>CM045745.1:34382781-34457781 GCA_024760905.1 Plotosus lineatus | reverse complement strand
ATGTGAGAAAAAACAAGACCGAGAGGGAGGGGAAATGAATGCTTTCTGGAAGTCCAGAAATTGTTGATACTATGTATTACCTTGACAAAGCTACAGGTAGCAACGCTGTGAACACCTTTAATGATGAGGTCATGAGCCACTACCATAAGGTTTTGAAAAGAAGGCAGAAACAAGCCACGTTAGAAATGTTCTTCAAGAAAAGAAAGGGACATCCTGAAGAAGAGTCATCCACACTAAAGTGAGTAACAAGAGAAAAAAAAACACCTTTGGCTGATTCACCTGAAGCTGTTGTGGAAGGGGATTCTCCACCTCTCTCCCTCTCTTTTATCGAAGGAGATCCTCCTCCTCTCTCCCTCTCCAACATTTACGTATGCCAACTGCTCACCACCACAAACGTAAAAATTCTAATCTTTATTGTTCTTATGCTTTAATTGTTTTTATTTTAGTGTGTTATGGTCTGTGTTGTGACAGACTGGTTTTGGAGGCTCTAACTCTCTCTCTCTCTCTCTCTCTCTCTATGCATGCAGGCACTGGCGAGGAGTGTGGCTGACACACACAGGTGGAGCACTAAGCACACACACCTGATTCCACTCAGAAATCACCAGGCTATAAAGACGAGCAGCGCGCTCCTCCCGGTGCTAGAAGATTGTCCCTCTTCGAGACCCCATTTCCTTGTGATCTCTCATGCACTCTGAAGTTCCATTAGTTTGATTTTCATGTTTCTATAGAATCTTCTAGGCCTTCCGTGACACCAGGAACATTCAGCCAGACCCAAAAATGCGGGAGACAGGGTATGATGAAAGTAGTTGAGCTTTATTGTTCACAGGGAAGGTACTAGAGCATGGAGAAATTGTAATCACTGTTAGAGATGCGGAGAAAATAATTTCCCTTAAACTCACATCTAGAAAGTAACAGGTGGTGGCAATGTAGAAACAACACCTGTAACCAGATACAATGGAGAAAACTTGAGTTAACCTTCATGTTTTGTGCCACAATAAACATGGAGAACAGAAACAGGTGCAGTGAATTGCCAGAGGCCTTGAGAACCAGAATTGTGGGAAAGTATCAACATTCTCAAGGCTACAAGTCTCCAGAGATATTGATGTTCCTTTGTCCACTGTGTGCAACATAATCAAGAAATTTACACCCTATGGCACTGCAACTCTGGATGTGAACAGAAAATAAAAAATAAGGACAGATTGCAATGCAGGAATGTTCGGATGGTGGATATACAGCACCAGTCAGCTTCCAAACAAATTGAAGCTTTCCTGCAGACAGAGGGTCCAACAGTGTCAGCTTGAACTATCCGTCAACATCTCAATGAAATGAAACTCGATGGAAGAAAAAGGACGACCCCACCGCCAATACAGAGACATGAAAAATCCAATATTTACCACAACAAGCCAAAATCCTTCTGGGATTCCTTACAGACAGAGGACGCCAAGGTTGAGCTTTTTTAAAGCACCTCATTGTACTGTTTACAGAAAACAGAATGAAGCCTACAAAGAAAAGAACATGGTAACTTCAGTCCAACATGGTGGAGGTTCTGCTAAATGCTGTAAACAGATTCAAAGATGTTTTTGGCCTGTTTTGCTGCCATTGGTACTGGGTGCCTCAACTGTGTGATCTGACAAGAGAAAAGTTTCTGATGAAAAAAAGAATGTTTGATGCACCATGGACAGATTCAGTTCCTTGTGAGAGCACATATTGCAATCTCCAGCCGTGCAACAAAGTCCGGTGTCTTTCCGGAGTGGAAGATGTAAAGCAGCATTCCATGTGTCTGGGGAACATAAAAACTTTTCTGGAAAGCAGCAAAGGTCTGCAGATGTTGGAGGAGGTTTTGGCCTTTGAGCACAAGATGACATCGTTTTCCAGAGATGTGCAAAGATGCATGACTGCCTCCTCCACCACCCTCTCTCTCTCTCTCTCTCTCTCTCTCTCTCTCTCTCTCTCTCTCTCTCTCTCTCTCTTTCTCTTCCCCCTTTCTCTCTCTGTCTCTTTCTCTCCCCCCTTTCTCTCTCTCTCTCTCTCTCTCTCTCTCTCTCTCTCTCTCTCTCTCCCTTTCTCTCACCCTTTCTCTCTCTCTCGCTCTCTCTCCCCCCTCTGTCTCGCTCTCACTCTCCCCCTCCTCTCTTTCTGCAAATGGTGTGCTTTCACCTTCCACAGCTTGTCATGTGCACTATAGAAGCTCTAATCCAGATGTGATTGGTTCAAAATAAAAAAACAAACATGCCGTGTGTCCAGTTACAGAAAAACAACAAAATGAACAAGTAAACATTCTGTAACGTAATGAACTTTCAGCCTGACCCAGATAGCAGGAAACAGTGTGAGATGACTCAGAGTAGATTTATTAAGGGGAAGCATTTGAGCGGGAGGCAAACACAGTATCTTCTGTACTGGTGATGAAGGAAAACACAATAAACATTAAGAACTTTAAACTAACTCAGCTAGCACAGCCATGTGGGGCCCATGTGGGTAAAAGCCAGGCCAGCTGGGTGGATCTGGGCACGGGCTCAGCATGGGTTTCAAAGCAGATTCCTGCTGGGTCCCTTGTGGGCTACCGTGAATCTCGCGAAAGCACATGACCTATACGGAGCCATTTTCAAAGTGATTTGGAGGGAAAGAAGCCCGTGTAAATACAAAGTACTGGATTACTCCAATTTCAAGTGATTTGGTGACGGTAAGGTTTTCTATGTCACATTATCCGTGTTTATTCTGTCGAATGGTTTGAATGGAATACATTTTTTGCTATTTATTTTAAGCCAGCCCTGTCATGATAAAATTGAAGTCGCTGGCTAAAGCCTAAGCAGCATGCTGAGCAGCATGCACAATCCGATCAATCCATCATTAAATATTAGGCCTAGCAGTAAATTAGCAGGTAAAAAATGGGCTTGTTACAAGGCCCATGTGTTCCCATGGACCCACATTTTAGCCCATATGGGCAAGCCCATTTTTTTACCCATATTGGACCCATGTTTTAGCGCATCTGGGCAAGCCCATGTATCGCCTGTGTGGGACCCAAATTTTAGCCCATCTGGGCAAGCCCGTGTGTCACCAGTGTGGGACCCATGTTTCAAGCCCAGATGGGGCCCGCATAGAACCCATGGACAAAATCTTCTGGCCCATATTTTGGCCCATATGGCCCCCAGCTAGGCCCCATGTCCCTGTGCTGACTGGGGTACTGTATTGGGTTGGTTCTTGTGGGTACAGGAGAGGATTTCATGGTGCTGAGACTCGCTGCTCTTTTGCTTGTTTAGTGATTTAAACGATATGCTTTGAGTATGTTTCCTGCAGTTGAGCCATCCAAGCACCTGGTAAAATGGTGCCCGAGTGGGTGGTACCAGAGAGTGGGGACTGAAGACTAATTGGCCAGACACTCCTCAATGGTGCTGTTTGCTCTCTTCTCTCACATGGAGCCCTCACAGCTGATGTACAGCACTGAGTGCTCCTCAACCAGAGATGAAAGATGATGCAACAGCAGCCCCCAATAAACTGCCTTTTCTTGGCAGAAAGTGTATTTACATGACACCGACCACTGAACCAGAACTGGTGCCCCCTTATAAGTGACTCCGTGACTACCCCATGTCAAGCACTGCCTTAAGTTCATCCTAACACCCACTTTGTGTATGTGGGGAGATGATATAGATGGCTGTACACGGCCTCACTGGGAAGGGGCTAAATGAAGTGTTCAATGAGATCAGTGTGACCTCAAAGGTAAAGGTGCAACCTGTGCTCTCTTGCACACTGAGAAGTGTCACCATGGGGATCCCTTGTCCCAGCGCTGACCTCTCTGGAGCCATTAGAGTCAGAAACAAAAGAATGCATTTTCTTCACAGTTTCAAGACGTTGAGCTGGCATATAAAAATAGGAAATAGGCAAGATGGCTGGCTGCCACTGGATCCGCTTTGCACTTGATTGCTTCTTTCTGCATCTCTTGTGGATGGCACTGGACCCAGACGATAAACCACTCAAGAACCACTCTGTGGCGCATGTTCTTCAAGCTGCACGTGGATGTGAGAAGTAGCCTATTCTGGCAGGCATCTCGTCAAAGGAGAAAGGATGGACTCCAGAGTCAGTGACCAGAATCCGAATCTGGGGAGTAGCTGAACTGTTCGAGAACAGCCTGCCACAGGTCTTGGTTGAGCAGCTCAAAGGATTTGAACTCCTCGTTCAAAGGATGATTTCCTTCAGGTGAGAGATTGTAAGCTACTTTTCCGAAAGGCTGAATAAACACCTGAAAAATGAATTTAGACCTCTTGCTTTGTAAATTGTCATTTTTTTTCGTCATGAATCTATATAAGTACTAATAATTATTATAATTATAATTTACTAATAAAAACCCAGGATTGCATTAAAACTTAATAATTTAACTTAAAACAAATGATACAGTGGTCAGTGGTGGTCTAGTGGGATAAGGTGTCGGATCGCTGATCCAAAGGTTGGGGGTTCGAGTCCCACTCTCCACAAGGTTGTCACTGTCCCCCCTGTCCCCCCCAGTGCAGCTAACTGGGTTATCAAAGGCCGACCATGTCTCTCTCACTGTCTATGGTGTGAGGCATGTAAAAGAACCATTGCTGACCTTCATAAAAAGAGTAGGCTGCAAAGCCGTCAGCGTCTTTCCGCCCTGCGATGGCCTGGCGAGCTGTCCAGGGTGTACTCTGCCCTCGCCCTGAGTTGGCTGGGATGGGCACCAGCCTCCCCGTGACCCTAATTAGGATGAAGCGGTTATAGAAAATGAACTGAACAAATGATACAAAAGCAGTTTTATTTGTGCCCCATTTGAGGCTGTTGCTGATTGTGTGCTTTTCCGCCCCCTGATGGCACAAATCTGTAATAACGGTTTCCTTTTTTTTTTTTTTTTTTTTTTCAAAAGAGAAAGGAAACAGAAAGTGCTGGGAGGGGCTTTATGGTGTCAGTTACAAGCGAAATGATAAAATCCCGAGTAATGACAGTGAAATGAAAGCTTTTCATAAAATCAGGTGAAATCCAGATCCGAACATCATCAACAGCTCAAGTCACTGCAGGTAAATTCTGATGATATTTAATAAGAACTCGGGGGTAAATTGTTGTGCTGCTGAAGGAACATGTTGTTTTTGGATCATTTTGAAAGAAAGTGGTACTGTACTGTGAATCTTAATCCCTTTTTTACAGTTCTCACTGCAGGTGTTTAATATAAAATGTAAACTGTAGCTGGAAGTGTGGAGTTCTCTCAACCCTGAAATTATATATTTAAAGTTTAGTCATTTTTATTAAATTACAGAACATGAACAATATCAGGAATTCAATTTAATATTTTATGTTGAGTTACTCTCTCTCACTCTCTCTCTCTCTCTCTCTCTCTCTCTCTCTCTCTCTCTCTCTCTCTCTCTGTCTTTCATCACTTTTCTCTTTCAGCCTGTATCAGCCTGTCTGTCTGTCTTCCTTTCGGCTTTTTCCCTTTTACTCGGGAGTCGCCACAGCGAATCATCTGATTCGCACGTTTGATTTGGCAGAGGTTTTTTATGTCGGATGCCCTTCCTGTCACAACCCTTTTTTAGCAAGGGACAGAAACACGCTGACTTTGCAGCTCCTCTTTACGAAAGTCAGCAATGGTTCTTTTACATCAACCTCTCACCATAGACAGTGACAGACATGGCCCGCCTTTGATAACCCAGTTAGCTGCACTGCGTGTTTATTGTTATTTTTTAAACAGTTACTTAACACAGTGTTGACTCAACTTTGAACTCTCATCCTTTAAGAATGTGGTTCACGCCCGACACTGTGATGCAAACAATTTGTACGGAGGAATTTCCCAAAGATTCAGGGTGTGATTAGTTTCATTTCTGAACAGGTGACACCACATAAAACTCACAGTCCCCTAAAAAACCCTGATCTGATCACTTCTGAGGAATTCTGAAACATGAGAACCCCCTGCGGCTGGTTACTACAGGCGACTGACTCCATAGCGACCGGCTGTGCACACAAAGACCATCAAATCTGATGCCACAAGAAAGTCAAACCAGAAAGCTGGAAATTACTAAAACAAACAAAAACTTTTTATTGAGTCTGAGCTTTTGGATCATTTGATATATGTGATGATTTTGTATTTATGTTTGTGTTTATATTTATATTTATATTTATCATAGGCTCACTTTGGCATGGTACCAGAAGAGGTTCAGGTCATCCAGGATGAGCAGAAAGACACAGGAAATGTCAGAAAGTCTGCAGAACTCAAACAAGTAAAACTTCACGGAATCCTATTAATGAATAAAATTCCCTCACACGGCACAATAAAACATAAACTTCTTCTACCGGGAAGGTTCGGATCGAGACCTCGTCTGTGGCGAGGTTAAAGGAAGCTTTGTATCTGCTTCTGGAATCGTTCAACGAGGAGATGGACAGATTTGCTGAGTCTGGTATGTAAATCCAAATGTGTGGTCAGTGGGGTTGAGTTCTGGGACGAGAAGATTGTTTTTACTGAAACACATCAAGCAGAGTGTCGGACTTTTCTAGATCTTATTCACGGGAGCCTTTTTAATATTATTCACAAAACTCCGAAGGCCCACTCGCTGCGGACCGGTCGAGGTAGCCATCGAGGCAGTTCAATAGCAGCTGTTCAAGTCACCGTGTGACGTGTTGATCTGTGAAATGTGCTTCAGTTTCTGTCGACTCTGGAGCACTGAAGGTCAGAGGAGACAGCAGGAGATGAGGGAAGGTGGAAGAGGATGAGATAAGGAAAGAAAGGATGAAATGTAATCGGGTAAGATGTGATATTATGGGATAAGGCGGGGTAGGGTAAGGTAGGATAGAATGATGCGGGATAAGGCGGGATAACGTAATGTAGGGTTTGATTGATTGACAGTTGTGCTTCTCTTCTCGTCCCCTTGCCCACCCTGTTTCATCCCTACCCACCTACTGTTCAATTTCTGGCCTTGCCATTGGTTCAGAGATTATTACTTTATTAGCGCGATGACTTTAAAATAATTATGACTATATTAATGATTATTGTTGTTTTTATTCTTTTCAAACAGATCTGAAGAGAGTTCAGAAGTATGCAGGTGTGTGGGGGATTTTTTTTTCTCACTTCACAGAAAAATATACAGTATTGTAATGTCTAAAACTTCACAGGCTCCGGACGCTGAGTTTGATTGATATCTCTACAATGTACAGAGGAAAACTCGAGCTCTGATGCGGGTTACTATTAACGGGGCAATACAGTGGTGTAGTAATGTCCGACTCACAGCAAGAAGGTTCTGGGTTCATGTCCCGGACTCGGGTGTTACTGTGTGGGGTTTGCATGTTCTCAGCCTGTCGGTATAGGTTTCCTCTGGGTACTCCAGTTTTCTCTTAAAATTCAAAGATATTTACATTCGACTAAATGGCTGTGTGTGTGTTGTGTGTGTGTGCGCGTGTGCGTGCGCGCACTTTTGAGCATGCGCGCTGACCCCATGATGGTCTGAAAAGGTATTCAGGGTACACCACACCTCAACTGAGATAGACTCCAGCCTCCCTGCAGCCCTTGTATGTAGATGACCATAACTCACACCAGCTCTATGTAGAGTAAAGCAGCCAAACCACAGCAACTGTGCATATACAGGAATTCCCATAATTCCTTGCTGCCGATCAGATAAATCTACAGTAACTCAGTGTGTACGAGTAATATTGAAATCGAACACAACACTAAGCAATGGTGCCAACATTCTCACGACCTTTAACTTCCATGTTCATTACAGCATCCACACTTTATAATGTCATAAAAATGTTTCTGAATTGTGTGTGTCTTTCTCAGTGGATGTGACTCTGGATCCTGATACAGCCCACCCTGAACTCATTCTGTCTCCTGATGGAAAACAAGTGAGACAAGGAGCCATGCGACAGACTCGCCTCAATAACCCAGAGAGATTTGATTACTCGCGTTGTGTACTAGGAAGAGAGGGATTCTCTTCAGGGAAAATCTACTTTGAAGTTCAGGTCAGAGAGAAAACAAAATGGGACTTAGGAGTGACCCTGGAGTCTGCCCACAGGAAAGGAAAAATAATAGCAAGCCCTCAGCGCGGACACTGGATAGTGTGGCTGAGAAACAGGAATAAATACGAGGCTTGTGACTCTCCTCCTGTTCCGCTCACCCTGAAACGTGCTCCTCAGAAGGTCGGCGTGTTTGTGGATTACGACGACGGTCTCGTCTCTTTCTACGCTGTTGAAGCGAAATCTCTGATCTACTCCTTCACTGGTCAGAGTTTTACAGGGAAACTGTTTCCATTCTTCAGTCCTGCATTTTCTAATGCGAAAAACTCAGCACCACTGATCATCACACCTGTTCAACAACCTACATGAGATCCTCTGGCGTTTTCTCTAAAATAACGCCAGACATCAAGAAACCATTACTGAGATTCAGAACATACGGGTTAAATGGTTGTTTAATAAAATTGTGATTAATTTTATAGATTTATTAAGTTTTATGTAAAATTGTGATAAAATTAAAAATATATTTATATTTTTGAGGAAAAGCTGGTACTCTTTATAGTCTCTTCTTCTTCTTCATCTTCTTCTTCTTCTTCTTTTCCTTTTGGCTGTTTCCTTCAGGGGTCGTCATAGCGAATCATCTGCCTCTATCTCACCCTGTCCTCTGCATCTTCTTCTCTGACACCAACTAGCTTCCTGTCCTCCTTCACCACATCCATAAATCTTCTCTTTGGTCTTCCTCTAGGTCTTCTGCCTGGTAGTTCCAACCTCAGCATCTACTACCAATATAATAGTCTAGAAGATCTAAACTAATTCTGTATATAATTATTCATTACTAGTTATAATTTAGTTATGGGGTTAATTCAATTAATTTTGATGTGCACAAGTAAAATCTCCAACACAGACATACAGATTACTGCGAATTCCTTCCATGTGTGGGTCACCCAAGCTTTTCCTGTATAATCGATTTATTTTTAATCGTGTTACTGTTCTGTTACCTGTTAACCAAATTAGTTGCAAAATATTTCTTGATTTTATACAAAGCTTTCATTTCACTGGCATGACTCGGGATTTTATGATTTTAGATGTAACTGACATCATGAAGTCCCTCTCAGCACTTTCTGTTTCCTTTCTCTCTTTATTAAAAACATAAAACAATCAAGCAAACCAAAAAAGAACATTGTTACAGATTTGTGCCACCAGGGGGGGGGGGCGGAGCAAACAATCATCAACATCCTCTTATTAAAGTCCTTGAAATGGGGCACAAATGAAACTGCTTTTGTATAATGTGTTTAAAGTTAAAATATTAAGTTTTAATTCAATCATGGGTAATTATTGGTAAATTATAATTATAGTAATTATAGGTAATTCTATAGAGTCACGACAAAAAATGTCCAATTTACAATGCAAGGGATCCAAATTCATTTTTCAGGGGTTTATTTAGCCTTTCAGAAAAGTAGCTTACAATCTCTCACCTGAAGGAAACCGGTCCAAGATCCCACCCCAACCCCCCAACTTGTCCTGCATTGGCTTCTGTACAGGCCAATTCAATTCCCTCTGAATGGCCTCGTATCCTCCAACTCTGATTGGATCCCTAAAATTCATCCTCTCTCATGATAATTTCTAGACTCTGATTGGTCCATTAAGACCCCTCCTTTTAATTATTCTCTGTCAGGGTTATTTTATAGTCAGGACAGGGATCACATACCTTCTGAGTGGTTCTTTATCCTCTAGCTTTCTGGAAATGCCACATCGATCTATGGCTCTCTGCAAGATGACATCCGATGTAGGGGCTCCTTAAGGCCAACTCCTGTATTTTCCGTGTTCTGTACACTGAACTCTGAGGTTCTGAAGATTGGTTTACATCAAATTCCCTCATCCACATGTTTAGGTTCTAGAGTAGAGCATGATAGTTCCTGTGCTCGGTTGACTGAGAAATCAGTGTAACAGAGTGGAACTGAAGTAATCTAACAATCTTACTGTCACTTCAGTGAATAAACTCCTCATTCAGCAGCCACAGGAATCATCCAGGAACCAGACAGTGCAGTAAATCACACAGCTGCACACAACGTCTACAGGTTCAACCAGAAACATCAGCACCAGACAGCTCTGCATGACAGCATCACATCTGTCACGGGGGGATGGGGGGGTAGATAGATAGATAGATAGATAGATAGATAGATAGATAGATAGATAGATAGATAGATAGATAGATTTCTGAGAAACTGGAGAAAATGTCCACTGGGGAGGAAAAATATGTTTATTTTTCTCTGAAATACAAAACAAAATCATTCCTTTTTTGGATTTTTTTCACAGTTTCTCATTAATTTAGTTGTATCCAATTCCCACCCAACATGTATTGTCTTCCCACTCACCAAGGAGGGGCGAAAGGAGGCACACGACCCTCCACCTGCTGTTCTCAAACTGCAGCGCATGCGTATTTGGGGGCGGTCTGACACACTCGGAGGGAAAGCACAATCCGCCCACTCGTGCAAATGGGCTCACAGATCCCCATGATTGGCTGGCGATTGCTCGGTGAGCGTATGCCATCCCTCCGTCACGTGAGAGCTTGGCTATGGCATTAAATAAAATTCCTCCTACTAGATCAGTGTGGTATTTTAAATTAATTATTCTTATTACCCTATATACAGTATTATTATTATTATTATTATTATTATTATTATTATTATTATTATTATTATTATGAATAGTAGTAGTAGTAGTAGTATTGTAATAATTAAATAAAATCAATATTTAGTGCAGGAAGCCTTTGCTTGTGAAGTAGATCTCAGTACAGTGTGTGACGTGCAGTCGTGACTTAGTGGATAAAGCAATGAGTTGCTAATCTCACGATCATTTGTTCAGACCCCACTGTTGGACCCTTGACCCTCAATTGCTGGGTTGTATAAAAAAATGATAATTGTAAGGTTCTCTGGAGAAGAGTGTCCGCCAAATGCTGTAAATGTAATGTGAATGAATAAAGAAATGAACTTGAGGCCCTGGGAAACAGGTAATGAGCTTTTAATGCCACCACAAGCTAATTAATTCATTTCTGAACCACTTAATACTAATCAGGGTCCTGTGGCAACGTACGTAAATATTATTAAAGATATTATTAGAATGATTATATACAGTAATTCGGTGTAGAATCTGAAATTGTTTGTAAGTTCACTGACGCCACCGTGGGAAAAAAATACAATCAAATTAATAAATAATCATACACACACACACACACACACACACACACACACATATATATATATATATATATATATATATATATATATATATATATATATATATATATATATATATATATATATATATATATATGTATATATATATCGTAGTGATACCTTAGCTAATGAGTTTAATCTTTTCCGAGGGCAAGCTTGTAAACCGAAATGTTTGTTAGATGAAACAATTATTCCCATAAGAAAAAAACAGTGCTTCTCAAATAGTGGAGCGCGCCCCCTTTGGTGAGTGCAGTGTGATGCCGGGGGGGGTGTTAGCATATAACCCTGGGAATATGCTTTTTTTGCCATACTGTACTCGAATTAAGTGTAATTGCACATCCTCTACAGGCTTTTTTAATTAATTGCTACAAAAGAATGTATAGTATAATTTGTTTAATTGCTTTAAAAGAAAATTATCTCCATTTGTAGTTACTGCTGGGATTCAAACCCAGGCTCTCCTGTTTACTAAACAGGTGCTTTAACCAACTAAGCCACAGCACCAAGCTGAGTGTCTGAGCATCATTCCACCATCACTCAGATACTTGATATCCAGGAAATGTGTTCAAATGAAAACATTGGAAATGATTGTTGTATTTATTTCAGAGGAATAAGGTCACAGAAGGAAATTTAATTTTCAATAACAGTTTGTACAAATTAAAGCAGATGTCTATCACAGTAGTTGTCATCATCATCATCATCATCATCATCATCATCATCATCATCATCTTCCTTCTTCAGCTAAATCTGGGGTCGGGTCACTGGGGCACCAGCCTGACCACTAAGCAATGAGGTCAAGACATCGCTCTCCCCAACTACTTCCTCCAGCTCTTCCGGGGGGAAACCTAGGCGTTCCTAGACTAGCCGAGAGACATAATCCGTCCAGCGTGTTCTAGGTCAACCCAGGGGTCTCTTCCTGGTTGGACATGCCCGAAACACTACACCAGTGAGGCATTTGAGAAGCATTCTAACCAGATACCCAAGCCACTTGAACGGGATCCTCTCATTGCAGAGGACCAATGGTGCTACTCAGAGCTCTCCCTGGATGGCTGAGCTTCTCACTTTATCTCTAAGGGAGATTCCCGCCACCCAGCAAAGGAAGCTCAATTCAGCTACTAGTATCTGAGATCTTGTTTCGGTCACTACCCAAATCTTGTACCCAGACGTGAGGGGTTTTAATGTAGATTGACTGGTAACTTGAGAGCTTTGCCTTGCAATTCAGCTCAATCTTCATCACAACAGATCGGTACAAGCTCCGCTTTACAACAGGCCATCAATCTGCTCCAGCCTTTCTTCACTCATGAACAAGACCCCGAGATACTTGAACTTCTCCACTTGAGGCAGGACCTCATTTACTTCCTTTTATCATGATATTACAAGTTCATTTAATTTCCCAAACCTGGTTCCTATTAATCCTATGAGGGCTGCAGGGAGCTGACACAGGGCAAAGGCAGGTTACACCCTGAACAGCTAGCCAGTATTTCATGAGGCCAATACACACACACACACACACACACACACACACACACACACACACACACACACACACACACAAAACCAACCATTCACATTCATACTGTTGGAAGGGGTTGGAACAGCCAAGTAGCCTAATGTCAATACAAATGATTCCCTTTTTTTTGTCTCCATATAATAAATACTAAAACCTACACAGCTCTTCTACATCTGCTCTTGTATGCATTCAGAGCTTTCCTGCATCCGTTATGATTTTTAAAATGTAAGAAATAAACCACATTTTTTGTGAGTTTTATTTTATGTTCATTTTCCTGCCTAGTATTTTCTAAAACAATTATGCACCTCAACCTCAGTGGAAATTTTGGGAGTCCGCTCTGAGGCTAGTCGACAACCTCCACCTCACTTTCAGTGCCTAATGGTTCACTGTTTAAACGGTGAATGTAAGACAGTGATAGACTGTGTCGAGTTTCATTGTAACAGTTTTATCATAAATTCGAAACGCTGCTTGACAGGTGAGAGAAAAGCTTAAAATCTGATCTGTACACAACATCGACACAATGAAATTCTACAAATTAATAATGAAACCCAAATAAAATAGCACAAAATAACCTCTAACATGAACAGCAGTTTCCGTGGGTACTGGTTTTATTCTGCTGAAAAATTGTTTTCTGTGGAAAAATAGTGTTCAATAGGTGTGATGATCAGCGGTGCAGTGTTCTTCCCACCACCCTGAAGACAAGGGCTGAAAAATGGATAAAGTTTCTCAGTGAAACTCTGACCAGTGAACGAGTAGATATGAGTCCTGGCCTCAACATCATAGAAGGAGACCAGACCCTCGTCATAATCCACAAACACGCCCACCTTCTGAGGAGCCCGTTTCAGGGAGAGGGGGATGAGGACAGGTTGACAGGCCTTATATTCAGTCTTATTTCTCAGCATCACGATCCAGTATCCATTCTTCGGGCTGAATGTGATTTCGCCTTTTCGATTGATGGATTCTCGGGCCACTCCTAAATCCCAAGCGGTTTTTCCTCGGACCTGCACATCGTAGTAAAATCTCCCCGAGGAGAATCCCTCCTTCCCCAGCACATTGACACAACGCTTAAACCTCTCTGGGTTATCTGCAATATTCTGTGCTTTGTTGCCATATCTCACTTGTTTCCTATCATCGGATATGATAAGTGTAGGATTTGCTGTATCAGGATCCAGAGTCACATCCACTGTGAGAAAGAGGTGGAGCCCAGGTTCATCTTATTCAGAGCGGAATAGTGACTATAGATGTACCATATTCAAGGAATGAATTCCAGCTTACCTGCATATTGTTGAAATATCTTCAGCTCTGTTAGGAAACAAAAAAGAAAGAAAGTACACCCTTACACTCTGGAGAAATATAAGAACAGGCTTTAATAATGTCAGCATAGTTCCAAAAAACAGAAAACTCGGACACACACAAACTCAGTAGACCCTGAACCTCTGATTTCCTACTGGATTCTTGGACAACGTAGATGTTGAGATGTTCCTCAAACTAGATTTCTTCCATTCATTCATTCACTGAACTGCTTAAACCCATAGGGTCATTTTGAAGCCTATCTCAGCCGAATCTGAATAAAGGCAGGATTCACCCTGAACAAGTCATACGTACACCTAGCGGCAATTTGCAACTAACAGGTCGCTTGAGATAAGATAAGATACAGCTTTATTAATCTCACAATGGAGAAATTCACTGTTACAGGCTCTTGAGGTACTATCAGTAGGGGGTGCAAAAATAGATACAAGTACGAACATACACACATACATATATATTATATAAGTAAATAAATAAATAGATACATAAATAGTATAATTATTAATGTGCATATGTTTGGACTGTGGGAGGAAATCGAGATACCTGCAGGAAGTCCATTCAAAAACCGAGACAACTTGCAGACTCCACATAGAAACTCCATCTCACTGACTCTTACTCATCTCTCAAATTGCTAAATTCTATTGGAGTCATGGGGAGGCGAGAGCCTATGTCAGCCAACTCGGGGTGAAAGCAAGGGAACACCTTGCACCACTATAGGACCAATACACAGAAATATTCACACTCACAGGCAATTCGCAAGTCACTTCACCTAATATGCATGTTTTTGAACTGTGGGAGGAAAGTGGAATACCCAGAGGAAACTCACACAAGCAATGGGGAAAGTTGCAAATTTGACAAAGAATCACTCTTGCCCCACACAGGAATTGAACCCAGGACCCACTTGCTGCGAGATGCACATGCTAACCACAACACCACCATGTAGCTCAATACTTTCTAGGTGGCCTGTAAAATAGAGTAAGAAAAGTTGTACATTTTTCCCCCAACTTTTGAAGATTTTTGAGACTTTAATATTTGAGGATTCCACCATGCAGTGGAATGACCAACCCTTGCCCTTTAGGCCTGAGAGAACTTGCTTTAGCCCAAGTGGTTCCCTCCAGGGTACTTTGTGTGCTTTATACATGCAGGACGAACCAGAAGGTGGTGTTTGCTGGACTTAGAAGAGGAACCAGGAATTTTCTCTCCATTGAGATGCCCGCTCGCAGACCTCAACAAGGAGGGCAGACAGCTGTAAAACTTTCAGTCATCAGAATGCCAGTTATCCATCAGGGTTGGGGGACAACTGGAGACAATCCCTGCTGACTTTGGTTAAAACCATTCACCCCACATTTTACAGTTATGGGCAACTTACAGTAGCTATTCAACCTAATGTGCACATTTTTGGACTGTAAGAGGTAACAGGAGTACCTGGAGGAAACATGCAAGAATGTCCACACCAAAAGACCCCAATTGACTACTTGGAAAAAAGCCTGAATGTTCTCACTGTGAGGCAACAGTGCTCATGCCTGCACCATGACACTGAATGTAAGAGCAATTAGAGTTTAAATCAATGGTGTACAGTCTGCGTGGAGCATTCCCCAGTATTGGAGGTATGTTTCTAAAAGTCAGTATTCACATTGTGGATCTCAAACATGAGATAAAGAAAGAGAGCACACTACAGAATCGATTGCTGGATTTACCTGATACCATGATGTCTACCAGCTACATAATTTGAGAGAATCGTGAGAGGCCATGGGATGATCTTGATGGAACTTTGAATTCTAGTAAAGTACAGCAGAGTGTAACAGACCTTGATGTGCCATCATAGCAGATCTTGAACTTAAAACATGATTCCTTCACGTTTCACCTCTTGAATGTCCATTCATTCATTCTTCTTCCGCTTAATCTGGAGTTGGGTCGCAGGGGCAGCAGTCTAAGCAATGAGTTCCAGACATCTCTCTCCCTAGCCACTCCCGCCAGCTCTTCCGGGGGGACACCGAGGCAGTCCCAGACCAGCCGAGAGACATAGTCCCTCTAGCGTGTTCTAGGTTGACCCCAGGGTCTCTTCCTGGTCTGACATGCCAGAAACACCACACCAGGGAGGCGATCGAGAAGCATCCTTACCAGATGCTCGAGTCACCTCAACTGGCTCGTCTCAAATGCGGAGTAGCAGCAGTTCTCATTTCTTGGATGTATCTCGTTTAATCCTTGTTGGTCATAAATCACGGAGCTCCACGCTTTTTTGAATCATGAAGATTGTAAAGCCAGGTTTACTGCTGATGCAGAACTTACCAATCTCTGGAAGCTTTTTAATCTCCTCATTGAGAGACTCCTGAAGCTGATGCACCACTTTCCTCAGTAGCCCCATATTCAGATGAGTATTTTGGCCCTTCTTCCACTCATTGGTGTGTAAAGGTCCATGAATAAATGGGTATAACTAGAGCACGGAGAGAGAAAGGAAAAATCCCTCAGCACAGATCCTGCAGTTCGACCATGTGATCTAATATTACTATGGAGACAAGGAGCATGGCTCACCTGGAGGAACTTGAGGTGATCCTGTGTATTTAAGAGCTGCTCCATTTCACTGTTTTTCTTATTTAGTGCAATGATTTCCTGTTCCAGTACTCGGATGAACTGATCCGTTTGCCTCTCGGTTGCTTTATGTCTTTCTTCCATCTGTCTGAGCAGGTCAGCATGGCTTCTCTCAATACAGCGCATCAGAGCACTGTATAGCTTCATGCTTTCCAGTTTTTCCTTCTCTGCTTGTTTCTATGATAGCCATATGTATGTGGTCGTTAAGCCCATTAAATAAACATCTTGTGAATTTTATTTCTCCTACAAATTTAACAGTGCTACGACAGAATGGATTGAAGTAGGTTTGGGTTTGATTGATTTAAAATCTTCATGGTTGCATTCACGTGTTGTACATCTATCATGGGAAAGTTGGTGAGTGACCAAGTGTGATGGAGTGTCGGTTCTTGTATAACTGGCAAAAATATGTTAGATGATGTACACTGTCCACAAAAGGTTACCATAGAACAATAATAGAAATATGCATATTGAATAGCACACAATTCAGAGATCATCAAATGCCTAATTAGGCTCGTTGGAAAGCTGGTACCCATCTCAGCTGACTCTTTACAAAGGCTGGGTACTCCCTGAACAGCTAGCCAGGTCACTGTGGAACCGACACATAACCATTCAAACTTACATTGACATTTTCAGGATGATTTGGAACAGCCAATCAGTCTGCTGTACATGTTTTTGAACTGTGGAAAGAAATACAAGTATCTGGAGGAAACCAACGTAAACGCGTGGGGGGAACATGCAAACTACTCAGAAATGCCCGAGCTGGGAATCGAACCTTTTTCCACCAAAAAAATAGGTTCATATATCGTGATGGATAATTAAGCTAATAAGACAGGAGCGAGTGAAAGGTGGAGAAAAGAAAACTCAGTGTTAACCTTTCCTTCTTTCGCTTCAGCACAGTCAGGAAACACGGGGGGGGGGGATTGATTGATTGATTGATTGATTGATTGATTGATTGATTGATTGGTTGGTTGATTGGTTGATTGGTTGGTTGGTTGCCTTCAGGACTGAAGTTGATTCAGCTCTTACCTTCAGGCATTGACTAAATCTCTACATTATGATGTATGCGGCAGGAACTTTAGTACTCACTGTGAAACTCTGAGGGAGTTTTTACTCACTTTATTTAATTCTATAGACTGTTTGAGTTCTTCGATCTTTTCCCATCGGTTCTGGATCATCTTCTGAAGATGCTTTTGTGTCTCTATCAGATGAGTCTGATACAAACATACAAACACGATGCAACAAATAACAATCGGTTCATTTCTGATCATGAAACAACAAATAATTCCTCGTTTTCTTGGACTCACCTTCTTCTCTTGACTTTCCTCCTCCAGAGGAACTGTGTTATGATCCTTGTGGTCTCCAAAAACACAGAACTGACACACACACATCTGGTTGTCCCTACAGAACAGCTCCAGGGGTCTCTCATGTTTCTGGCAGATGTAGTCCTCCAAGTTCTCCACAGGATCGATCAGTTTGTGTTTATTTAATTTTGCTGTCGTTTTATGAGGCATCAGATGAGTAATACATAAAGAAACACCACAGTCCAGGCAGGACCTTAGAGCCTCAAGCTTTTCCTTGGAGCAGGAGTCACATAGAACCCCTTTCAGTTTTAGATGTGAAGAATGATCTTCATTGCTGCTGGATTTCGTCAGAACTGACATCCTAAACTGGTCACTCAGTTCCGAAATGAAAGTATTGACACGGAGTTCAGGTCTTTTGGGGAAACCTGCAGTGCACATTGGACACTGGTAGAGTGACCTGCCATCCCAGAAGTCACTGAGACAGTTTTTACAGAAGTTGTGTCCACATGGAGTAGTGACTGGGTTGGTGAACACATCCAAACAGATGGAGCACTGCAGATGCTCCTCACATAAGATACTGCTGGAAGAAGCCATGACTAACAGAGGAGACACAGATTATTATTTTAGATGAGCGAAAACTTCCCCATTTGGGTGATTTTACTCAGGCACGAAAAGCAGAGTTGGTGACACAGTAGCGTAGTGGTTAGCATGTCTATCTCACAGCAAGACGGTCCTGGGTTTGAGTCCCGGGCTCGGCAAGGGTGTTTCTGTGTGGAGTTTGCATGTTCTCCCTGTGCTTGGCGTGGGTTTCCTCCAGGTTCTCTAGTTTCCTCCCACAGTCCAAAGTCATGCACATTACACTACCTGGCTATTCCAAATCACCCCAGGTGCAAGTGTTAGTGATTCTACCCGTGATAGTCTGGTGAGCTGTTCAGGGTGTACCCTGCCTTCTTCCAATATCGAACAAAATCCGGGCTCCAGGCTCCCCACGAGGAGAACAGACTAAAGCGTTTCGGTAAATGAGTGTGTGAGGGATTAAATGCGTTAGTGGTTAACATATCTACTTCATAGCCAGAAGATCCTGGGTCCAAGTCCTGGGCTTAGTAAGGACAGATCCACATTGAGTTTGAATGTTTTCCTGGTGCATGTGTAGGTTTCGTTCTCACCGAGTGCCCAGGTTTCCTCCCACAGTTCAAAAACATGCACAGTAGGCTAATTGGCTGTTCCAAATTGCCCCTGGGTGTGAAAGTGCGTGAATGGTTGTGTAGTGTTGGCTCTGCGATGCCCTGGTGAGCCGCCCATGGGGTACCCTGCCCTCACCCAAAGTCAGCTGACATGGGCGCCAGCCTCCTGCAACCCTAATTAGAATAATGTGGCTTAGAAAATAACTGAATGAATAAATTTATTGATTTAAAACTTTATTAATAAACCAGTTGAGAACAATTTAAGGACCATGAAAACCTGCTCATCTTAAAGATTGTACATTCCTGATATGAGATACTCTCACTGCTCCTAAAAAGAGGCAGGGGAGGGGGGGTTAAAATTTAAATTTAAATTAAGAAACAAAAGCGAGGTGACTTATTCAGGTGAAATGAAACCCATGAGGGGCGGAGCAGTCAGTATTATCAGTGCAGCAGGTTACCAAGGAAAGAAATCTTGGATTGTTGATTTTATTTTACCTTTCCTCTCCTCTTCTGTCCTCTCTTCCTCAGTCCTCTTCTCTGTCCTCTCCTCCTCTGTCCTCTTGTCCTCAGTCCTCTCCTCTAAGTAAGTGTCTAAGTAAGTGTCTGAACGTCGTGGAGATGGTGTCTTGGTGAAGACATCCATATTCTGCTTTGAAACTGGTCCTACAGGTGCTGCGTTCCCATCCTGTGATATCATGAAGCCACTCCCAGTTTTTTAACCAGTATTTTTCCTCCACACAGCAGCAGTCCAATCCAGGTGCCATAATAGGTCTTCATCCTGTGTCTTTATACGATGAATCATCCGATCATCACGTGTGAGTCAGACAGCTGGATACTCACTCACTCTCACAGAGCAGGAAATAGCTTTAATAATACTGTGTATGTACAGCACCGGAATGAGGTACAGTTACCAATCAATCACAGCCAGAGTATGGGTAGGTTATGGAACAGTGTGACAGGAGGAAACTAAAGCAAGACGTTACTGAGGAAATTGTGTTCCCGCTCACGGTTGCGGTTTTCCTGCGCAATGAACCTGACGCCAGTCCGTGCTGACTCTGGGTGACAACATTCAAGAATATCCAAACAGCCTAATGTGGATGCCTTGCCAGGAATCACGGTGTCAGAGTGGTTAGCACGCCCGCCTCACAGCAAGAAGGTTCTGGGTTTGATTTCCAGCTCAGGACGTTTCTGTGTGGAGTTTAAATGTTCTCCTTGTGCTTGCATGGGTTTCATCGGGGTTCTCCAGTTTACTCCCACAGTCCAAAAACATGTACAGTAGCTTAATTGGCTGTTCCAAATCTCCCGTAGTTGTGAACGGTTGTGTGAGTGTTGGCCCTATGATGGCCTGGCGAGCTGTCCACAGTGTAGCAAGTCAGCTGAGATGTGCGCCAGCCTCCCTGTGAGCCTAATTAGGATTAAGCGGTACAGAAGATGAATGGATAGATGTCTTGCGACTGTCAGAAGAAACCGATTCATGTTTATTTGAATTGACTTGAATAGTTTCAGTGAAATGTAATTCAAGGCACAGTGTACATGCTGGTATTGTTCATATGAGCTGATTTCATACTGAAATGCTCTCAGAAATATCACTTACACATTACAGGAAAACAATACCATCAGGACATACCTAAACGCATTTAATCCAGCACTGACTCCTTGAGGAGGAATGACGGACATAACAGTTATAATTCGAGGAGGAATGACGGACGTTACAGTTATAATTCGAGGAGGAATGACGGACATAACAATTATAATTCGAGGAGGAATGACGGACGTAACAATTATAATTTGAGGAGGAATGACAGGTGTAACAGTTATAATTCGAGGAGGAATGACGGACGTAACAGTTATAATTCGAGGAGGAATGACGGACATAACAGTTATAATTCGAGGAGGAATGATGGACGTAACAATTATAATTCGAGGAGGAATGACAGACGTAACAGTTATAATTCGAGGAGGAATGACGGACGTAACAGTTATAATTCGAGGAGGAATGACAGACGTAACAGTTATAATTCTCCTTGCCTTAGCGTTTGTGTAAACTTAACTTTAATGTTACAGCACAGGTACAACTCAAAATGCAAGTGAATAAAGGAAAAGAAGACAAATGTTTAAAGTGAATAAAGGAAAAGAAGACAAATGTTTAAACCAATCATTTTGCCGTGCAGATCTCATTGTCTCCGTTTTAGAATAGACCTCAGTGGTTATTTGATGGCGGTGTAATGGTGAACACGTCCGCCTCACAGCAACAAGGTCCTGGGTTTGATTCCCAGCTCAGACGTCTCTTTGTGGAGTTTGAATGTTCTCCCCGTGCTTGCGGGGCTTCCTCCGGGTACTCTGGTTTCCTCCCACAGTGGAATAACGTCCACAGTAGGGTGATTGGCTGTTCCAAATCGCTCCTAGGTGTGTGTTGATGTGATGGCCAGGTGAGTTGTCCAGGAAATACCCTGAAATAACCTGGAGCCGGCTGAGATGGAGGCCAGCCTCCCTGCGGCCCTAATTAGGATTACTCTTTGACACCAAGCAGGACCATATGGTTCTCTTTCTAAAAATGCTAATACTGTAACTACTAGATGCATTCTATTCTTGTTGCGGCGTCGCCTGATGCAACACAGCTTGGTCCCACACGCCTCAGTCAGCAGTGAAACGACCTGGACACAGGATTGTGTTGTTAACGAATTTGTGAGCGTGTTATTACAGTATTTGTTATTATCATGCTGTTAGTATTATGTTATTATTAGTGTGATTATAATTTTGTTGAAAGAAATGTGTTCGGGTGTTTCCTTCGGCCTTTTTCATTCGGAAAAACTAGACATAATTTTTTTAACTGCAAAAAAATAATTTGGGAATCAAACGGTTCAGAAAATTAATGAACGGATGATTATTTGGTCCTCGATCACATTTAAATTCCGCGATGTGGCCTTTAGTGAAAATGAGTTTTACACCTCAGGCAAAGTGAGTGAAGTTCAACCAGAATAAAATTCCACATTTTTGTTTACAATCCTGGCCAATAAAATTGATTCTGATTTTAATCTAGACATGGTCTCCCTTCTTATTATAGACTGCTGGAGTAGTGATGAGCATGTCCACAGCACAGCAAGAAGGTACTGGGTTCGAATACCAGCTTGGGCATGCTTCCAGGCTTGTGGTTTGCATGCTTGCTTGTGAGGGTTCCTCCGGGCCCTCTGGTTTCCTTCCACAGTCCAAAAACATGCACAGTAGGGTGATTGGCTGTTCCAAATCGCTCCCATGTGTGAGTGTTGATGCGATGGCCTGGCGAGTCGTCCAGGATGTGCCCCATTCTCGCCTGGATATGGCTGACATGGGCACCAGACTGCCCGCAGCCCTTATTAGGATTAAGTGGGTCAGAAAATGAATGAATGGACGATCCTCCATCACATATAAATTTAGTTCCTGCCAATAAAATTGATTCTGATTTTAATCTAGACATGTAGGAAATGACACCGGAACTCGTTTCACAAAGGCGTCAAATACATGTAAGATTAGGTGTGAACATAGAGTTTATATAATAAAATTATATAAACATAGTAATAGATGTAAGATAGGTGAGACAAGAATCTCCATGGACTATGATGTTTGCAGATGACATCGTGATCTGTAGTGAGAGCAGAGAACAAGTGCAGGAAAATCTAGAGAGATGGAAGTATGCCCTGGAAAGGAGAGGAATGAAGGTTAGCCTCAGAAAATCAGAATACATGTGTGTGAATGAGAAGGACCCAGGAGGAACGGTGATGTTACAGGGAGCAGAGATAAAGAAGGTCTAGGATTTTAAGTACTTAGGCTCAACAATCCAGAGCAATGGAGAGTGTGGAAAAGAGGTGAAAAAGCGTGTGCAGGCAGGCTGGAATGGTTGGAGAAAAGTATCCGGTGTGATGTGCGATAGGAGAGTGTCAGCAAGAATGAAGGGAAAAGTGTACAAGACGGTGGTGAGGCCAGCGATGTTGTATGGCTTAGAAACAGTGGCGCTGAGGAAAAGACAGGAGGCAGAGCTGGAGGTAGCGGAGATGAAAATGTTGAGGTTCTCTCTGGGAGTAACGAGGATGGATAGGATCAGGAATGAGCACATCAGAGGGACAGCCCACGTAAGATGTTTTGGAGACAAAGTTAGAGAGCCTAGATTGAGATGGTTTGGACATGTACAGAGGAGGGATAGTGAGTATATTGGCAGTAGGATGCTGAGGTTGGAACTACCAGGCAGAAGGCCTCGAGGAAGACCAAAGAAGAGATTTATGGATGTGGTGAAGGAAGACATGAAGGTCGTTGGAGTCAGAAAAGAAGATTCGGAGGACAGGGTGAGGTGGAGGCAGATGATTTGCTGTGGCGACCCCTGAAGGGAGCAGCCGAAAGTAAAAGAAGTAATAGATGTAAGATAGACGTTAGTACTCTTCTGTAGTTCCCGTAATTAAAATGCAACCACTAGGCGGCGCTTTTAGTCAAGTAAAGGAAGCAAAAGAGTAAGCACTGTCCCAGTCTCACCAATAATCTCAAGGTTCTGATACTCCTATATACTTTGTGTGTGTGTGTGTGTGTGTGTGTGTGTGTGTGTGTGTGTGTGTGTTTCCCCACACATAAGGTTGCTGATGTGAAGAGATGAGTTTACTGAATATCAGACAGTAAACAGTGAGATTGACCTGATTATTAAAAATCAACTTTAAAACAAACAAACAGGTTTGTTTCAATGTTTAATTTGCAGATGTCGCTTTTTAAATCATATTTAAATCAACCCAATTTTTACTCGCACTCACTTTCCGAACCGATGAACCCTTCTAGGGTCACAGAGACCAGAGCAAATAGTGGGGTACACCCTGAAAATCACGCAAGACCTACGCCGACATAAACCCCCATTCACACCGAGTCACACCTCGGGGCAATTAGAAAGATCCGATTAGCCCCGCGTGCGAAGAGGCCTGTTTTCTGTTGTGAGAGGAAAAGCAATGCAAGAGCAACGAGACCATTCAAACTCAGAACCTTCTTGCTATCAAAGGGACCTGTTAACGTCACGGTTCCTTATGAGGATGTTCAGGAACTCAGGAACTTCTCTCCCCAATTTCCGGTGGAGGAACCTTGCCTGGCATGAGTTTGTAGACTTTTTCTTTATTTCCTGTGAGGGACAGTGCTGGTCTTTTCTGTGGACTGTGCTGATCGTCATCTGCAGATCCAACCCGAGAATTTAAAAACAATATTAATATTTATAATATGCGGAACATTTAGCATTTATGGGAGGAGCCAGCAGTTTTATTCGATGCTGTCAGCTTTACACAAAAATATTTTTGCAACTTCTTCTTCTTTTCCTTTCGGCTGTTCCCTTCAGGGGTCACCACAGCGAATCATCTGCCTCGACCTCACCCGATCTTCTGTATCTTATATTCTCACTCCAACTATCTTCATGTCCTCCTTCTCCACATCCATAAATCTTCTCTTTGGCTTCCTCTATGAACCTTTGTATAAAAATAATGTAAATAAAATGCAGGGACAACTCAATTTCCTCCCAAAGCCAAAAACCCTCCATGCACATTCGGTTATATGGCTAAAAACCGCCTGTGGGTGTGGGTGTGTTGCCCTGTGATGGACTGACGAGCTGTCCATGTCGTAGCCTGCCCTCGAATATGCAGTCGGCTGAGATGGACTCCAGCCTCCCCGCGACCCCAGTAGAAGCAGTTTGGTGAATGAATGAAGGAATATTTCTTTTAAATGCAGTATAAGTGTAGTGAGATCAAGAGCCGCTATTAATATGATGCTTGTTTTGTTATGGTCTGTGCCGGCTGGTGGCGTAAACTCTCTTTATTCATTGCAGGCGCAGGCGAGGGGCGTGGATGTTACCTGCAGGTGAGGTCCAGAGAGTGCACCTGTTTCCATTCAGCAATCAACAAGCTATAAATAGGAGCGGCGCGCTTCCCTCCGACATCAGAAGATTGTCTTTCCCAGTGATTCTGTTTCTCCGCTTTCTCTCTGACCCCTAGTATCCTGCTTCGTGCTCGACCAGTTTCCATTGGTTAATTATTCTTGTGATTTAAAGTTCCAAGTGCAAAATAAAATCGTTGAATCTTCTTATGGTCTCCTGCATCTTTGGGTCCGATGCATACACTTCAGGCACAACAGGTTTACCTGAGAAACCTTCAGGTGTGTTACTGTACTGATACCTGAGAAACCTTCAGGTGTGTTACTGTATTAATACCTGAGAAACCTTCAGGTGTGTTACTGTACTGATACCTGAGAAACCTTCAGGTGTGTTACTGTATTAATACCTGAGAAACCTTCAGGTGTGTTACTGTACTGATACCTGAGAAACATTCAGGTGTGTTACTGTATTAATACCTGAGAAACCTTCAGGTGTGTTACTGTATTAATACCTGAGAAACCTTCAGGTGTGTTACTGTACTGATACCGAGAAACCTTCAGGTGTGTTACTGTACTGATACCTGAGAAACCTTCAGGTGTGTTACTGTACTGATACCTGAGAAAGCTTCAGGTGTGTTACTGTATTAATACCTGAGAAACCTTCAGGTGTGTTACTGTACTGATACCGAGAAACCTTCAGGTGTGTTACTGTACTGATACCTGAGAAACCGCGTCGGGTGTGTTACTGTACTGATACCTGAGAAAGCTTCAGGTGTGTTACTGTACTGATACCTGAGAAAGCTTCAGGTGTGTTACTGTACTGATACCTGGTGTCTCACCAGAACAAAGGAAAGAGTCGCTAGGTGAGTGCTACAGGTGTTTATACTCTACAGTAGATTCAGTTATAAAGGTTTCTCAGCCATTCATTTTCTGAAATGCTTAATCCTAATTCGGTGTTGCAGGGAGGCTGAAGCCCATCTCAACCAATTCTGTTTCCCTCGTTTTTAGGTTCATCCGTTATCTCAAATGAATTCTGTTGGATTGAGTGTTTAAATTCTTTTATTCAGGAGATAAGGAAGTCGACCCGGAGGGCTGTAATGACGTCTGGAATCACCGGGGAGGCGCGCGAGAGAGAGTGAGTGTGTGTGTGTGTGTGTGTGTGTGTGTGTGTGTGTTTGAGAGAGAGAGAGAGAGAGTGATTCATCACCTGCAGCATTAAGTTTTCTGCTGTAATCCATTCTAAGGGAACAGGGTCGAATAAATCTCACCATAATTGAAATCAATCCCTCATCGTCCGAGACAAGTCGGAGTTTTAAGACCCAATTAGCCTTTTCTGTATTCCACACGTCAGAACCACGCGCATCGGCGGCGCAGGGGACGGGGGACGGGGGGAGGAGGGGGGGGGGTGCAAAAGACCAACAAAGTCAGCGAGAAACAGAGAGACAGAGAGATGCACACACACACACGGGAGAGAGAGAGAGAGAGAGAGAGAGAGAATCCTGTGTTTTTCTATAATAGATTTATGAGTCTCACGCGGGTTTAATTTGTGTGCGGCGGACGGTTCGGCCTCGCGCCGTGTTTCATCACTGGATGTTTCTTTAATTATATGTCAGAGGCCATAAAACTTGGAAACGAGCTCTCCAATCTCACACACACACACACACACACACACACACAGAGACACACAGACACACACAGAGACAGACCCACTCAGACCCAGAGACACACACACACACACACACACACACACACAGACACACACAGAGACAGACACACACAGACACAGAGACACACACACACACAGACACACACACACACACACACACAGAGACACAGAGACACACACACACACACAGAGACACAGAGACACACACACACACACAGAGACACAGAGACACACACACACAGACACACAGACACACACAGAGACAGACACACACAGACACAGAGACACACACACACACACACAGACAGACACACACACACACACACACACACAGAGACACAGAGACACACACACACACACACACACACAGAGACACAGAGACACACACACACACACACACACACACAGGAATAAAACCCTCTTGGTCTCAATTGCAAATAAAATTCCAAAACATATTTAATTCTTTTTCCATACACTCTGATCCATATACAGATTTCATATCTCTGTGCTCTTCAGGATTCGTTCACGGTGAACGCACGTGGAGCGCCGGTGTCCACGCAGTCCTGGCGTCCTGTGTCCTTGAACGGCGTATTGCGGTTTCAGCCCGAGCTGGGACTGTGGGAGGAGTCAGCGGGCTGCTCTTTATTTAATGGTTAACAGGGACGATGAGAGATTGTCCGGGTACACCGAGAAAAAGGTAAAGGAAACATCTCCAGAACACAGACAGAACCACATACACCGACTCAGTCACACAGAACAAGAACCGGCGGAAGTGAAGATGCACGTGCTGGAGCTGGCGAGCGGAAAGCAGAACTCGGTCCACCTGTGGAGGCGGTCTCAACCAGCATGCACGTTACTGCGCAGGTGTCGGGTTTAATGCCCGGGTCAGGACGGCCTGCTGCTTGATCAGTGCACAAAGTAAACACGGCCATGCTGAGGCAAAAACAAAAAAAGACCATACAGAGACAGCGAGAGAGAGAGAGAAAGTACACACATTTATATTGTATAAAAAACACTATCTATCGAACGCTGCAAATAGTATAAACAGCCATAAAAACGTCACGTGACAACGAGCCGGCAAACAGGTGATCCGTCTGGATCAGCGATTGGACAAATCAGAACTTTCCAGAACTTCGGTTTCCTCCCTCAGTCCAAAGTCATGCACATGAGTCAAATTAGCCGTTAACAGATAACGGTATGAATGGTTGTGTTGGCCTGTGATAGTCCAGAGAGCTGTTCAGGGTGTACCCCGCATTTAACTTCGAGGTCGGCTGACATAGGCTCCAGCCTCCCTGTGACCTTAATAGGACTAAGCAATTCCAGAAACACTGAAAGTGTAACGTGTGCATTAGGTTATCCCTGTAAATCAGGGGTCACCGACCTTTTTGAAACCGAGAGCTACTTCTTGGGTACCAATTAATGCGAAGGGCTACCAGGTCAAAACACACCTCTGAAATTACAAATTTGCTCAATTTACCTTTAATTATATGTTATCATTAATAATTAATGATATTTATCTATGTGAAGATATTGATTTGATTTAAAATATATTCAAAAAAATTAGATGCAGCTCAATGGAGAGTGGCGCTATGGAGCTGTGGGCCTGTCCTAAAACTAGCAGTGAACAGGTCCGCGGGCAACTTATAGTGTCCTTGCGGGCTACCTGGTGCCCACGGGCACCACGTTGGTGATCCCTGCTGTAAATACTTCGGTAAACACCTGATTTGGCTCCGTACTGCCCCCTCCCACAGTAAAGATTTCGGTGGTTTGGGACAATGACTGGAACTAGACACTGACTGGTGTTTCGTGCAGCAGATGCTGAGCTAAACCCGAACTTCCGTTAACACAAACGCAATCTGCTCACGCCTCCATTTACATGTACAGCATTTGGAAGACTTTTTTTCCGGAGCCACTTAATGATTATTATTTTTTTAATGCAGCTGAGTAATTGAGGGTTAAGGGCCTTGCTCATGGGCCCAACAGAGAAAATAGTGGGGATTAGCAACCCATTGTCTTAACCACTAAGACGCCACTGCCTCTAGAATTAGAAATAAAACACATGATATTCAGTACACTGAGCCGGACTTATTGATTTGTCCAACCCTGAGCTCACGCGTACTCTCGCTCTCTCACACATGCGTATTAATGCCTGAAACTCTGATGGGTCATTACATAAAGTCAAAGTCCAACTCAAAAAACCCCCCAAAGCCATTCTATTTTATATCAGCACCTCCACTTTCACCCAGCCGACATTAAGTTATCTCGATGAGCCCTTGTAAGCCTGCAGGAACCAGAACGTTACCCATAAGGCAGTGCGATGTGTTCCATTTTTTCCCTTTAAAAACTGATTTTTGAGGTGTGTGTGTGTGTGTGGGGGGGGGGGGGGGGGGGTTAAGGAATGTAAGCTAATAATTAAACATATTATACCCATCAGCTTTACTAATCTCAAACTGGGCTACTCATTGAACGTTTCTAAACGCTGGCTATTTCGTAAACTAGCTCACAGGCTAACTAGCATGGTACGAGCTGTGAAATAATGCAAACTTAAAAAAATGTCTGAGAGTCCACGAGGAGGCAGCTACATTTACTGGCTAGTGCGCTAGCAAAGATAGTGGTAGTTAGCACAATAGGTGTTAAGCATGCGAAGTGGTTAGCTATCTAGCTCGTCTGCATAGCTCAAGCGAGAAAATAATTACACTAACACTGGCGTGGATGGTGGTGCTCTGTAGAATGGCAACGATGCAACATTAATACAGCTGGAGTTCTCCTGTTACTATGACATCATCCAACATAGGCAGTTATTAGCAAAGCTAAAAATCACAACATATCGCTAAATTATTAATATGCTCTTACTCATGGGGCTTATAAGCATAGTAAAAGTGTTCAGCTGTCTGGTCTTGTGTTAGCATGAATAGCGTAGCTACATCATCATCACTGTCACCTCAGATTAGCATCTCATTAGCATTCCTACACCCGTCCTTAAACATCCAGCACTGGCGCTATAAAAATAGCCTAGCAAAAATCTTTGGTGAGTTGTGCATCACATGTGCGGCGCTTCGAATGACGGCGTCTTGAGCAGGACAGTCATTTCCCATTTCGACTCATCAGTGTCCCCGCTGTCCTTCATCAGATTTCCAGCATCCATGTCTTAGTTTTTCTTCTTTAGTCTTGCGTTGGTGAATAAAGAGCCCGCCCCCTCAGTCAGTCACCAAGGCAGTGGCGCGCTGCTAGTTTTCAGCTGAGCTCGAAGCCTGAGGACGACTCGATGGCATATAGCAGCTTGTTCCTCATCAGGTGCTGGTCACAGAACTCTGGAAGTTTGAGGAGGTTCATGCAGGTGCTGGCGGTGGGAAGGCGCTCGACATCGTCCCCCCCATTATGGATGCAGAAGGCAGGATAGAGCTCCTAAAGAGGAACCACAGAGCCACAGCACCGATCAGAGACTTCAAACAATCCCAGTATAATAACCACTGTAATAAAATAATCCCTATATACACATATATACAGTGATCCCGTGTTACTTTGTGCTTCAGTTCCTGTGGCAACAGTGCATCACGGGCATTTCAAAAATATTCATCAAAATATTTTTAAAAATAAGGAAATTAAGGAAAAATAGGGAAACCGTTAAGGAAAATCCAACAAAACAAGGCCAATTATGCAAAAAAAAAAAAAAAAAAAAAAAAAAAAAACTCAAAACCTCCCAACAAAACTTACATTTTTATGTGAGGTGCGCATCTGTGTGTGCACGCGTGCTTCTTTTTGTGTGTGTATTTATATTTATTTACATTTTATGCATTATTTTTGAATGTTTAATTATTATAAGCACTTATAGTGTTGAATATGTATTTATTGATATTATATACAGATATACATGTATGTATATGTCAGTCAGGGTCGTTGATCCTACTTCACGAAAATTCATTGGTCGCGCAGTGGGGAAGGTCTCGATCCCTGTTAACCACGGAACGCAAAGTGAGTGATCCCTATATATACATATATATAGATATATATATATCTCCTGGCTAACAAAAAGCCCAGTTGAGCGTGCTTAGTTATACACGCCCGAAGACATCCGGATCTTATAGCTGTAGTAGGGTCAACCGGTCATAGACGAGCATAGTGCAAACCATGAACAAATAAAACAAATTAAAACAAAGAAACAATTTGACTCTGAGAACTCCGCAACGTCGCCTTCTAGGCAGCGTCGTCTTGGAGACGTCACTCCAAGGTCAATGTAAAAGGACATGAAGTGTAATAAAGTTTATCCTTTTGGTATCGTTTGTTGAACATGCTACAGAACATAACATCTCACGCACAAACATTAACTTGGGTACTGTACTGGAATAATAATCGAAAAAGACTTTAAAATGAGTGCATTACAACAGTATATACTGTATAATGTTTATATTTTATCAGTAAATATAAGCGTAAAAATTGAAAAGTTTTTCTTAATCATTACTATATTAATACTGTATTAATGAGTAAGACTGTCGATAGAATGTGTTTAAGAAGCATATTTTAGCGCATGTAATAGATACACAGTATTTTACTTCCGGCTGTTCATTCGCGCATGTGACATCATACATGGCGTTTTACTTCCAGGTACAGAACTCGCGGATTATCTTCAATCACGGGAGGGGCTGGAACCAAACCCCCACGAATATTGAGTGCCTACTGTGTATATTTTATATATATATATATATATATATATATATATATATATATATATATATATAAACAAAAGGACAGGACAAAGACTTTCTATTGAAACTCCATTTATCACTACAGATCTGTTTTGAGGGGTGGTGAAACCATCCTCTCTCTTCAGGTGATTATAGAAGAATATATATATATATATATATATATATAGAGAGAGAGAGAGAGAGAGAGAGAGAGAGGATTTTCTGAGTAGATCCTTCCGTAGGAGTGCGCTCAATACTTTTTGGTAGAGCAAATAACAAAAATAAAAGGACAGGACAAAGACTTTCTATTGAAACTCCATTTATCACTACAGATCTGTTTCGAGGGCTGGTGAAACCATCCTTCTATAATCACCTGAAGAGGATGGTTTCACCACCCCTCGAAACAGATCTGTAGTGATAAATGGAGTTTCAATAGAAAGTCTTTGTCCTGTCCTTTTATTTTTATATATATATATATATATATATATATATATATATATATATATATATATACACACACATACCCATGTTAAAAAAATCTGTGTAGTAGTTACAAAAAAATAATCAATATAACAGCTGTAAAATTGTATAACAATCCCAATATAATTAACCACTGAAAATAAATGTGTAATAATCCCAGTAAAATAACCCGATTTAAAAAAACAAACAAGCAGAAAAAAGTACAATCCATTTATAACCTCTGTAAACCTAAAACCCCAATACAATAATCCCAGTATAACAATCCCAAGATGACAACCCGTTAAAAAACCCAGTATAATAACCCTTGCAAAAACTGTATAACCCCAGTTCAATATTCAAAATATAATAACCATTCAAAAACCTTCTGCATTATAATCCCAGTATAACAATCCCAATATAATACCCCCTTGTGTAAAAAATAAATAAATAAAACTGTATAATCCCAAAATATGAACCCCTGTATAAAAAAAAAAGAAAAAAAGAATTGTATTATAATCCCAGTACAATGCCATTGTATTCTACTAGTAATCCAAGTATGACTCTCCCAATATAACCAGTAAAATTTATCCATATATTTCCAGTACAATGGCCCCAGTATATTAATCTCAGTATCATAACCCAGTAAAACAATCCCAATATAATAACCATTGCATTAAAGTCCTGTACAATAATCCTAGTACAATAACCCCATTCTATTCCTTCTTCCCGCCTTTCTTCTCTTCCTCGCTCCCTATTTTCCATCTTTCCTCCCTTCTGCCCCACCTGTTGTAACTGTGTATCAATTTAAAGATCTTTTTTTTTTTTTAAACTAACAGGTGGAAGCTTCTTGTTTTTAGCGTCGCCTGAAGCAGACGATCAACACGATCCCCTGAGCGCTGTAAACCTCTCCCGTGTACAACCTGCCCTGAAGTCTGATGGGATATAACTCACAGTCCAAGCTCTTCAGCACTAAAATCATCATGTGCATGACGAATGATCCCCAGAAGGTCATCATCACTGCCACAAAATCCCACACAAATTCTCTGGAACGTTTAGCGAGTGTCCCATGCAGTGGGGTGAGAACCCGATTAAATGCGTTCTCGGGGTTCTGCTTTAACAGCGCCATTTTTCTAACAATTAAGATATTAAAGTATCATTGCTTATGGAGGCGGTGTCAGGACAGGAGCTATCTCTCGGAGATAAGGGTTTCCATCATCCTGTTTAAACAGCTTCCTCTGACAGGACCATTTCTCCCTTAATCAATTCACCCGTGTTTAACGGCACCTAATTAACGCCGCCATGGCTGAAGATGAAGTATAGGTCAAGGGGCATCGCTGCTTGGACCGTCTCTCGCTCTCAGCTTGCCAACGGCCAGAACTCCCCTCTGTCTCTTTTTTCTTTCTTTTTCCAGCTCTCTCTCCTTCCCTCCATCTCTCAATACATTTCACTCAGCCTGTGAGCTCTCTCTCTCTCTCTCTCTCTCTCTCTGCACCAAAGTCAAATTCATTAAAACCTCTCTTAATTCTTGCCAGTTAAAGTTTATACTTTAATATGAAGACATTTTACTTCCTGTAATTTCCTGCAGTTTGTTAGTGTGAAGATGTTCACAAGTTACATCTATTTATATAAATATCCATCCATCCATCTATCCATCCATTCCATTTATCACTATACATTTCCATTCATTCATATCCAAGTATCGATCCATTTATCTATCCATCCAGCACTCTTATCTTTTCACTCATTTATCCATGTGCATCCGTGATGGACCGGTGTGCAGATAGCTGGAGTAATGCAAATGAGGATGTAGCGGTTTATTCAGATGGACACACAGAAGTCAGCATTGGCTTGTAATACCTCGGTTGTCTAGGGTTCGACATTGCCCGTCGCGTAAGGGTTGAGGAGGCAGAGCGCTCTCCTCATAATGTCATTGCAGACGTCCATCAGTCAGTGCATGCATCACAGTGACTTAATCACAACCAGCGCATGTCATAGTGGCGTAACCTCACAAGCATCTATCCATCCATCTATCCATTTATCACTATATATTTCCATTCATTCATATCGAACTATCCATTAATTCATATCTATCCATCCAGCACTATATATCTTTTCATTCATTCATCCATGTACATTTGTGATGGACCAGTGGGCAGAAAGCTGCATCCACTGAATCACAACATTTATTCATCTAACACTATATCTATCCATCCATCCCCCCGTCCTTACACTATATCCATCCACTTATATTTCATTCATCCATCTGTCTATCCATATAAAATAGCTTTCATCCACTCATCCATCACTGTACATCTCTCTGTACATCCACCTATGGGTCCATATTCACCCATCCCTATAACATTATATCTAAAAGAACTTTATTGTCATCTGTTCCAAGAACAATGAAAATCAGTTTAGAAACAATTATAAAAGGAAAAAACCAAAGAGATAAAAAAATAATGAACTATACCAACCTGTACTTGTGCATCCTACACACACACACACACACACACACACACACACACACACACACACACACACCTGTATATCTATCCACATATTTAAAGACTACACATATATTCACACATATACAGAAGGATGACTATGTCAAAGGTGCCTGACGTACACCGGATATATCAACACATCATGCTCCATCTATACATCCATCCATCCTGCACTCTATCTATATTCTATGAAGTTGTAGAGTACTGTGGACAAATGTTTCACATGCATTTCCAGAAAAAAGGTTTCGCAGTGTGTGTGTGTGTGTGTGTGTGTGTGCGTGTGTGTGTGTGTGTGTGTGGTTACTTTAAAACCCAGTAGAGGAGGACGTGAGCAGCTGGTAACGAACTTCAGCAGCTTGCGTTTCTCTTCCTCGCTGAAGTTCTCCACCACCTCCCAGAAGATCTTGATGACAGGGTGAGTGGGTGAGTAACCTCCTGCACATCAACAACCGTCAGTGTCGCTTAGTGGCTTTAACCACAACACAGCACAGTCACACTCTGTGTGTGTGTGTGTGTGTGTGTGTGTGTGTGTGTACCTGAGTAATTGGTAAATTTCTTCAGATCATCCAGACAGATAGGCATGTGTGCACCAGAGATGAGAACCTGAGAGAGATGATGAACACTGGGATCAGCTCCACACAGAGAGGGGATGTACTCAGACTCGGTATATTTTCGATTCTTTATTAAGATTTAAATCTGTATAAGTGATATTTAAGGGATTACTCTGATCACGTGTTACTGACCTTGTGAAACTGCCTTTACTTTTCATTACTACATTCTTCAAGATGTTTATTACAATTTTAAAAATCATCATCATCATGGCCTGAGATCGGGTTTCAGGGACAACACCCAAAGCAATGTGGTCTAGACGTCCCTCTCCCCATCCACTTCTTCCTGTTCTTCCGGGGGGAAACCGAGACATTGTCACTCGGTTGATCTCGCATAGTCCCTCCACCGTGTTCTCGGTCGACCCTGGGGTCTCTTCCTGGACACGCCCAAAACATTACAGGCGTTCGTGAGGATTCTAATTGGATGCCTGAGCAACTGGCTGAGCTTCTCAACCCATCTCTGAGGAAACTCAGAGGAAGCTCATTTCAGCCGCTTTTATTTCCGGTCACTACCCAAAGCTCTTGACCATAAGTGAGGGTTGGAAGGTGGCGCGGCCGTTACACTGAGAGCTTTGCCTTGTGAAAGCCTCGCATTACAGCAGAGGCTGCAGCGAGCCACCTGTCGATCTCCCGCTCCTTCTTTCCCTCACTTGTCAACAAGAGCTCGAGATACTTTAACTCCTCCATTTGGGCAGGACCTCATTTTCAGGTTTTGAACTGTTATATACAGAACATTAGAGAATATTTAACTCCACCCACCTGGAATGAGTGAATAGTTAAGAGTGTGTCATCTGTAGGACTATACAGCAATAATAATGTTCCATCAGCTCACATTCAAACACAGATTAAAAATGAAGAAAGAGAATTTGGTGGCGTAGGCAGTGTAGCGATACACGAGTCACTGTATTAAACTAAATTAACTAAATTAACTACACTCCTTCGTCTTCTTTTCCTTTCGGTTTTTCCCTTCAGGGGTCGCCACAGCGAATCATCTGCCTCCATCTCACCCTATCCTTTGCATCTTCTTCTCTTACACCAACGACCTTCATGTCCTCCTTCACCACATCCATGAATCGTCTCTTTGGTCTTCCTCTGGGCCTTTTGCCTGGTAGTTCCAGCCTCAGCATCCTATTACCAATATACTCACTATCCCTCCTCTGTACATGTCCAAACCATCTCAATCTAACCTCTCTGACTTTGTCTCCAAAAAAAAAATTAACTACACTCCAATCCATTTAAATCACATTCTATTGGGTTACTGTGGCAGAACAGGTGAAAACACTGAGTGTGTGTGTGTGTGTGTGTGTGTTCAGTTAGACATTACCTGTATCTCCTGTTGGTCAAACATGCGTAACCACTCGAGGTTGAGCACGTTGGCCAGGCCCTGTCTAAACGCCAGGCAGTGAGCGCGAATTTGTTTGTTCAGGCGGTAATCGGCCACTAAATGGATGTAAGCGATGCGGTTCGCCGTGGTAACCGTGATGTCTTTCCCACCCGGTTTCAGCTCAACCACCTAGAAAAGGCAGTAAGAGTGAGAATTACACAACGACTCTCCTACACTGTGTGTGCGCGCATGTGTACTCCTATATATTATTATTATTTATAATATTGTATAATGTGTCCATTGTAAACAACATGGCATTTCTTTACAGTGCGGTTATGATAAACATGAGGCCTCCCCGTTACCATCAGCTCTCAGCTCTGTAATCATACAGATGTTTTAAAGGCAGTGACCCTCCTCCCCTTCACTGTAATAGTAAGACTGTAACATCAGCGGATGTTGTGGTTTGTTTAAATATCGTCAGTCGTAACAACACAAAGACCAAGACAACCATCATACACACAAACACTGAATAAAGAGTCTATTACTATCTTTAACATAAAGACACTACAAGGCAGAGGCTTCAGACCGAGGCGGCGAAGGATGGAGAGAGAGAGAGAGGATGGGGGGGTGCTATGTAACCTGAGCCTCTCCCAGGTCGTTGTTGACGATGGTGAAGTTCAGTCCCAGATCCTCCACGTCCCCCTCGTAGCTCTTAAGGAACAGAAGGTTGCGGTACATCTCAGGGTCGAGCGAGGCCAGGTGATGAATGTCCACGTCAGCGGTGGTCCCGAGCAGCTTGGATAGAAAGAAACTGGCAAACGGCAGCTCCACCAACATGTTCTCATACAGAGCCTGAGGAAGAGGACACACAGTACTGACGTCACTTCCTGTTCAGCACAGTCTGCTGTACTCACACTTGCTCTGCTGTCACAAAGTGAAATAAACGAACAGAGAAAATACTGTAAGGTAAAGAAACCTGAAGTGCACGCCAACCACAAAACCAATGAGAAAAGAATTGCACCTGCTCAGAACACAGAGTCCACATGGTACACAAGAGCAGATCCCTTCATATCCAACACTCAGTGTTTCTCTTTACAATCACTAATCCAAAACTCCAGATGTTTCTCTTTACAATCACTAATCCAAAACTCCAGATGTCAATGTCCAGAGACACACACACAGAGAGAGAGAGAGAGAGAGAGAGAGAGAGAGAGACAGACACACACACACACACACAGAGGCAGAGACACACATACACACAGATACAGGTACACACACAGAGAGAGACACAGACACACACACACACACACACAGAGAGAGAGAGAGAGAGAGAGAGAGAGACACACACACACACACACACACACACGGAGACAGAGACACAGAGAGAGAGAGAGAGAGAGAGAGAGACAGACAGACACACACACACACAGAGGCAGCGACACACATACACACAGATACAGGTACACACACAGAGAGAGACACAGACACACACACACACACAGAGAGAGAGAGAGAGAGACACACACACACACACACACACACACGGAGACAGAGACACACACAGAAAGACACACACAGACCCCTCCCAACACACACACAGGGAAAGAGAGAGAGAGAGACACACACACAGAGCAAGAGACCCCCCCCACACACACACACACAGGGCCCCCCCCACACACACACACACACGGAGACAGTGAGACACACACCAAGACATACACACACACACAGGGAGATATAAACACACACACAGTAACAGTGTCCAGTACACAGTCACATTCATGATTTCCTTTTATATAATCATAATAAAAACTCGGACTCATTCTTATCTGGAAATAATCAACCTTTAGTACGTTTCCATTAATTGAGCCCAACTATCTGCCAGTTAAATTCGGTAACCCTGGGTTTACACTGGGGCACGATATTCAGTATCGCCACGATTCAAAAAAGGGTGGAGCGCCACAATTTCTGAGCACTCATGGGGACTGAGAAGGAGGCTGGGTGCATCCAAGAGATGAAATTGAACAAATTGTGTTTAGTCTACAATGGACCTACAAGCTCAACTGCACTTGACTAAGGTTCCCACATCCTATCACGACTGACGTCCATCGTAATACATCGGAGTAAACATGGCAACATTGTAGACAGTCAAAATATCATCACAACTGAGCCCGCACCCCTCCCCCTCGAATTCCCTCAAGATCATCATGATACCTTTCTAGACTGGTTTTTATATTACATACGCGCAGCAACACACTACCCCACGAGTCAAGTGACACACGTTCGATTCAATTAAGACTCAACTCACAACAAACAACTTCAACTTCTCCAGACAATTCCTGCACATCCACCTCCCCGCACATCCACCTCCCCGCACATCCACCTCCCCGCACAACCACCTCCCCCCACATCCACCTCCCCGCACATCCACCTCCCCGCACATCCACCTCCCCGCACATCCACCTCCCCGCACATCCACCTCCCTGCACATCCACCTCCCTGCACATCCACCTCCCTGCATGTTCCCTTTTACAGCACAAACAATCTGCAAACCCAAACTTTCCCGACATCATTCCTGACCTTGACCTGAAAAACAGGAGCAGTCATAAAAGAGCTGCAGCTAATGCAGTGGAACAGCGCTAAAAAAGCCCATTTCAGGACATTAAAATATACAGAGCTCGTATAAAGGATTGCACTCACCCTTCTGGCCACATCAACTAAATGGATTATAAATTTCCCAAATTTCCATAATGCACGCATCGAAAACACACAGGCAGAACATAAATCAGAGCATTTTCTAAATACAGGTTAATTGTGAGACTCGAAGAGGAGGGGGTAAAAAAACAACAACATTTTTTATGCAAAAATAATCCACTTAGCACCAGCTAGCCTTCATTCTCACGTCAAAACAGAAACGTACGCCACATATGCGTGGCCCCTTGGAAGCCATCAATAACGCCACTGCCGGGAACAAGCGGCAATAAGAACATGGAGGCAGAAGTGGCCAGTGTTCTTCTAGCAGCTGAATTATTTATCACTGTTTATTGCTAGAAATTGTGCCAAAATGATTCGAGAATTAAAAAAAGGAAGGATTAATAGCACTGGCGGCTTTTAATATCGGTGAGTGCAGAGGCAAGGTAATTAATGCAAATCGCAGCTCCATCATGCGCGGCTTCAAGGCAACGTCGGAGACTTTAAACGCCGGCCATCTGCCAGGTGAAACTGTTAATTTACAACATTAAGAATCGATGAAAAATATATACAACAATGCTCAGAGGGCACCAACACCATCAGTCAGCATGCGACCTTCCCTTTACCAGACAAAGTTTCTCCGTAAAAAACGTCAAGTAGGGAAAACATAGCCATAAGATCCGCAAGGCCACTCGTTTTTATTTTCTGTTTGACGGATCCGCTGAAGTGCTGGCAAAAGTTCTGCTAAAAATAATTTTTAACTTTTCAATTTATTTTTTTCCCGCCGATCTCTGTATTATATACCAATGTAAAAAAAATATCAAATCTTAATCAGACACAAAATCGTATCTTGAAATATTATGTATAATTTTATGTGTTTGCCTTCGAGATCACGCTTACATCTTTATATCCAAATTAATTTTCGCATTGAGTCGAGACTCCCAGCATGCTTTGCGAGTGACTCTAATTGAATGAACAGATAATGCATTGTATTGAGACGTGTGTAATTTGTGCACTATATGTGAGGATATTCCCAGCACTTCTAGACTCATTAACCAGATATTATACATGAAAAGATTTTAAGTAACGAAACCTTCCTGTGCTAGTAATATCAACAAAATAACAATATTTTTTTTTTCCCCCTCCGAATTTTTTCAAAATTCTAAATAATTTAAATCTAGTGGCCTTATTTTTTTTCTTATTTCCTCCGACATCACTAAATTTGTGCTGAAAAATGAGTGGCCCAAGGGATGTGATTGCGCGTGAGCTACCATTCACGGTGATCATTGTGCATGCTGCTACTTTGGATAAAGGATTTTAATTATTCAAATTTTTGGGCGGGATTTCCTCTATGATGTTTTCAAAGCTTCCATATTACACGTCACCACCAAAGTCAAGCCAACTGTTATCCGCCTCTTACATGCATGCGCTTGCAGACACCCATTACTGGATCTTGATCGCCTCTTATAAGCTCCCAGCTGAGGTGATGTCATCCTGGGCTCAAATTTGCGTGATACACGTTCACCTTTCTACTGCACCACTCGAGAAGCATGACAACTTGAATTCTTGAATTCCCAGAAACCTTTGAGGCATTTACAGTCCTCTCCCTGATTGTCATGTTTTGCAACCGATACAATTCTATTAGAATAAACGCAGCAGTTTGTGTGTGAATGAGAATCCAGGGTCCTTTTCCAACACGTCCAGTAACTTGTGTGTAATTGGGTGACACGTGCTAGTTTACGTTGAAATGTTATACGGAGTCAAATTGTCATTTAAAGCTTGTGGTTTGACTCTTATTAAAAAAAGCATCTGATTTTTATTCTGTTTCGAGCTACATTTGATGTCAAGTTCCTCAGAAATAACTGAACGGTCTGATCACCCTACAAATAATAGATTCCTTCACAATACAGACTTTAGTGGCTTGAGATCATTAAGATTATTATTACTGTATATCCAAAAAGGACATTATGTTTTATCCTGAGTTTTATGTTAGTTTGTATGTGAGCAAAATGACACAAAGACGTCCTTCTTGAGGCGGGGCTTTGGATAAGGAAGACGCCATTAAATTTCGGAGAGGATCCAGATCCAGAATTAATCCATTTTAACGGATCCTTTGACACTGTATGACAGGATCATCTTTTGTTCATACAGGGATTGCTGGGCTCAGCCGGGGAGTCATTAGTATAATAATTATTTGTTTATTTTTATTTATACGTTGTTCTGGAGTATGAGTAGCGTTGGGCAAAAAAAAAAAAAAATGCATAATAAAGAAAAAAAATCATATATATCATATCGCACAGAACTATCAGTCACAAACTCATGAAAACTGTCTACCTTGGCTTGGAAATCTGCTGAAAGTTTTCGTGATGTCGTGGTTCTCGCTCTGATAGCGAGGCGGTTGCGTTGCATGAAGCGGTAACACCAAGAAAGTCCTCACGCAAAGTCATTTCTACTCATCTCCTTGACAACTACCTGGACGTGGAGACGCAGCTGCACTGTCGACAAGCCCTTCCTTGCGGCATGTTGCTCAAGCCCCCATGTGCAAGCCCGTTCCTCTAGCTGTGGCCATCTAGCTTTTAGCCCATGATTAGATTTTTTTTTTTTTTTCTTTATTGCAGCAATAATAATCTCTGCTTTTCTCCAGTCCCTCACAAGGTCCTCGTTCATGCCAAACTTTCTTTCTGCTGCTCGATTACCATTTTCTGCTGCATATTTCACTACTTTCAATAATCCGTAATCCGCAGAATACGATTTTATTTTTGGGGACATTTCTTCAGTTGTACAGGATGAGCAGGTACTGCTACCCAAGTCTAGAGTGCCCTCTTGTGGTTGTGAGTGTAAAAATAACAAACAAGTGAAGTTATGTTTGTTATTATAATGACGAACTGAATTATATGTAATAATTTCACAGTCGCTCTGGAGTATACGTCGCACCTTCAGCCAAAGTATGAAAAAAAGTGTGACTTATAGTCCAGAAAATACAGCATTACAGTGGAAGGTTGGTTTTCAAAAACAATTGGGGCAAAAAGGAAAATAGAGAAAACAAATGATAAAGGTGAAGAAATAAATCATGGGGACTATGAAAATGATGTCGGTGCATGATATATTATATTCTAACATGATTGTGCAGTGAGAAGGATTAATACATTATACAGTGTTTCTTATTGGAAAATACAGTACATTTCAGTTTACAAACAAATCAATTTAGCACATTTAAGCTCACTGTATTATGTTGTTAATAAAGTCTAAATTATTTTTATACTTATTTAAATCATATCTGTAATGCATTTCATATGTTTTGTGGAACTCGACCGTCTCCGATGGGCTCCTCGTGCTCGAAGGTGTGTAAACAAGGACCAGACACCACTCTGGAAGTCGTCCATGAGCAGGGTCGGACCCCTGGTCTAAATATTAGCACAATCAATTTCTCCCCGCAATAAACAATGTCTGGACGCCTAATACGGGAATGCCTTTATGACGTTATCCTTTTAACGAGTCTACGTTTAAAACAAAGCGGTAATAAATTCAGTAATTAGTTTAAACACTTTATTTGAGTCCATCAAAGCTTAAACCCCAGTGTATCACATTAGCCTGGGCAACACTATCAGACCTTAATCATGAATTAGAATAATGAATGCTATGTGCGTGTGTGTGTGTGTGTGTGTGTGAGGGAGAGATACAATAACAGTGATGTAATTCTAATCTACATCAGGTGCCTTTATAACGCCACTAAACAAATATCAATAGCGCACTCTTCCTGCCACTCTGGCGTATTTATAGAGAGAGAAGGAGAGTTAATTGAAAGTCAAATTCAAATTAATCTCCCAAACCTTAATTGCATGAGCCATTAGTGGCCAAGTGAATGGAGGAGGGGCTCATTTCTCACTGCATGTGTGTGTGTGTGTGCGTGCAGTGTTTCTAATAAGTGGCCCGAGTTGCCTCGTCAAGAACTGCGTTGATGCTCGTGACTGTAAAACAGATCAAAACTCTATTAGCAGCAGAAAGGCTTCGGGTTATTTACGACTCCGGCTGATTTAGCGCCACAAACACAGCCGAGGAAGTGGCGGTGGCTAATGGAGGACCATCGTCGTGGAGATGAGAGGTTTGTGGTGTGAGGTCATTTATTTATTCGGCTCTATATTATGCACAAAGTGCGCAGACCAGTTGCAGTAATGAAACTTTAAAAACATAAGGTTTATAAATCACATGGCATTTCGACGAGGAGAACATCATCACAGATCTGTTATTCGGCAACAAACCACCATATCCGCTTCCAGTGTTCCGAAGGAGGCGGAGCTAATGAACAAAGCCCTGACATGTACAATCCTGTTCAGGGGTAAATGTCACTGATATGGTCCTGATCAGATTATTTCCACTGCAGTCTGTCCAGGCAGGACAGAGAAGGAGAGCATACGACATGAACAATAAAATAGGACAAAATAACAAAATATATACAACACCACAAAAAGGAAAAAAAAACAAAACAAAACACAGAACAAAAAAAAGGAAAAGGATAAAACAACACAGTGAAGAAAATACAGGACAAAAAAGAAAAAGAGGAAAAAAAAGAAAAATAAGGGATAAAGAGAGAAATTGGAGAATCCAGTCAGTAAGAATTCTGACAGAGACGAACGGTAAAGAAAACTGCGCAGGTGTCGTGCAGCATCCGTCACAGCCACCAGTTTATTAACAATGTGAGTGAAAAAATACAAAGAAAAAAGAGAAAAGTAGAGGATAAAATAAACAGATGCACAAGCAGTGAAAATGAGACCTGAGGCACATGAACGCGATGAGGAGGAAACGAGACTGATAAGAACACGTTTATATCTAATACAGTCAAACAGTCGGGACTGAAAACAGCCTCTCAGAACTGAGATATATTATATTGTATATAAATAAATAAATAAATAAATACAGGTAATGCCTACAGTTTATAATACATATGGCGTTTACATACACAGAGAGACATCACCTGTATATATATATATATATATATATATATATATATATATATATATATATATACACAAAATACAATATATATATATATATATATATATATATATATATATATATATATATATATACAAAATACATTATATATATAGAGGATTTTCTGAGTAGATCCTTCCGTAGGAGAGTGCTCAATACTTTTTGGTAGAGCAAATAACAAAAATAAAAGGACAGGACAAAGACTTTCTATTGAAACTCCATTTATCACTACAGATCTGTTTCGAGGGGTGGTGAAACCATCCTCTCTCTTCAGGTGATTATAGAAGAATTATTAATAATAAATAATATTTTTATTAAAAATAATAATATTTTTGTTATATATATATATATATATATATATATATGGTACCTCACCTTACAAAATTAATCCGTTCCAGCACCTTTTCGTAACCTGGATTTTTCGTAAGTAGAACCGCATTTTACATGTAAAACGCGTGAGTCGTTCCAAGGCCCCCAATACTACCCTTTAAAAATGATAAAAGCATACCTTTTGAGGTACTTACTTCGTGTTGACCATGTCTTCTTAACAGAGTTATAATCTTACAAATGTTTATGCAAAGGTTAAAATCTTAAGCCGGAAAATAAAGTTGCAATGAGCACACTTGGAAAAACTCATGAACAAGCAGCTGCTCAAGGGAGCTGCGTCATCCCTCCTAGCCAATGGGAGGCCAGCGGTGCGGGATGTTGGGAGATGGCCAATGAGAGAGCAACTCGTGCATTGTATGAGATTTTTTTTTTAATGACCATGTCTTCTAGCAGAGTTATAATCTTACAAATGTTTATGCAAGGTTAAAAGCCTGAGCCAAAAAATAAAGTTGCAATGAGCACACTCAAAAAATTCATGAAACAAGCTGCTGCTCAAAGGAGCTGCGTCATCCCTCCTAGCCAATGTGAGGCCAGTGGGGCGGGATGCTGGGAGACAGCCAATGGGAGAGCAACTCGCACATTGTCTGAATGGCGCGTTAGAATGTTTGAATAGCGGGTTTTGTAAGGAGAAGTTGTTTCGTATACAAAGACAAAACATTTAGGAAAATGTTTTTCACAAACTGGATTTTTAATTTTCTGGGACTATCGTAAGGACGGTACCACTCTGTGTGTGTGTGTGTGTATATATATATATATATATATATATATATATATATATATGAGAGAGAGAGAGAGAGAGAGAGAGAGAGAGATGGACAGGTGGATGGATGAATGGGTGTGTGTATATATGTATATATGCGTGTGTGTGTGTGTGTGCGTGTGTGTGTGCGTGTGTGTGTGTGTATACACACACACACACACACACACACACACACTAGTCCTTCTCAAAAAATTAGCATATTGTGATAAAGTTCATTATTTTCTGTAATGTACTGATAAAAATTAAACTTTCATATATTTTAGATTCATTGCACACCAACTGAAATATTTCAGGTCTTTTATTGTTTTAATACTGATGATTTTGGCATACAGCTCATGAAAACCCAAAATTCCTATCTCAAAAGATTAGCATATGTCCTTTAACATTGAACTTGGAGTGACGTCTCCAAGACGGCGCTGCCTAGTAGGCAACGTTGCAGTTCTTAGAGTCAAATTGTTTCTTTGTTTGTTTTAATTTTTTTAATTGTTTGTTCATGTTTTGCACTATGCTCGTGTATGATCGGTCGACCCTACTACAGCTATGAGCAGCTTCAGCTTCGGGCAACTAAGCACGCAACAACTTCTATCGTGAGCTAATATGCTATGGGAGCTCAATGCTAACCACACCCTGGCTAACAATAAGCCTCGGCGGAGTTCTCGGAGGCTTGGTTAGCACTTCCAGCCATAAACTTTGAAAATGTTCAGTCCCTGCAAAACAAGATGGACGAGCTTCATGCTCAGATTGCAGCGCAGAGGGATCTACAGGACTGTGTTTCTGTGAAACATGGCTCAAGGACAGTACACCCGATGAGGCGATGGCACCAGCCGGCTACACAGCCTTCATCCCCTGCAATCCCAAGCGCCGGAGTCGTCGTTCGGCCCCTTCCCGCCTGGGCTTCTTGTTAGCTGGGGTGCGGCTTGCATTGAGCTGCCTACCATAGCATATTAGCTCTGCTAGCCGCACCCCGGCTAACAAGAAGCCCAGTTGAGCGTGCTTAGTTATACATGCCCGAAGATACTCCGATCTTATAGCTGTAGTAGAGTCGACCGGTCGTGGAAGGGCATCCGACGTAAAAACCTATGCCAAATCAAACATGCGATGATTCGCTGTGGTGACCCTTGAAAAAAAAGAAACAGCCGAAAGAAAAAGAAGAAGCTTTTGTTTATGGATATTTGAACTTGGTCATGTCGGAGATTTTACTTTGAAGGATGTATTTTTAGTGATATCACCTTTTCCTCCAGGTAAAACATGGTCATCTCGCTCTGGCTATCACTCAAATCACAACCGTGTGATTTAATCCACATTATACAGGAGAGGCTCATATATAGAGTTTATATCTAGAATTTTGTCGAGTTTCAGAGCTGAATCATAATCATGATGATGTGCTCATTTCCAGGTAGAACCAAATAAAAAGTTCTCAATAACCCAGCACTGTATGAACATTCCAGAGGACCGTACTACCCCCTCCCTCCACTCAAGCAGAACCAGAACATAAACATCTCTTTTATTCATCCAACAGTCTCAGGGTTACGCTGCTCTAACTGACTTCCTCAAAGCCTGGAAATTTGACGATGAAAACATTATGCCAGCAGAGAACAGCACAACCCTTTAATCCAGTGGTTCTCAAATAGTAGGGCGGTGCGATGCCGGGGGGGGGGGGGGGGTGCAGGGAACATGCTTTTATTTTGCTGTACTAGAATAAAGTGTAATTGGACATCCACTACGATAGGTGGCAGTGGTTCTCTCACTGTCAGTGTGCGTCCAGAGAGAATTAGCTCAATGGTAAAATATGAAGTCAAGTTAATAAACCCACATTGGAAATTTTAACAGGGACAGAAAGAGAGGTGGAGAGAGACGGAGACGGTGAGAGAAACAAAACTCTCCGGAAAGCTAAGTTGAGAAGGTATGATGAAACGGATGTAGCACTCAGCTTCATTGTGCTACAGTGAAAAACGAGGAAAGACCGCTGTGTTTACTGTGTCTGAAAACATTGGCAGCGGGCAGCATGAAGCTAAATTAATGAAGGCGTCACTTAAAGACATCACACCCCGATCACGTGATGATAAGCCGCGCGAGTTTTTCCAGTGAAAACGTGCCGAATATTGCCAACAACCATCCCGCTTTGTGAATGCTATTCCAGCAAACCAGTGAGCTCTGTTAGCATCAGATACGGTGGGGCACCAAACTGCTCAGCGGACCTGCTAACCGCTACGCCACCGTTCCACCTAGAGAGACGTTCTATGAAATCATATTGGTCCGGTTAGAGTTCTGCTATTACAGGTCTGGCTATGTCAGGTCTGTTCAGTAGGTTGAGAGATCGGTATCCAGACCTTCCTCAAAATAATTAACATAAATGCATGTGATTGGCTGAAGTCATGCTTAATTTCTACCAAACAGGACCAGCAGGAACAACTACAGCAGTTTATCATCTCTGCTACAGTAATTTATTACACACTCAGTGAAATACTTAAACTGAGATTTACTATTTGACGGCAGCTGCTCTGCACGTAATTTATTCCATCCCATACATAACACAATAAAACCTCCAGCTCCCCCACCCACTCTACCCCACCAGGTTATACCGGATAACTGTCCTACCCCTGATCGGGAAAACACCGCCGCTACATTTTAATATCCCGACTGTGGGCGCCGCATCACAAGCTTAAAATCATTCAAATTATTATTAACTTGCAATGAGAGAATGGGGCAGGGTTCAATCATTCCACACTCAAAGCCTGATTTGGTGATGAGATGTAGCAGTATATCTAACATACACACCTTGCCCAGTATGCGACCCAGGAAGTAGTAGTGTCGTGTGAAGCTCTCGCCGATGAGCATCTCGGCAGTGGGGCTGGGATACAGTAGACCCTCGTTGGTGGTCCTGAAGAAGCCCTGGTTGGGGTTGAAACCTGACTTAAGGAGCTCGCTGAGGAATTCCCGGAAAATCCCCCCGCCATCGATACCGGCCTCGTCCAGGCCGTGAGCGTTCAACAGGTGCACGCGGATCCGCTTCTTCAGATCAGGTTCTGAAACAAGGACGCAAAGCACAAGACATCAACCCATCAAATTCTTGTACACGTCACGTTAGGCAAACAGGTTTCGTCCCTTCACTCATAACAGAAACAAGGGTGAAAAAGTCTCAAAAACAAAACAGCCGCCACCCGTTCTGCAATTCGTTTCTAATAGCGACAGCTAACTTGCATTTGTTCTTACCGTTCTCCGGCGACAGCTTGTCGTACGCATCCTCATAGATATAGTTCCTCCGTATGGTGACGTTAATACCCCCTAGGAAAGGGCTGTCCCCCTGTATGTCCCGTTTATCAGCATAGATCAGCCTGTGGAAGATCTGCAGAGAACAGGACGTACAGGAAATGAACCCTGACCAAAGTACAGTGATAAATAAAGTAGTTTGTAAAGGCTGAAGATGATGAGGTGATTTGGCACGTCGACACACAGGAAACAGGCGTCTGTACCTTGACCCTCTCCTCGAAGGGCACGACGAAGGGCAGCTCTGTGAGGATGGCCAGGTGATGCTCTTCTGAAACTGACAGCGGCGGAGCCTCCAAGCCAACTGCAGGTGGGTGAGGGGTGGGGTGGAGAAAAAAACTCATAATTTATTCACCTACAGGCCCATCCTTTTAATTTTTTTATTTTATACTGCAACAGGAGGACAGGACGTCGTATTCAAAGGAAAGCTGTAATGATTTTAACTGGTTACATCAGAACATTATCTAAAGGCTATACTGTAAACAGAGGCCGCCAATAATTCTGCGTCCGGGTTCACTTCACTGGTTGCTCACTCTCGATTAACTCTGTAATCCTGCGTCCATCCGGCTGTCCACGGGGTCCATTACATGGAGGTTTGTTTGGGATTAAAGCTCCGTCCTGTTTGATGGAGATTGCGGAGGGTGGGATGGAGGGGGAGAGAAAGTGCCAGAACAGCAGCAGAGAAGCATCATTTGTCTGCCACGCTGCTAATACAGCGCAATTATTCTGCTCAATTAGTCAAACCTCCTTCTCTGTCTCTCTGATCCGGCCATCAACGCGCCATCTCCGGGAGAGAGTTATGGAGCGGCGTGGTCAATGCGTACGCCGTTCATCACCAACGCAAACGTCCATTTAGGGAAATGAAAGAGCTTCGGACAAACAGGGGGCCAGATGTGACCTGCCTTAGGCTAATTGAATTTTTAAGCACCTATGCCCGAGAGAACTGCACGAGACGCTGTTACCGAGAAGTTTTCACACCAAACACACACACACACACACACACACGGGCTATTAGGCTAATACACACTCCATCCGCTCTGGCCTCCAGCTCACTCTTTCACTCAAACCATTTCTCTGAATTCTGTGTTTATGAGGGATCCGTCCACACCGATCGACTCTGGTGAAGGGTATTGATCTGACTGAGTGCTGGTTTACTCGTATGTACCTCTGATACCGCGAATACAGGTGACAAGGTGGGTACACGAGGAAAGCATTGGGGTATACCGTAGGACAGATAGATGGACTTTAGCTGCAGGTGGAAGCCCAGTGGGTGCACCGAATGAGAGATGGACACTGCTGGACTCTCTGAAGTCTCTTCAGTGATCCGCGGCGTGCCCAAGCTGAAGAAAGCCACCCGCTCTGGTCACAGTGTTCACACGAGACCAATTACAGCATCTGATGGAAGCATTTTCAGCCCCACTGAAGCTTTCTTTGCATTTTTGTGTTGAAATTTATTTAGATTTCCAGGGTTTCAGAATCACACCGAACCGGACCACACCCAGAGTTCATGACCCACTCTGGATAATCAACACTCATGTACATCGGTTGAGCAGGACGCTAATGATCAGAATATTCAGTAATAGTCTTACTATACTACACAGGAACATTATCAGAAATAAATAAAAACAGCATTGTAGGCTCGTGAGCGGCAAACTGACAAGGTACACGAGAGACCTGGAGAGAGCAGGTTTGAATCCAAGTAGACGTGACGGCCATCCGCAGCCAGGACTTCATGGGTGCTGATTGAACAAGCTCTCATAGGAGGGAGGGATGATACACTCTTCTCCCATTTACTTGGCAGGTAATGACTGCCAGGTGTTGGGGCCCCCGAGTGGCGCATCGACTATTAACCCGGGATCACAAGTTTGAATTCAGTTAATGCCACAACCGTCCGTGACCAGGACTACACGGGAGCTGACTGACTGACTGATCTCTCACGGGAAGGAAGGAGGGACGGAGGGAGGGAGGGAGGGAGGGAGGGACGGAGGGAGGGCTTACTTCCCTGTCACTCACTGCGATCGCTACAAAATCATAGGCATCTGTGAGCTCATTCACACGAGGGGTCAGATAGTCCATCACTTTGAATCAGGCATTATCCACCCTGGATAAGTTATAAATCCCAACATATCAAACCAATCAGATCACACCGTTACCATGCTGTTTATATGAATATCGACTTATCCTGAGATAGGGAGCCAATCAGATCACCGTCCTTGTGTAGTAGTGATTGCTGTGATTCTGACAAAACACTTGTTATAAAAACAGCGTCCCTCACATACAGTGGAACAGAAACAACAAGCCAAAGTTCTTCTTGACTTCAAACCTACTTCATCCCAACCAGCTAGCGTAGCATGCTAACACCCTTCTTTCAACAGATTGTTTAACAGGATACAGAACACACCTAGAAGCCTCAGTATATAAACACAAACAGATGCTTCCTATAATGATGATGCAAATTGCTGGAAATGTAAATAAGTATTGCTTAACGTCACCTTCATCCATTAATATTATCAAGATCTGTATCAGTATCCATAGGTACTGATCTCAGGGTGTTGACGCATCACCAGCACTTCCACACCAGCATATTGCAGAAAAACACACTACAGCTCAGCATTAACTCAGAATTAATTAACTAATTACCTCTGACTCCATCAATAACTCATTAAACGTGGTGTTATTAGTAAATCACGCAGTCCAGATTCAGATAAACACAGCGTTTGCAACATCTCACCATCTAGCGTAGACTGGAGCGGTCCAATTCGACCCATGCGCCTCGTCCTCCACACATGGCGAGCAGATGGAACGTACAGCTGAGTCACCTGTTTTAAAAGATATACATTTTTAAATATTGACAGAAAAGAAAAAAAAAAAGACTTTTATCAGGAAAAAATATCCATATGACTTTTATTTTATAAAATTTCCACGCAAAATAATTCAAGGTTTTCGTCTTCAGTTTATTCCCTCAAAAAGGACTTCTAATTTTATTTTCACGCTATTTATCATAATTTTATTTATTTTCTCTGTTAAGCAGTGTTCGATCAAGAGCTTCGATCTAAAGGTAATTTATTATCAATTACCAGTCATATATTTTTTGTAACAGCTAATTAGGATTTGGTTCCAGTCGTATTCTTCCAATCGGCATCCAGAACTTGGAAGCGCTGACGATTCTCTGGATTATTATATTCCGTTAACAGAAGCGTGTGATGAGGCTGCACACCTTATCAGCTCTGATGTTGACCTCGTCAGACAGCCAGTGACCTTCTGGGCAGAATGACCTCCTGATGTCTCGCGCCTTCAACATCTTCACCAGGTTTGTGATCACCTGAAATAAAAATAAATGTATAAATAAACAAACAAAATGGGTTGAGTCGTGAAGTGCCATGAGATGGACTTAGAACATCGGATAGGTGAAAATCACACTAAAATGTATCTGTGCTGGCTCGCTCTTGTTTGTACTCCATCTGATCACGAGGCGTGAAAAGATGGGAACGCAATTTATTTGTCTTTCGGTCAAAATGGCTGCTTGTCCGAGTTAAAAGGGCAGCATTAGGGTCATTAGTGGGCGATTGCTGCTGGATGGAGAAGACGGATGAGCTGTCACAGGGCAGCCTTCACCGCTAATTAAACACACACACTCCGAACACGTACTGACCCCCACCCCCCTTTAATAAAAATACATCTAACTGCAGTGCACAATGGCTCCGTATATCTCATTACCCATAATCCTTCATGCTGTAGCTATTTCCAGTGTTCTGTACTTAATAGTGACGGGATGAGCCACTGCCAAACAGCTATTTCCATCAAATCAGCCAATGTGTTGGCCTTTATCCCCACCCAGACAGGATAAAATGTGCATGTGGTCCTGGGGTGGGCTTTCAGGAGCTCCTCTGTGGTGTTTCTGTTTACTTCAGATATGCTGCATCAGTTTTTTCCTGGTCAACTTTGTAAACAATTAATGTCTTTCATCTGATAATTAAAGGCGATCATTAGCCCCCTTCTTTAGGATGCTGCTCTCTCTGTACACTTTGAAAGTTTAAGCACCTGTCAATGCTTCCACTGAATCGATACGGGATAAGAATCGAATCCCATCAGACTGAAACCGACTGATATGTTTAGTAAGAATTGAATCGCATAAATAAGACTAAATCAATTCAAAAGAACTGAAGGTTAAGGAAGGGCTTGCTGAACAGCCTAAGAGTAGCAGCGTGATGGGTTAAAAAAAAAAAAAAAAAAAAGGTAAAGTCCTTTGGGCTTTTTACACCCGAGCCATAGAGGCTCATCAGGCCGGTGCTTATCCCTGGGTTCCATAGCATGAAGTAAACAGGAGTACAACTCCTCCTGGATGGGACGCTAGTCCTTCACTGGTTTCCTTCCCAGTATATTTTACTGGTACCCATTTATACTGCTGGATGAACAGAGGCACACTTGTGGTTAAGACCTTGCCCAGGGGTCTCTGCACAGTGAGGGTATCTAACTGGGATTTGAACACACAACCTCCTGATCATTAGCGCAGCACCCTAGCCACTACACCATCGGCCCAACCAGCAGCATGGTGGTACTGGAGATTAAACCCCTAACCTTTGGATCATGAACCCAGAGCCTTAACTGAACCAAACTGATACTTATAAATTAGAATCAATTCCCTTCAGAAGTCACTGGACACTAGTGAATCAGAATCAAGTAACAAGAGAGTGAATCTGAACCAAATCCCAGACTGAATCTAATTAATATTTCTGAATCAGAATCAAATGCCAGACTCATCACATCTTCCATCAAAACCTGCCCTTGGCCAGCCAAGTGGGAAGAAATGATGAGTATGGAATTCAACTTTGATCAAAATTGAGTGAATCCGATTGATTTTGATCAAATTTGGCTGAAGCAAATTAATATATTTTTGAAGCAGAATCACACTGAATCAGACTGAATCCAATTTATTTTTCTGAATCAGAATCAAATCCAATTTTTATTTGAGAATTAGAGTCAAGTCCCATCAGAGTGAATCAATTTGCAGTAATATTCGTGAATCAGACTCAAATCAAATCAGAGTGAATCAAATTAATATTTGTGATTTTGATTTGCTTTGATTTAATTCTGATTCAGAAATATTATTGCAATTTGATTCACTTGGATGGGATTTGTTGACCTTGCGATGGCCTGGCGAGGTGTCCAAGGTGTACACCGCTAAGCGCCAGCCTCCCCATGAACCTAATTAGGATTCAGCAGTTCAGAAAATGAATGAATCCCATCAGAATGGAATCAGAAATAAATTGAATCACAGAATCTGTGCTAATACTTCATCCCACATCTTTAGCACGTCAATTGTAGTCATGTGACTGCATCAAACCAACCAACTAAAAACTCCTTGTGTATTAGAATTGATGTAATGTGTAAATCTACTATAAACATCCCCTTGATAAACAAATCTGATCCTATACAGAATAGTGAATTGATTCTATTGTGATGAACAGCATGTAACCCTACACACAGCGCCTGTAACAAATTTAGGTGTTAGTTTTGGATATAGGCAGCGAGGCGCTTTACATGTTCGCTCACACAATGCGCTCCTTTATACTGCCATCAGTAAGTCTTTGATCTGAACTCCCGTCCCCCACACCTCCACACCGCTGTGAGCTGCCCCTAAAACCCTCATCGATCCTGCGGCAATAATAACACTGAGGTAATAACGGCGAGTGCAAAATGCTGTCTATTCGACCAGCTAACAGAGAAACGGAGGACAAACCTCCAGAATGGAGCACTGCTTAATTATCCCATCAGGTTAAGTGCAGGCCGTAACGGGCTTCTCCCAAACTCAGGCCATGTCTGTGCTTCTCCAAACACGGCCAAGAGGGAGCCTTCCATTAGCAATATTAATACAAGCTTAGTTGATCATTTTCATTCAATTAGCTTCTTTCCATTAAATGGATGGCCGGGACAATAGGGGTGATAAAACATGTCGGAAGGACAAGCGCATGCCCGAGGCTAACATTAGTGTGGGCGGGGTCAGCGGCAGGCCGGCCGACCGTAAATCCCGCCTTCAATTTGGTAAATGCGTTCATGCTGCTTTCAGCGCCTCGTTTCTGGAGACTGCGAGTGCACCGTTTCATTAAAAATATTATTTCTATTCTACAAACTCGAAGAGAAAGAAACAGAGAGAAGAGAGATCACAGCAAGAGAGTGAGAGAGATCACAGTGAGCGAGTGAGGAGGAAAACCACAGTGAGCGAGGAGCGAGAGAGAGATCATAGTGAGCAAGTGAAGAAAAAAAAAAAAAATCACAATGAGCAAGCAAGAGAGATCACAGTGAGCAAGTGAGAAATCACAGTGAGCAAGTGAAGAGGAAATCACAGTGATCAAATGAGGAGGAAAGCACAGTGAGCGCGCGCGAGAGAGAGAGAGAGAGAGATCACAGTGATTGAGAGAGAGAGATCACAGTGATAAAGAACGAGAGACAGGGAAAGAGAAATAGAGAGAGAGAGAGAGAGAGAGAGAGAGAGAGAGAGAGAGCACTGTTGTTACTATGAGAACACTAAAGGTGAAGGGTCATGGCGATGAGCGCAGTGACCTTGAAGAGCGGCACCCAGCGTTTCTGTTGGTTCTGGATGCGCTGCTGCACTTGGCTGCTGGTTTCGACTCCGACGCTGCGGAATGCGGCTGCGTACTCTTCCCTGTGACCGCACTTAGTCTCAGGATGTGCCAGCTTAATGATCCCCAAACACGCATCACGTAAACACCGCGACAGAGTCACCAACTCAGGTAAAGAGAATGGCATCATGGACGCCTGCCCCTGACCTGCAACAAACAAACAAACCAATAAACAAACTCAACCATGAAGTGTTTCTTCAGTAAGAAATAAAGAGGTCACTCTTACACTGCAACAGAAATGATTCGACCGGAGGAAGGTGTGATGAACGGTTACTTTAACTTACACAAGTGTCTCTGGTTGTGTGTGTGTGTGTGCATTACCATCCATGGCTTCCCCGAAGAACTCCGTGTCATGGATGGAGATGAGCGAGTGACTGAAGAGCGAGCTGAACAGGTAGAAGAGAGGGATGATCCTGCTCGAATCTTCCACACACATGGGCGAGCCACGAGACATCAACTGCAACAATGGCACCAGGGACCTGACCACGCCCCCACACACAATCATCATCATCATCACCTGTATCTGGGTCCCTGAGCTCACATTAGAAGCATTTGAGCATTAACACTCACCCTGTGATCATTCTGGTCCTCATGGACGTTATTAGGTGCCACAGGTGTCTGAGGAAGCGAGCGTTGAAGGCCAAACTGTACAGGAGCCTGCAAGGGGACAAGAAGTTGATCACTCCTAATCCCATTCAGTGAGAAGTCTTTATTATAATCCACCACAGTTTACGTTACACACACTGGATGTTTCTACTCCAGACTCAGTCCACTGCTTCCACAGGTCCCCCAAGGTCTGCAATTGGCCCTTGCTTGAGGGTGTCAATGATGGGCTTCTGGACAGCAGTCAGGCCAGCAGTCTTACCCATGATTGCGGTTTTGAGTAATGAACCAGGCTGGGAGTTTTTAAAAGCCTCAGGAATCTTTTGCAGGTGTTTAGAGTTAATTGGTTGATTCAGATGATTAGGTTAATAGCTCGTTTAGACTACCTGAACATGATATGCTAATTTTTTAAGATAGGAATTTTGGGTTTTCATGAGCTGTATGCCAAAATCATCAGAATTAAAACAATAAAAGACCTGAAATATTTCAGTTGGTGTGCAATGAATCTAAAATATATGAAAGTTTAATTTTTATCAGTACATTACAGAAAATAATGAACTTTATCACAATATGCTAATTTTTTTGAGAAGGACCAGTATATTGTGGGATATTGTGGGAGTTCGTACAGAGACTTTCAGTTTCTCCATCACACACAATAACAACATGTGGAGCACACAGGAGTCTAATCAGCGCATGGGACCAATCAGTGCGGTTCATCCACCCAACTACAAATCTATCTCCCGACACATCTATCTATCCAATAACCTTTCTACTCCTTCATCCATCCACCCACCCACATACCAATCCAACTACCAATACAACCCCCACCTAATAATCCATCTACTTTCTCATCTATCCATCTATCTACCCACCATCCTTCCTTCTCACCTACCCATCCACTCACCTACCAACCTACCCACTCCTCTGTCACATCCATCCACCTATCAATCTGTCTCTCCATTCAACTACCTGTCCAACCAATAGCCCACATAAGTATATATTTATCCATCCATCTGCCCATTAATTTTTCTACACATTCATCTACTTGTCCAATCAATAACCCATCTACCCATACATTTATTCACCTATCCATCCATCTACACACCGCACAATCCATCTACCTTCTCACCTGCCCATTTATCCATCTAACCACTAACCCACCTACCCATTCATTCACCCACCTTCCAATCAATCTACCCTCTCATCGATCCATCCACCCAATAACTCACCTAGTTCTACATTTATGTATGCAGCCAACCATTAAACCATCCACCTACCAGTCTCTCTACCTACTCACCTATCCAACTATTCATTGCCCATTAATCCATCCACCCATATACCAATACAGACGCTCCCCAGCTTACGAATGAGTTACGGTCCAGACAGCCGTTCGTTAGATGAATTTGTTCGTAAGTTACAGGGCATTCTTTCGAGGGGAACGTATGTTTAAACCTTATATATAAGTAGCCTATACAAGTTTGTACTGTTTACAATCTCTCTCTCTCTCTCTGAGTTATTACATAACTGACCGAGCGGTGTAATGATGCTCTTGAGTTCAGTCTAATTGAAAGCATATTATCTCTCTCTCTCTCTCTTACACACACACACACAGGCAACACTACAACTGGATAATTGAACTGATTGAAACAGCTTCAGTGTTTAAACTCCTGGTTCCTCTCAAGCACAGCACAGCGGATCTGATCAGATTTACAGAGAGTTTCACTCTTATCCAGTTCATTATAATACTGGAGTCAATTTGTTTCTTTGAAACTTTTGGCAGAAGTTCAGAAATGCATGGTTCTGCTTCTCTTCCCAGACCGTGTCAGCCACGCCCCCCCCCTCTGCTGGAGCCTAGTATTAAGTGTACCTCAGGATAATGTTTAATCATATTTCATACATATATTTATGATATATCTTTCTATAGATTTTATTCCATTTCTATTACTACTTGTTCTTCAATTTTATTTCACTTTCACTCTCAACCTCGGACAGGATGTTCGTAAAACAATGTTCGTAAGTGGAGGGAGGAGTGTTTGTACATCCACTCACTCACCTAACATGTGTTATCTATGCCCATCTCCATCCAAACAGTCACCCATCTACCTATCCATCCATCCAACCCACCTCCCAACCAAACTATCCAGCCATACAACCTGCCTAATTTACTTGGACTTAGAAACAAATTTTTACATGTATGCGGCCTGTTTGTTCTGTCTATCTCCTGTTCACTGAAGTCTCTGTAGACTCGTAGACTTTGTGTCTCCGCACTTAACACTGAAACAGCACACTCCCCCGATATTTAAAAACAATGGTCCCAGCACTGCTTAGACATATACCACTGATATCATCATCATCTTACAGTCTGAGTCTAATCAGTGCTCTTCCTGCTCACGACGACCTCCAGGACCCTAAACCACTAAACGATCCGAGGAGTTCAGAAAGGTGGAAAAACAAACGCTCGCCGCACAACAGGATGAATTAAAGGAGCCGTTAAGCTTTATTAAGGCAACCATTAGTAAAGGAGCGATGCTCTGCCGGCTCGTAAAGCAGTCGTGGTTTCCTGCGAGGCTCCGTTTAACTTAATGACCTGCAGAGAGACAATGCCACAGTAACTAAACCCAAACAGAACACACAGTGTGTGTGAGAGAGCCGACACTGAGGTGTGAAAAAACACAAGGCTGAGGGGAAGAAGAGGAGCGAAAACGAGTGATTAACTGAGGAGAAAGGACAATAACGAGCATGTGTGTACATTTCCAATGGCCTAGTTTTCCCCTTTTACATGGTCTGCTAATGCCGAGTGACACCAGAGTGGCAAGTGAACAAATCACACACACAAAGAGCTCGATCAACAGGAAGAAAGAACATTCCAGCTGTTAAACATCACTATCTTACTGGGATAATTCTCCTGAGTTGCCACGCAAATATTAACAGACGACCGAATTTCTCAGAATCCCCAGAATTCATGAAATTTTTATATATAAATTCATTTGAGAAGCCAGCCGAAAAATTTGGCCCAGAAGTTCAGTGCTGATCAAATGATATGATATATGATATAATATACCTATTTCTTAAATTAATTTGCAAAAAATAACAATCATCATGATCATCATAGTCATCATCAATGTGTGAAATAAAATTCATGAACAATTCACACCGATGTTTATTATAGGTTTTAATTAACAGTTAAAGGTTAAAATTCAGATCTTTATTATATTTCTATAAATTGTATTTAAAATATATACATAATGTTTAAATTACTATTAAAACTCCCATCAGACATTTTAATGATTCATAATTCAAATATAATGCAGTGGAATGTAACAATATTATAAATACTAGTGCTAAATTATTATTAGTATTATCAATAATCACATTATTTAAATATTATTAGTAATTATTATTAAATTACTATTATATCCTTTGTTTGTTCAATGTTATTTCTGGTGTCAGATTATTTTATTATCACCTAATATTTATTTATTTATGTAATTTAAACAATGCCTTTTTAATAATAGTACAATTTATAGTTTATTTTAATAATTACCCATAATAGTTATGTTTTTATTTTGTTATCTATCATTAATCTATTACTTCTGCATTAGTGTATTCCTTATGTACAGTGAGTTGTTCCGAAGGAAACAATAAGGTGTTTATTCATAAGATCTCTCACGCTGTGTTGTGAAACGTTCAGTTCTACAAATAAACTTCATAAATTAAACATAAACATATTTAACAGCATAAATAAAATCAAATATTTTCCTCGGATCATCTCAATAACTTTCACACTAAAGTATCAGAGAAATAAATAAAATGAATGAGAGCTGCGATCCCAGCTGGTCCTTCAGGAGGGGGGCGGAGCTTCGGCTCTTTATGGAATACGAGTGTGTGATTGAAATGAGACAAAAAGCTCTAAAGACCTGATTTACTGCCTAAGAGGACAAAAAGTCCACCTCAATTACCAAATGAAGTACTGACACACACACACACACACACACACACACACGCGCGCGCGCACATGCGCACGCACACATGCGCACGCACACACGTGCACACCATGGCGATGGGGGGAGCGAGAATGACCTTGATGACCAAGCTGATCTTCTGTTAGTCAAGAATTATTCAAATACAAAACACCAGATAGGAATAAAAATTATTTACTTTAATTATTTATTTATTTAATTTTTAAATATAAGATTTATAATCGTCAAAGTTGGAATTTTTGAAAATATGCCAATCTATCCATCTATTTATACATCTAATCCTCCATCCATCCATCCTTCTACTTACATCAATCCATCTATCCATGTATCTAGCCAACCTTTTTTCTGCCTATCTATTCACCCATCCATCCATCCATCCATCCACCATCCTACCCAACCATCCATCCACACATCTTTTCATCTACCTGTTTATCCATCCATCTCTACATCTACCTTTTTTATCTATCCAACCTTTCTCCAACCTCTCTATCCACTCATCCTTCCACTATCATGTCGCTCCATCCATTATCCACCTACCTGCTTACCTATCGATCCTTCTAACTACTTGTCCCTCTATCCATCCTTCCTCTATTCCACCTGCCTGTCTGTCTCTTATCTCTCCATTCCTCCATCGCATCAATGACGAGATTGATGGATGGAAACCCGCACTGCGAGACAATACAAAGATCCCTCGCTACTTCGTTCTTCAGTTTCTGCGGCTTCAGTGGATCGCGGGTTTTTCAAAAATGTTCACCAAAAAAAAGAAGGAAATTAAAGAAAAACAAGAAAAAAGTTAAGGAAAGTGCTGCAAAACAAGGCCAATTGTGAAAAAAAAAAAAAAGAAAAGAAAAACCAAAAAAAAACCCCAACAAAACTATTTACATTTTTATGTGAGGTGCGCATCTGAGTGTGCACGCGCACACATCTGTACGTGTCTGTATTTATATTTTGTTTACATCTTATGCATTATTTTTGAATGTTTGTTACTATAAGCATTTATAGTGTTGAATATGTATTTAAGGATATTATATACACGTGTACATGTACGTATACGTCAGTCAGGGGGTTGATCCTACTTCACGGAAATCGGCGATCGCAGGGCGTCTCGGTCCCCATTAACCGCGGAAAGTGAGGGATCCCTGTAGTGTGGGCAATATGGGTCCCACTCAGTGCCCTGCACCCCTTCAACTCCTGTAACGCTGACTGTGAAACGAATCTGTGCAGAAGAGTTCATAATTTCCTACAGATATCCCATAATGCCAGTGCGCTCAGAGTGTAATTTACTGCGGGGGAGAGGAGAAAACACCAGGAAGATGAGGAGTAGGAGGAGGAAATAAAAGACTAAGGTGGTCTAGGATACTCAGAATATAAGTGTTTCAGTGTGCGTGTGCGTGTGTGTGTGTGTGTGTGTGTGTGTGTGTATGCACGCTGACCTGACTCTGGGCACCATCATGCGGTGCTGCACCATGAGGGTGTGGCAGATGGACGCCATCATGGTGAACACCTCCTCGCTGGCTGAGTCTCTCCACACCAGAGAGAGCAGAGCGTTCGTCTGCTGCTTCGAGTCCAACTTCTGTACACACAGCTGTGTGATCAACTGCATCGACATCCTGTTCTCATCCTATACACACACACACACACACACACACACACACATAGAGAAAATCATCACAAAACTGATATGTGAACAAAGACAGCAGTAGCATTTAGGTGTGTGTGTGTGTGTGTGTGTGTGTGTGTTTCTACCTGTAACAGAGAATGGTGTGTCGAGGCGTCATCCTCGTCCTCCGAGTCGCTGTTAACTTCTGGCCTGGTGTGACTCTTACTGACCAGAAGCAGAGGGAGTAGAGACTGCAGCGCCTTCAAATACAACAGCAGCCCTTCCTCTGACAAAGAGCCTAACATACACACACACACACACACACACACACACACTTAGTATGGAGATGTGAAAGCAAGTCTTCATGTTTTAAAACACACACACACACACACACACACACACACACACACTCTGTCCCACCGAGGCCCATTTCCCCTAGCAACAGGATGAAGTAGAAGAGCGACGGGGCATGACACTGGACGTGGTCTGACGAGGAGACGGTGCACTGCAGGGAGAACAGGAAGTCATGAAACGGGAAGTGGGCTCTGGGGTCCACCAGCGCCGGCACGAAGTAGTGAAACATCTGCTCAGTATAAGGAGGAGAAATGAAGTCTTCTGTAAAGGCAGAGAACACTAACTGCCTGAGAGAGAGAGAGAGAGAGAGTGAGCGAGAGAGAGAGAGAGAGAGAGAGAGAGAGTGAGAGAGAGATGGATAGAGAGAGAAAGTGCAGATCTCATGACAGAGAAATGTACATAAGTAGAGAAAGAGATAACGGAGGGTTACAAATTGAAAAGGCAAAAAAGAGAGAGATGAAGAAAGCGGAGCAAGGAAAGAATTGTGGATAGTAGAGAGAAAGAGGGAGAAGAAAGATAGAGAGACAGGAGATAAAAAGAAATAACTGTATTACACTTCCATTCATAATCTCTCAGTGTTTATTCAAACCACACACACACACACACACACACGCATACACACACACACACACACACACACACACACACACACTGCAGTAGTGGAAGATGGTGTGTGTGTGTGTGTGTGTGTGTGTGTGTGTGTATCTGTACCTGGCACCTGCAGGACAGGAGGAATACGTAAAGTGCAGTGGTTTGAGTGTGTGTTCCAGCAGTGTGTGTGCCAGAGGAAGTGACGGAGCATCTCGGTAATACAGACTGGACGGGAGCTTGTGATTGGCTAGCACGTACAACATCCTGTAGTATCCTGCAACGGGGAAAAAAAAAACAAAAAAAAAAACAGGTGATGAAACCACACATCACATGATGGCAGAAAACATGGAGATAGGGGGTGTAACCGCAGGGGGCAGTACCTTTCTGAATCATATAGTGCAAAACCTGTTCTGTGAGCACCGCGGCAGCGCTGGCATCCTGTAGAGGGGGCAGGTAGGTCTTCTCCGAGGAGAAAACCTCCAACATGCGCATGGGGACCGCTACATTTACACCATCATCCTCGCACAGCTGCAAGAGCCTGAAACACACACACACACACACATTGATCTCATAACTGAGCACAGAACATCCTTGGTGCAGAGAGTGTGCAAACATTTTGGCACCTGCAGCAGTGTCCGAGAAGCCTCTTAATCTGGAACACGCACGTGCTCCTCTCAGGTCCAGCCAGGAGCTTGACGAACTGAACGTGGTGCTTCACTACACTCTGACACAGCCAGATCTAAAACAGTGAACCCATGGGCGTGGCCCGTTACTCATACTGAACCGTTACTATCGTAAAATTATTTACCAGCGCTGTACAATAACGTAGTTCTGGGGCACCAAGATTTACATTTATGACTGATGCTCTCACCCAGCGCAACTTACATTTATTATCTTTAAAGAACAGAGAAACTGAGGTTTAAGGGCCTTGCTCAATGGCGCAACAGTGGCAGTGTGGCGGTACTGGGGACTTGAACTCATAACCTTCTGATCAGTAACACAGAGCTTTCACCACTCAGCCACCACCACCCTCATCATAACAGCAATAATGCTATCGCCATATCTATTTGAGTAATGTCTATTACAGATGCCTATATGTGTGTGTGTGTGTGTGTGTGTGTGTGTGTGTGGTCACCAGTCGGTGTGTGTCCTCGCTGTGGCGGTAGAAGAAGAGCAGGCGGCGGATGAGCAGTGTGAGCGGTGTGGCGTCCGGGAGCATAGATCCAGAGGAGCACTGATTCGCACAGACACAGTTATCGAAACTGTGTCGCTGAAGACCATGCTACACACACACACACACGATTATACAAAAATGTATAATTAAACAATTCACCTCCACACCTGTCAGAATACTATTACACAACAAAGAACCACCCTCACCCTCTGCCGATGGCGTTTACAGTTGTGTTGTCATTATAACATGTTTCCTCCTCCTCCTCCTCCTCCTCCTCCTCCTCCTCATCATCATCATCCATCCCAAGCCCTTTATTTTATTTGAAACCTCACACCCATAAAGCTTAAACTGACCACCGAATAGTTTTATTTATATTTCAATTGTGCTATCATTGTACCTTAAATCTACCAGTGCCGAGGGCCGAGCGCACGGGGGCGGGCAGGGGGGGGTTTCCTACATACCTGTCGCTTTCTTTCCTGGAAGCCTCGTATGTAAGACTGGATGATTATGGAGTTTTTCAGTCTTTTTCTTTCATCCTAGAAGAAAACAAATTAAACAAAATCATGTAAGTGATGGACAAGCGACTCGAGTTTTCGACGTGTAAATGCCATTTGACACAAACCTCTCGCTTGCGTCTTTCCTCCTGAGTGCGGTGAAGAAGTGAGGCTTTTTGTTCCTATTAAATAAAAAGAGGTGAATTAATGCAAGTGTGGAGTATAAATACTGGAGGAAGTGATGCGAGAGGAAAAAAAAAGACACCTTTTTACTTGCCCCCCCGAGGGACACTTTAGGCGTCCTCTTGAATTCTCCCTCAAAGCTGAACATGGCTACATGGAGCTGCAGCGTGGAGAATCACCTGCGTACACAAACAAGGGGGAGGAGCCAAGACATCAACCATATACCTAATACTGTACTTACATTTCTCATAAAGCTGCTGGTTATGTTACAAACCACCGACACGGGAGACGCCGTACATGTCTGTTCAATGAACATGTAAACATATCAGACTTTATGGCTGATTCTGTCTTCTGATTGGTCAGAAGTTGTTATTCACTGTTATGAATATAAAATATTTTTTTCAGTCACAGCATTTCTTCATCGCTGAACCACTTAATCATATCAGGATCATGGAGATTCTAGAGCCTATCTCAGCCAACCCTGGTGAGGATAAGGTACAACCTGAACAGCTCGCCAGTGCACTGCAGAGCAATATACTGTACACACAACCTTTCAGTGTTCACACACTCAGACCCAGGGGCAATTTGGAACAGCCGAGTTGCTTCACGTGTAAATCTTTGCTCTTTGGAAGGAAACCACAGTACCTGGAGGAAACCATTGCAAACACACAGAGAACACGCAAACACTCTAATCGAGCCTTGGACCCAGGACAACCTTGCTGTGAGGCGGACGTGTTGCCCACGACAGTGCTGTGCCACCCTTTTATTAACATCTGCGGGGTGGGGCTTTAGTTATTCAAAGGAAAGACTGTTTATTGCTGCTATAAGTAATACCAGGAAGTAAATGTGCAAGTAATGTTTGATTATGAAATATAATAAGTGGTGTGTTATAAGAAGTATAAAATACTCCTGGATGTGATGTTATTGGAAATTAATCCACTTCAGATTAACAGCAGTGATTCAGCTTCATCACACCATCCCAGCAGTGATTATTTTCCCACAAGAGCACAACACGGAGGGTTTTATTCCCTTGACAGTAACGCTTTATTTTTTTTAAAGATTAAAATCTTTAGAAACTCTTACAATGATTTTACTTCTGTATCATGATTACAGAACAACATGCTTATATCTAGATTACTAACCGCTAGAATAAAACCAAGGCAAAATATATAAAAAATAAATATAGCTAAACAGTGTCCCTTATCCTTATATTATTCTAAATATATTTTTTATGTAATAAATGAATGGAAAGGCCAAACAACATAAAAACCTAGCATGGTCATATGGGAAACATCAGCTAAATTAACTGTTTACAATTAAATATTACCAGTTACTAAAATACTGTGCGACAAATCCGGATAAATAAGATACTAGACATTAGGAAAGGTATATAAAATAAACCTAAACTATTAAAATAAAGAGAATAATTTGATTTTTAAAACTAGACGGGTAAAACAAGATGTAGCCACATCGAGGTCGCATTCCAAACAGCGCCATATAGAAAATAAAGTGTACTACATAGGGCGCAGCGTGTCTTTACTTTATAAGCCATAGGCAGTGCACTTCTTCAGAATGGTGCCACTGTTTTCTAGGTTAGCTCGCAAGCTAGATAGCTAATGACTCAGCGTCATGACGATCACAAGCGCACTTTTATTGCAAGAGTTTGGCTCATATGCTACAAAATACTCCGTTGTTTAGTCACTGAACAATAAACTGTAAAAATTAATAACAATAATAAGCCGCAATTTTAAATGGTAAAGGAGCTCGTTAGCTTCAAGTGCTAATACATTCGCACATTGACTTTCATTACAATACTGACATCTCTTCGAGTTTTATTTTTTTAACATGTTCACGCTCTAATAAATATAATCTTTTACCCGTTTTACTGAATGAACATTCAGTTTAGCGCCAGGACAGGAAATAATCTGAGAAAACGAAACAAATTCTGAGCCGCTTTTTTTCCTCTTTTCCAGCTGGTAGCTTCCAGAAACACAACAGATACGTCATCCCGCCCACCCGACAAAATACTCACATACGATTGGGTGGATTAGAAGATTCTGAAATTCCATTGGCTGATACGCTGAGTTACGTGTAAAGTGTCAAAAGCACTTCCGGCATTAACTTTTAGGTGTCTGTGTGTGTGTGTGTGTGTGTGTGTGTGTGTGAGAACAGTCTGGATATGGTGTTCATTTTCAGTATCTCTAACTCTGCCTTCGGTAGTTAATATACTCAGTGAAGAGGAAGAACATTTAGAGTTTTTTTTTTTATTTTAATGTCTACATTTCCATATTTTGTTACATATGACCTATTTGTCTTATTTACGAGAGTTTGTTTAATTTTTATATTTCCATACTGCATTAATCCTGCAAGAAAAATTATTTATTCATTATTATTGCCTCTACATTCAAAGTGAGAGCACACACACACACACACACACACACACTAGGAGCAGTGGGGTTGCCCTATATACTGGGAGCAACTGGAGAGCAATTAGAGGTTAGGTGCCTTGTTCAAGGCCATTTCAACCATGAGGATGGAGGACTGGAAGGTGCAGCTCATTCCCCCACCACCACACCTTTTTCCTATTCGTTTGAAAATTGAACCTAAGACCTTTTGATCCCAAAACCACCTCTCTAACCATGAGACTACAGCTGCTCCCATGGACTACTTCTGGACACTGTTCCTACTGTTATAACCTGCAATCGGCTGATTGTACGATTATAAACTGTCTATATACCGTTATAATCAGTTCCAGACTTTTATATATGGATGATACTGTTATAGATTGTTATCATCTGTTATATACCCACTGTACTGTTATAGACTGCTTATACTGTTTTACTCTGTTTCATACTGTTAGAGGATTACATATACTGTTTTGGAAAGTTATAACACTGCTAAAACTGATTATACTGTTATTTATTTATTTATTTTAAGGGACAATGTACAGGAACATTAAGCTCATAGAGACAGAGATGTACTGTACCAGATTATAGCTTAATAGCTAGTTTCCATCTGTAGTCCCTAATTTAGAACGGCCAGTTAACCTACAGTGCATGTCTTTGGATTGTGGGAGGAAACCGGTGCACCCGGAGGAAACCCACACAAGCACGGGGAGAACATGCAAACTCCACACAGAAACGCCCAGGCCGGGAATCGAACCCGGGCCTTCTTGCTGTGAGGCGGACGTGCTAACCACTACGCCACCGTGCCGCCCATAGATTATAGATTGTTTGTATTATTATAGATTGGTAACACTGTTATTGACTGTTTACACTGTTATAGACATTTTGTAATGTTACATTATGATATTGTCAGAAGACAACTTTACATAAATGTAAGTCAAAAAGCAATTTAACCATTTCCTACAACCACTACACCTCCTTAGTGACGAATTCCACAGAGACAGCTGCAAGGAAAAAATCCCTAATTTACAGACTGATATAAATTATTTCTCATGTGATATACTCTTATAGTATATGATATACTGTTATAGAATATTATATACTGTTATAGAATGTTATATACTGTTATATGCTGTCATAGAATGTTATAAACTGTTGTTGATTTTTATGCTATTAGAGTAGAAGGCAATTTTATTGTAGATAACTTAGAACCTAAATGAACCAGTAACCCAGATACAATAATAATAATAATAATAATAATAATAATAATAATAATAATAATAATAATAATGTAATAATAACTCTTTATTGTCAAAGTACAAGTACACTGAAATTTTATTTGTGCTCTGGGCACCTGTCGTTACTGTGCAGCGCCAGTTATTGCGTTGTTCTATCCTTTGATGCTGAGCGCCAAGCAGGAAGCAACAACTGCCGAATTTTAATGTCTTATGACGCGGCCGGAATTCAAACTCCGACATTCCGGAGGATAAAGCGGACACTCTACCAACTGAGCTAAAAATACCCAGTGAACCACTGAGGTCATGCCAGTCACATATAATATATATTAAACTGTTATCTACTCTTATGTGATATTATACATGTGTTGTTGCATGCTGTTATATACATGTGGTGTTATTGTATTGCTATAAATGGTTATGTGTTGTTTATACAAGAGAAGATTGTGAGGGGCCTATCCACATGTTTTACATCACTATGGGGTCCCAAACGTTCAGAGTCGGAGCTATGCATTCGGGATTGAATGATTTTCTGGGGTTTCTGCATACATAAACTTGCACTGAAGTGGGAAAGGGGATTACTGATGATCCATCGATCCATTGATAATCTGAACATGTGTTTTGTCTTCCAAGATGCTAATTTATCCACTTAGTTTGATGTTTGTTGTCTGATATGTTCTTTAAACAATCTCCTGAAACATTCTGCAGTCCATTGACGAAAGCTTTGATGGAACCTCAAAGCTGGTTCCACCATGCTCATGGAAAACCTGCATAAACTTTCCTCCAGTTCTTCGAGAATTATTGAACATTTCAGCAGCTTCAGTGACTGTAGCAGCTCCTGCCATCACTGCTCCAATAATCGGGTCTCCTTTGAAGTCTGATAAATCATACATTATTAGAAAATAAATTAGTAATATAAGACAAAAAATATAAACAGAACATGAAGATAGTGCCGTGTGTTGTGTGTTGTATAATATAATGTATTATTATGTGCTGTTGCGTTTGTGTAGGTTTCCTCTGGGTAATGTGGTTTTCCTTCACATGCTAAACCCAGTAAGTGCAAATTCTTCTGCGTCTTGTGACCTGAGGCACGACCGTAATTGGTGCACTGCTGTCTACATGGCTTTGCATCCAGATCCTGATGGCGATTACAAGCTTCTGAAAACAAGCATATATTGGCTTGGATTTACTAAAGACTGCTGGGCCAGGAGTTCGTCTCCTCCTGGTTGGGACACTATTTCAATGCACGTTACCCTCCCAGTATTTTTACTGGTAAAAGTCTGTTGGGCTTTTTACACCCGAGACATAGTGGCTCATCAGGCCAGTGCTTATCTCCGGGTTCCGTAGCATGAAGCAACTAGGAGTTCAACTCCTCCTGGATGGGACGCTAGTCCATCGCAGGTGGCCTTCCTAGTATATTTTTACTGGTACCCAGTTATACTGCTGGGTGAACAGAGGCACACTTGTATTTGTAAAATTCATTTTTTCTACATGTAGTCGTCCATTCATTAATTTGCTGAACGATTTAATCCTATGAGGATCATGGAGGGGCTGAAGCCTATCTAAGCTGACTCAGGGAGGAGGGTTACACTTTGAACAGCTTGCCAGACAATTTAGGGGCAAACACACACAAAACACACTTGAAATTCACACTGACATTCATACAAGCAATGTACAGATCTTTGGACCATGGTAGACCATTTTCTGAACCACATAATCCTGATGTGGTTCACGGGGAGGCCAGGCAGCCATCTCAGCCAACTCTGGGTGAGGGTGGGGTACACCCTGGAAAGCTCACCAGGTCATCACAGGGATATATATATATATATATATATATATATATATATATATATATATATATATATATATATATATATATATATATATATATATATATATATATGTATAATGCAGCCGTGAGGGGGGGGGCACAAACAAGAGCCCGCCCCTCACGCTGGTCCCAAGCCCAGAGAAATGCAAAGGGTTGCGACAGGAAGGACATCCGGCGTAAAACTTTTCCCAAAATATAAAATGCAAACCGTAAAGAGAAATCTCATACCGGATCGGTCAAGGTCCGGGTTAACAACGACCGCCATCAGTGCTGTTAACCAACAGGGTGCTGATGGAAATTGGACTGCTGTTGGTCGAAGAAGGAGAGGTCAAAGAAGGCGAGGTGGGAGGTGTGTCCGTAGGCAGAGAGAGAAGAGGAAAGGCATGAGTTTAGGACTGAGAGTAGGGACTTTGAATGTTGGAACTATGGCAGGAAAAGGTAGAGAGCTGGCTGACATGATGCAGAGGAGGAAGGTGGACATACTGTGTGTTCAGGAGATCAGGTGGAAAGGTAGCAAGGCTAGAAGCTTAGGAGCAGGTTTAAGCTGTTTTATCACGGTGTGGATGGGAAGAGAAATGGAGTCAGAGTCATCTTGAAGGACGAGTTTGTCAGGAATGTTCTAGAAGTGAAAAGAGTGTCAGACAGAGTGATGAGTCTCAAGTTAGAAATTGAAGGCGTGATGTTCAATGTTGTTAGTGCTTATGCCCCACAGGTAGGATGTGAGCTAGAAGAGAAGAAGAGATTCTGGAGTGAGTTAGATGAAGTGATGCAGAGTATCCCTAGAGGTGAAAGAGTGGTCATCGATGCAGACTTCAATGGACATGTTGGTGCAGGCAACAGAGGGGACGAGGAAGTGTGAGCAGGTTTGGTGTCCAGGACAGGAACACAGAAGGACAGATGTTGATAGATTTTGCAAAAAGGATGGAAATGGCTGTGGTGAATACTTTCTTCCAGAAGAGACAGGAGCATAGGGTGTCTTATAAAACTGGAGGTGGGAGCAAACCGGTAGACTACATTTTGTGTAGGCGATGTAATTTGAAGGAAGTCAGTGACTGCAAAGTAGTAGTGGGTGAGAGTTTTGATAAGGAGACTTGGTTGTGGAATGAGGAAGTGCAGGAGTGTGTACAAAAGAAGCGGTTAGCTAAGAAGAAATGGGACATAGAGAGGACCGAAGAGAGTAAACAGGAGTACAGGGAGACACAGCGTAAGGCGAAGGTAGCGGTGTCAAAGGCCAAATAGAGGGGGTATGATGACTTGTGTGCTAGGTTGGACAAAGCAGAGAAATAGAGATGGGAAGGATGTGCAGCCAGTTAGAGTGATTAAGGAAAGAGTGGGAAACGTGTTGACTGATGACACAAGTGTGTGGGAAGGTGGAAAGAGTACTTTGAAGAGCTGCTGAATCAGGAAAATGAGAGAGAAAAAAAAGTAGAAGAGGTGACTGTTGAGGACCAGGAAGTAGCAAAGATTCGTAAGGGTGAAGTGAGGAGGGCATTGAAGAGGATGAAGAGTGGAAAGGCAGTTAGTCCTGATGATATACCGGTGGAGGTATGTAAGTTTCTAGGAGAGGTCGCAGTAGATTTTCTGACAAGAACATTCAACAAGGTCTTAGAGAGTGAGAGGATGCCGGAGGATTGGAGGAGAAGTGTGCTGGTTCACATTTTAAAGAACAAGGGAGATGTGCAGAGTTGTGGCAACTACAGAGGGATAAAGTTGATGAGCCATATGATGAAGTTATGGGAAGAATAGTGGAAGCTAGACTAAGTGTGACAGAAGAGTTAAAGGTGGAGGTGGGACTGCATCAAGGGTCAGCTCTGAGCCCCTTCTTGTTTGCTATGGTGATGGACAGGCTGACGGACGAGGTTAGACAAGAATCTCCATGGACTATGATGTTTGCAGACGACATTGTGATCTGTAGTGGGAGCAGAGAACAAGTGCAGGAAAATCTAGAGAGGTGGAGGTATGCACTGGAAAAGAGAGGAATGAAGGTTAGCCTCAGTAAAACAGAATACCTATATATTATATTATATTATATAATATCAAGAGTTCAATTCCTCCTGGATGGGACACTAGTTCATCACTAGTCCATCACAGGTTGCCTTCCCAGTGTTTTTACTGGTACCCATTTATACTGCTGGGTGAACAGAGGCACTTGTGTAAATGAGCTGTCGATAGATCCCATTGAGTTACCATGCAAAACCAGTTAAAATTAACTCACTCAGTGTTAATTTTATGATTTAGAATTTACTCTGCAGTGACAATAAAGACTTTTATTCTGTTCTAGAATTTGGCTGAAAGGTTGAGCAGGAGGAGGAGCAGGAGGTATCATTTAAAAATAGAGCGTATTACCCTATGAGGTCAAAATGGTCAAATCTCACACACACACACACACACACACACACACACACACAGAGAGAGAGAGATAGATGAGATGAACGTATGTTGCTGTTTAGTGAAACACACCTCTGAGAAATGGTGACATATGGCGCATGTTTTAGAGAAATGAACTCTTGGAAAATATTAAGGCTGAAATCGAAGTTGCGCCAAGAACCCTAAATAACCGGCCCTGTCCTGTCCCCAGCAACCATCCTGGCCTAATTAAATGGGTTAAAATGATTATGAGTCCCAAATGTGTTTGGAAGCTGTGCTGCAGACTGCACCAGTTTGTGCCAGTGTAATTAAATGCAGTATTTATTGCAATAAAAGAGACAGCGCGAGGTTCGCCCTTTAAATTGTCTTTTCATAATGAACACATTTAGCCAGGATAATTCACATATAAACTATTTCCATTCGTCACTGTGATTTGTACTCTAGTTAATTGGAGAAGTGATTACAGAGCACTGAAAGGATAGCCTCGCCTCCTCCGGGGAGGTCAGCCTCCATCTCAGGGTGGAAATACTCATTTCACCCTCACTTGATGTGATGAAAAAAGAGTGATAAATCTCTGGGACTGATGCAGGCCAGTGTTAAACGCCTTCATATTTCACCAGCAGCTTTAATGGCAATATTCCTGCCTGCGCTTCCTTAATGAAATTAAAGCAGAAAAGAGGAGAGGAGAGAAAAGGAGAAAGAAGGGACGAGCAGAGAAGAGAAGAGCAGAGAAGAGGAGAGAGGAGAAAAGAAAAGAGAGGAGAAAAGACTTTTACAGCATTTGGCAGACGCTTTTATCCAGAGCGCCTTACCTAACTTATCTGTTGTTTATACAACCGAACAATTGAGGGTTAAGGGCCCTGTTCAAGGGCCACAACAGTGGTGACAGACTGAACCATTGACTGTCGGAACCCCAGCATTGACTGTTAGCAACCTGACTGCTTTACCCACTAAGCCACCACTGCCCTAAAGACAAGTGAGAAGAGAAGAGAAGAGAAGAGAAGAGAAGAGAAGAGAAGAGAAGAGAAGAGAAGAGAAGAGAGAACTCCTACGATGGTGCAATTAGGCTTTACTGCACACAACTGTGAACCCATGTTCTATCATGGCATCAAATTGTAACAGACCATAATAATAATGGTATTGTTTTTAACAGTCAAACATTTTGCCATGATCAACACGAATCCACCAAGTTCCCGCAAGATCATCATGACTCCACCAAGTTCCCGCAAGATCATAAAATCCATCAAGTTCCCTCAAGATCAACACGAACCCACCAAGTTCCCTCAAGATCATCACAAATCCACCAAGTTCCCTCAAGATCATCACGAGTCCACGAAGTTCCCTCAAGATCATCTAGATTCCCTTTCCTTTCGGCTTTATCTCTTTTTTTCATGACGTCACCAAATTCACTCACGATCATCACGAATCCTTCAAGATAATCAGAAATCTACCAAGTTCCATTTAAATCATCATGAGTCCATCAAGTCCCCTCAATATTATCATGATTCCACCAGGTTCTGTCTACTTCACAGATATAGGATATTTAGGAGGTTATTTAAAATGCACAGAAATTATTATTATCAGCCTTAAAATATTCTGGCAGGAAAATATTTTTGTTGAATTACCAGAAAAAATGGTCTATCACTCCATCCCTCCCTCCGTGACTACATTTCAATCATTCCTACTCCATCCCCATTCCTCTGCTACTCCATCGTTTTTGGTTTTACTCCATCCCCATCCCTCTGTTACTCCGGTTCAGTTCCCCTGTTACTCCACCCCCCTATTACTCCAGCTCCATCCCCATCATTCTTCCTACCTTTCCTGGAGAAGAAGCATCAACATCAAGTCCCATTGACCTCACCGCTCATCAGATATTCAGCCGTTATTACAGGTCCAGGCATCAGCTTCAATCAAAATATGATGTTTCTACTTTGACCAGGATTTTGTTTTATGGTCAATATATGTATATATTCTGTGACATCATCACTTCTTTGTGCCATCATCACAAATTCCAAGGCCTGTCTGGAAAATCGTGTCCTACTCACCTCATCATCTTCCACATCACTCCTCTTCATCACCACAACTCTTCCACTTCACCACTCCCCTTCTCTTTTAGTCCTCTTCATCGTCTCTATTCTTCCACTTCATGACCACTTCATCACTCCTTCATCACTCCTCTTCCACTTCATCACTCCTTCATCAAACCTCTTTCACTTCATCACTCCTTCATCAAACCTCTTCTTCACGCCACTCCATCACCACTACTCTCCCACTTCTTCTTCTGCTTCTTCATCACTCTCTTTATCACCAGTCTTTTCCCACCGCATCACTCCTTTTCATGTTCACGCCTGTTCAACTTCATTTGACTGCATCACGAGGACAAACAACAACTGTCGGACCTGTAAACAATGGTAAATCATTAGACCCCTGAAATAAAGAACCTTTATATGAACTAAATGCTGGAATTAATTGGTTCTTACTGTGGGTTCCATTTTCAACATGCCCCCCTTACCCCATCCCTATCATTCCATTTCATCATCACCCCATTCTTTAATTCAACACTCCATCTCTGTATCACGCCATCTCTTCTCCACTCCAGCCATCCATCCCTAAATTCTTGCATGACTCCACACCTCCACCACGTCATTACTCCAGCTCCATCACTCTATCTCTCCATATCACTTTTCTTTCCACCGTTCTCCTGCTCCCAGTTTCATTTATCTATCACTTAATGTCTATATTATCCTTTCATCAGTGCTATTACTCAAGTTGTCTATGACTTCAGCTCTTAATCATGTCATCATTAAACCCTTCAATCAAGTAATTCCTTCCTCGTCACTGTCAGCACAACGTAAAAGTGCTTGAACACCATGCAAACTAAAATCTTTATTTTCCACCAGTAAGAAAAACAAAACAAAACAAAGAAAACATCTCAATCATTAAACATTAAAGAGATAAGACAAAAATTCAAGGAGATCTAAAAACAACAAGAAGAAAATAGAAAAAAGAAGAAGAGCAAAAGAAGAGGAAGAAGAGAAAAAAGAGGAAAAACAGGAAGCAGAAGAAGAACAGAAAGAACAAAAGAGGAGGAAAAAAGGAGATGAAAAGGAAGAAGAGAAAGAAGATGAAGAAGGAGATGAAAATGAAGAAGAGGGAGAAGAGGAAGAAGAGGAAGAAGAAGGAGATGAAAAGGAAGAAGAAGAGGAAGAAGAGGAAGGAGATGAGCAGAAGGAGGAAGAGAAAACAGAAGCAGAAGAGAAAGATGAAGATGAGG
>CM045745.1:34310281-34372781 GCA_024760905.1 Plotosus lineatus | reverse complement strand
AAAAAAAATAAATAAATAAAAAAATAATAATTATTATGATAAGGCAGTGTAGTGGTAGCATGTCCCACCTCACAGCGAGAAGGTCCTGGGTTCGACTCCCGGCTCGGGTGTTTCTGTGTGGGGTTTGCATGTTCTCCTCGTGTTTGTGTGGGTTCCCTCCGGGTGACTCCGGTTTCCTCCCACAGGCCACAAACATGCACAGTGGGTGAATTGTCTGTTCCAAGTTGCCCCTAGGTGTGAGAGTGGATGGCTGTGTGAGTGTCGGTCCAACGATGGCCTGGCGAGCTGTCCACTGTGTACCCCACCCTCATCCAGAGTCGGCTGAGTGGGCCAGCCTCCCAGCGACCCTAATTAGGATTAAGCGGTTCAGAACATGAACGAACGGATAATAATAATGATAACAACAACAACAATAATAATAATAATAATAATAATAATAATAATAATTCTTATTCATTTCAGGTAAAAATTTGGTTCCAGAACAGACGAATGAAGTGGAAACGCAGCAAAAAGGCGAAAGAACAAGAAGCAGCCCAGGAAGCTGCCGAGAAACACAAATCCACCAAAGAGAAGGAGAAAGGGGAGCAACCCGATTCGGCCAAAGGCAGCAGCAGACTGAGAGACTTCAGAGACAGTGATGAGGATGACAATGATGATGATGATGATGATGATGAAGCGGACTCGTACATGTGTAATTCCTTTGAGTGCTCCTCGGAGGATGAGCGAACCCACATCAGCCCTCAACCCTGAGTCCCCTGAGGTCCCGAGCCTTTCTGAACCCTCCCTTCGGGGAGACGCTGCATGTGTGTGTGTTCCTGTCCTCAGTGTGTTGTCCTGCTTTCTGGGGACTGATGGTGTAGATCCACGCGCACGGAACCTGAGACGTGGACTGAACCCTGTTTTGGATATCTAGTGCACTACGTAGGCTGTAGAAGCCACCTCTCTGTCTTATTTCGATTCTGTTAGGTGTACAGATGTGCTGTAGGTTCTACACTGAGTAAAGCGTTCAGAATAACGAAGGACTCTGGAGAGACTCTTTAAAGGGACGCTGTAGATGGACTGTTGTTTTTGATTGATGGAGATTCATCCCCTTGTTATGTGAAAGGACCTTTGTAATGGAAATCCTTGATTGTGGAAATAATTAAATGGAACAAGGGGCTAGGGATCAGAGTGCACCCTATCTAGTGCACTAATTCGCCCACGACTGTGTTTTGTATCTCGTGCTCTAGACTGGGTGCAGAAGCCTCCATGCTGTTGACTTGTATACGTGACTAGGAGCTGAATCTCAAATCAAGGTACAGTGCACTATCATATCGATTTAAAAAGCCTTTATGTGCACTCATAAATGTTCCACCTTGGATTTAAAGGGGAAAAAATAAACCCTGATTAAAAATGTAACTGTTGGAAGCGATTGTTTATCTACGGATACCGTAGCGACACCCTTTGGTTATTATATGTTTGTTAATTGCTGCAGAGTTTGTAACGCATTCATGGTCAGCCTCGTGCCTCGTGCTTGCATGGGTTTCCTCCAGCAGTCCAAAAATATGCACAGTAGGTTACCTGGCTGTTCCAACCCGCCCCCAGGTGAAAGAGTGAATGAATGGTGGGATGTGAACGGTAAGCTGTTCATAGTGTACTCCGCCTTCACCCAGAGGCAGCCGAGATGGCTCAGCGAGGGTGTTTTTGTGTGGAGTTTGAATATTCTCCCCATGTGTATGTTGACCCTGTGATGGACATGTAAGCTGTTCAAGGTGTGTCACATCTTCGCTCAGAATAGGCCGAGATAGGCTTCAGCCTTCCATTCATCTCTTGTAGAATTAGGCCGTTGGGTAAACAAATAAATTGAAAATTAGGAAGTCATTTGGAAGTTGTGTCTATTTATGTTGCTCCTTGTTTGTGAATAAATCCGAAACATCTACAGGATTAAACAAGAGCATTAGGAGAGTGCAAACCTCTACCAAGCCAAGCAACAATCATAAAATCCAAGTTAAATACAGAGATGTCAAAAATCGTTTTGAAAAATCTCACAATGTTAAAGAATTCTTTTAAAAATTACTTGGATCCAGATTGCGTCCAAAATTTATTGGAGTCTTCCTTGTCCAAAGCTTCACTTTTAATAGAAATTTCTTAAAAATCCACACATAACCTTATATGTAATTCTGCTAATAAACATAAACATAAACACACACTCACACACACTCACTCACACACACATACACACACACACACATAACCCGAGGGTAAGTTATACAGTTGGAGTATATTACATGGACCGTGGACTGCAGACAGCTCATGTAGCACCAGCGACTTGTAGAGCAGAACTAATTCAAAACGTTTAAACACAAGACCCCCGTCACGTATTAACGATTTTCAGAACTGTTGCTGACATCTCACAAAATTCTTTATAACGTTGTGTACGCTGAACTACGGATTTTATTCCAGTTTTGAACGTGTGAAAACGTATCAGTAACTTATCCAGAACATTGAAAACTTACAGCAAACATACAGAACTTCTCCCCGGCGTATATTGAGGTATGTTGACGTATCTGACGGGTTCTAGGCGGCAGCAGAATCAGCAGCGTTTAGGGGAATCGGTACATAAAATGGGGTTCAAATGAGGAACAGCTCAGGGGGTCGACATCATCCGAGAGACACAGGACCCCACAAGGTTGAGACGAGAATTCCTACCCAGCTGTCCTGCAACATCAGCATGACCTCACCGAATTCTTCGGGACGACGGTGATGATGATCTTAGTGCAGATCTGGTTTGCAGTTTAACAGGCCACGCCACGTGATCGATCAACAGGGATACACCGTGGCTCTGGTCAGACTGTCGTTAGTCATACGCTGCGAACGCTGCCAACAGGCTAGGCATCATTAGGTATAAATTATACGCGGGTTGAAAGGATGCGAGACATTATATTCGACTTGTAAGTAACTTACAAATATTGTGTGTGAATGATCGTATAACTTACAACTTATGGATGGCGTGCATGGAAAGTATGAGCCATATGCTAGCAAACGACCTCGCCGTACTACGACTTATACCGGTGTGTTGTTAACGTACACAAAAAAAAAAATTACCGATAATTTATTCCACATACGCCAGTGTGTTCGTCAAATTTCTTATACAGCGGTTTCCGCTAGCGAAACTGTGTGTGTGTGACAGAGAGACGTGAGTGCAGGAAAGATTACAAAGCTTGTGGTGTTATATTCATGTCAGTGTTTAAGTGTAGAAATGTGTTTATTTTTCTATTTTGTATTTATATAAATAAAAAAGCTTCACAGTTGCATGAAGGTTAAATAAATAAATAAAGGGATCTATTAAAAAAAAAAAATTATATATATATATATATATATATATATATATATATATATATATATATATATATGTATTACAGTGTGCTTGAACCAAAAAACCTTCTATCAATGAGCGCTTGTGTTGTTCAGCAGTCGTGGCCTCGTCTGGTGCTGTAAGGAGTGTGTGTTGTGTGTGACCTGGCCGGGTCATGGGAATCGCTGTATATAGAGCTCACGGATCCGTGCAAATGTGTGGCTGAAACATTTCACACCAGCAGCCCAATGCAGGGACAATAATAAAACCTCAGGACGGCTCCTCATCCGTCAGCACTCTGCGCGGTTCAGGGTATAAAACATCTGCTATTTATAACGTCAATTCCAAATACGAAAATCCTTACTGAGGGTCCGGTCAACACCGAGGGTTCAGAACAACTGGACAGAAATTTTACATGGACACCTTCTCTTCTGATCTGTATGTAGGGAAGAAACTCAGCCGTGAATGAATATTATGGTTTACCTGCAGACCTACAGGGTGTGGATCATCATTATGTAGTTCCAATGAAACTCAAAGTGGAGCTAGAGCACTAAACAGTGTCTGTAATGTCAGAATCCCATGTACAGACTTCATCCTCAAATCAGTCCAACAGTGGGCATCGTGCAATATATATACAGAGTATATAAACAGTGCTGACTGATGATTGAACTACTAACCTTCGGCTCAGTAACCCATTGCGTTAATCACTACGCCACCACTGCCCCTGATATTGGACCCAGTTCAATACGTCGGACACCTAGGGACCAACTATGCAAGGTATGGAACACTAGTATTTTGCATATTATGTGGAAATGTTGGTAGTTACATCACAAATGGGACTTCAAATGGCCCGAGTGCACTACAGTGTGTGGAACAATATTTTATCCCATTTGCATGGATGCAGGAATTACAGGAGTCTCATACAGTATATTGCTGGTGGGTATGTATTTGACATTTGGGGTGGACTTATGTACCTATGAAAGGCATGGAACACAATTATGTTATATTGTATGGACAGATGTACAGCATACCATTACAAATGAATCTTATTTTGAACCTAGTGCACTTTATAGGGTGTGGAATACCAAATTTCATATAATATATAGGGATACAGGGAGTCATTCATTCATTCATTTTCTTAACAGCTTAATCCTAATTAGGGTCGTGGGGAGGTTAGCGCCCATCTCAGCTGACTATGGGAGAGGGCAGAGTACATCCTGGTAGCTCACCAGGCCATCGCAGAGCAGAAACATGCTGACGGCTATGCAGCCCACTCTTGTCGAAGGTCAGCAATGGTTCTTTTATATGATCCTTCCACCCTAGATAGTGAGAAACATGGTCAGCCTTTGATAACCCAGTTAGCTGCACTGGGATGGGGGTGGGGGGTTCAGTGAGTTACAACAAAATGGGTCTCATACTGGAAATAGTTCACCATGTTGGACAATTGGGTACACCCATGCACCAGTGTAAGGAGTGGAACAACGATATTTCACATACTATGTAGGGATGTAGGGAATTACATTGCAAAAGAGTCCCATGGTAGGCCCAGTGTATGTATGTTAGACACCTGAGGTACACCTATGTACCTACAAAGGGCACCTAAAGTGTGTGGGACAGCAATATTTTTACCATGTATAAGGATACAGGTATATACATCAAAAATGTGACTCAAAATGGAACTAGTGCACTATGATGGATACCTATGTACTGACATATGGTGTGGAACACCAATATTTCATACCCTATGTAGGGATATAGGGTATTAAATTGCTAATGAGTTTCACATTGGACCTAATGTTACTATGTTCCACCCCCCCCCCCCCCCCCATACCAGTGTACCTATCTAGGGGTTGGAACACCATTATTTCTCACCTTATGTAGAGATATAGGGTGTTGAATTGCTGAGTTTCACATTGGACCTAGTGTTCCTATACTCAACCCCTGGGGTACACCTGTGCACCTAGTGGTTGGAACACCATTATTTCATGTGAGGATATAGGGAGTTAAATTGCTAATGAGTCTCATACTGCATCTAGTGTTCATATATTCCACACCTGAGTAGACCTGTGCACCTATGTAGGGTGTGGCCATTAATTCACAACCTCTAAATTTGTCTCACATTAAGCATGGTAAACAATGTATGCAGTGTGCAAACCAATGTTTCTTACCAACCTTTGGCCATCCACTGAGTAAGCATCTGAATCCCAGGAGAGTCCAGAGTGGGACCTTGTCCACTATGTAGAGTTCCATTCAAACCTATCCAAGTTCCATACTAAACATAGATCATGGTGTAGGAAAGTTTTTTATTCATAAGGCTGAAATCCAAAATAAGACACACCCATAATTCTGTGACGTACTATAGAATAAGTAAAAGAGATTTCTAAACAAGTCCCTGATTGGTTTGACAGTGCATTATATTCACTTACTGTCACTTTCAGTGATGTTTTATTACTGTATAGTTTTTCTTCTAACGTACTCATTCATCTGCCACTTGAGTTACACGGCCGACACTGAGCGAAGGCAGAGTACAGGGTTCGACAACTCTTTGCATGACTACACGCACAACTCTTCATACTCGCATTCACGACTTGGGGCAATTTGGCACAGACAATTAGCCTAACATGCATGGCTTTGAACTGTGGGAAGAAAACCAGAGAACCCGGAGACAACCTCCACACGGAAACCCCCTCACTGAGCCTAGGTCGTGAACCTAGGACCTTTTTGCTGTGGGGTGGATGTACTAACCACTGCACCACCGTGCCACCTTTTCCACCATACACATAGGAAATTTGTTGAGAAAAGCGTTATAGAAATAATAAATGTGTCCTTCGCTGTGTCTTATCGCTTGATTGATAAAAACAACAGTGACATGAAAAATAAATAAACGATCTGCTTTGGGCTACATTGTGCCGAACTAACGGAAGGTTCCTTGTAAACAAATCCATCTTTCCTGGAAGTGCTGTGCAGCATCATCTTCATTAATCTACCCTTGAGGACACGCAGCAGATAAATGATCCTTGATTAAGAGCTCTGGAGGACTTTTTCCACTTTTGACAAACGTAAAAAGAAAATGATGAACAGGAGAAGGCGACGGCGCTGCAGTCCAACGCGGCTGCTCACTTTAATGGGACTTTCCAGTCAATTCCTTCGCAGAGAGCATTTTCTCTTCTATTAATTGAAGCTAATAAACCCAGTGATCTATCTGCTCTCTTTTCTTTGCCAAGAAGTTCTGCTTAGACTCAATTAGAGCCAATTTAAATATAATCACCACCCTGTGGCTTTAACGGCATGCGGCTGGAGAGAAACGATCCGGTCGGACGTTAAGTGCCTCTAATTTTGTCTTGAGCTAATTGGAGGAGATTGGTTTATGGCACTCATCTCCGTTACGCATACAGAGCGCGAGTTAAGGGCATTGGCCGACTTTGATGCTCAGGCTTACGAAGGCTTTTCCATACCCGAGTAATCAGCCTGCTGAGCAACTTTCACACTGGATCATTTAAACACGTTTACAAAAAAAAAAAAAAAAAGGGTTTTCAAAGTCATCACTTCGAATCAGATCAAATTTGATTTTAGGAACTTATCGATTACACAAAACTCTCAACACTTTCGCGAAGTCTACAGGATTTTCATTTATAAATACAGAATCCCTATTTTCTCCAGATATGCAAGCAATGTATCACACTTCCAAATACAGTAAATAAATATAAATAACAACAGATCACCATCGCGCCAGATCAAAAGATTGAATATTAACATAACAGACAGTAATACCGGGCAGTGGTGGCCTAGTGGTTTCGGGCGCTGGATCACTGATCCTAAGGTTGGGGGGGTTCAAGCTGAACTCACCACAGGTTGTCACTGTCCCCCGAGTGCACTAACTGGGTTATAAGAGGTCGGCCGTGTGTCTCACGGTCTATGGAGTGAGGTTCATGTAAAAGAACTGTTGCTGACTTTTGACAAGAATAGCTGCAAAGCCATCAGCGTGTTTCCGCCCTGCGATGGCCTGGCGAGCTGTCCAGCGTGTACTCTGCCCTCACCCGGAGTGGCTGGGATGGACGTCAGCCTCCCCGCGACTCTAATTAGGATTAAGCGGTTATGAAAAATGAACTGAACTGAGGACAGTAATATGAAGCGTAACATCCCAGGCTGGATAAGAGTAATCGAGTGTAATTTAACCAAATGTAACATCACACGGTGTAACAAAGCATAATGTCATTCATTCAGTTTCTGAACCGTTTAACCCTAATTAGGGTCAAGGGGAGGCTGGCACCAATCTCAGTCGACCCTCGACAGCTCGCCGGGCCATCGCAGGGCACAGAGTGTAATGTAACAGAGCATAATGTAAAATGCCAGAAGAGTGTACCATGTGATATGATATGGCGGGGTGGATCACAGGGTCAGTGGTGGTAAGGTGCTGGATTACTCATCCCAATGTCGGGGGTTCAAGCCCCACTCTCAGCGGGTTGTCACTGTCCCCCCCTGTGCAGATAACCGAGATATTAAAGGCCAGTCGTGTCTCTCACTGTCTGTTTGGGAAGGTTCGTGTAAAAGAACCATTGCTGACTTTCGTCAAGAGCCGCGGGAAAGCCGTCAACGTGGTTCTGCCCGGCGAGCCATCCAGGGTGTACTTCGTCCTTGCCAAGAGTCAGTTGAGATGGGGGCCAGTCTCTACGCGACCTTAATTAGGATCAAGCGGTTCAGAAAATGAATGAATGAATGAATGGTGGATAGCGTAAGTGTATCATAAGGTGAAAAGCAGAGTAATATTAGATTATATCACCACATGCTGGAAGAGCGTAACAAACGTGAATGTGTGAAACGGCAACTCGACACAATATACAGATAAAACTGGGGAAAATAAAAGGAGAACAACAAAACAAGATGGAAAATAATAGTTTGGAACATAACAGAGGAACAATAACGTCCTTCAGGTGGAACATCACAGGGCTGGGCAGCACAGAAGTTCAGTGATTATCTCTCTCCTCTCACGGGGAGAAGACTGAGGGTTCGAATCCTGGACAAAGACCTTTCAGGGTAGAGTTTGCATGGTTTCCCTGCACTCGTATAGGTTTCCTCAGGGGCCTCTGGTTTCCTTCCTCAGGCTGAAGACATGCGCATAAGACCAGCTGGCTGCTCTAAACCCCCCACTGGTGGCAGTGAGACTGTAAACAGTTGTGTGTTGTTACGTATGGAATTTCAAAGAATAAAATTGCCCCATGAAACCAGCAAAGCACGATAAACCAAAACATAAACTACATACAATTTAATAATATCAACAAAGTAAAACAAAATAATACTTACAGCTTAAAGCTAAACAAAATACAAATTAAACAACGGTCCCAAGACAAGGATAGTTACCAAGCTGCTGCAGCGCGGCAAATTTAGAGACGGCGTGCGTGCTGGCGGGGAAAGGCTTGGAATCCCGCGTATTGAAAGAAACAAATGATGAAAATCCTCGCGTTGGCTGTGGTTGAGTGCGGAGGATGGACTTGGGTGATGGAGTCTTGAACGACGAAACTTGGATGAGATGATCCGCCGCGATGATGATCTCGCCAAAGAGACCCGAAGAGACCGGAGCCAGTCGGCAACAGGTCCTTAATAAAGATTCCCTAAAGTTCGGGAAAGTTCCATTCTGGAAAATTCCAAATCACCTGACCCGCGACAATGGCGCAGGAGCAATTGGGTCCCCGAATGGAAAATTCCAGACCCAAACACCTGAGTCATACCATGAGTCACTATTTACAGCACACTAACTGAATATCATTATGTTTATACATCCATTATTTTTATATTTACATTTATACAAATATTTACATGCACATAACAGTCTGTTACATAAACAGAGACTTAAATCAACGTAAAAGGCACAAATGTTACATTTTCACTTTAAAAAGACGAGATGAATCTCAGGGACAGAAATTAAACCGAATTTTCTTTCTTTCTTCTTTTCCGCTTTTTCCCTTTTCTCGGGAGTCGCCACAGTGAATCATCTGATTCGCACGTTTGATTTGGCAGAGGTTTTTACGTCGGATGCCCTTCCTGTCACAACCCTTTTAGCGCGGGACAGAAACACGCTGACGACTTTGCAGCTCCTCTTTACGAAAGTCAGCAATGGTTCTTTTACATCAACCTCTCACCATAGACAGTGACAGACACGGCCCGCCTTTGATAACCCAGTTAGCTGCACTGGGGGGACAGTGACAACCCTGTGGGGACTTGAACCCTTAACCTTAGGATCCTGCACTCTATCCACTAGCCCACCACTGCCCAGAAATTAAACCAAATATGACGCATAAAAATGCTGCTAATATTCTATCCAAAGAAACTTTCAGGTCTTTCAGCCCTAATGGACATTTATGTGCAGGACGGTCAGCATCATGTGGGCCCAGCTTGTCCACTTTCCCCAAAAAGCGCATGCAGGTTTTCCGAGCTGCAGATAAGAGACTGAAACAGAACACAGATGGAACAGGCGGACGCATTAACCGAGTGTGCGCGCCCGGTGAACGGACAGCATGTGCAGGGTAAATAAATCTTTCTGATCCGAGTCTGGCACAGGTTTGTCCCTGCGTGTATTAACTGTACACGCTTGTCCATCCACTTCCCGAACCGTTTAATTCCCCCAGGGTTGCGAAGAGGCTGGAAACTATCTCAGCCGACACCGAGACCCTGAACCATTCACATTGGCACCCAGGGGCAATTTGGAACAGCTAGCTGGCTCAGTGTGCATGTCTTTGGACTGTAAGAGAAAATCGGGGGGAACCCAGAGGAAGCCCCTAGAGCTCGGGGAGAAGGAGAAAACCCCTGAATGCATTTCACGAAAAATGGTTTTTACTCAATCAAACATATCTTACTGGGAAAATTAAAAGCTAAACTGGGTGCGGCTCTCGAGAAGCTGGAAAGGAACTAAACCTTATCGGACTCTGGGGATCCACGGCCTTTAGAGACGTCTGGATTTTCTCTGCTTAATCATGGGCTAATATTGACTGTAGCCACAGGTTCGTTTTTTTTAGCGCATTTCTTCCCCAAACTTAATCCGACTAATTTTCCTAATCCTATTTTTTTTTTGTTTACCTCAGAATACATTAACGATTAACAAATATTTATATCATGCTGTGATGAATATTAACTGAAATGTGAGACAGAGTATAAACTCACTCACTCATTTGCTAAACTGCTTAATCCGACAAGGGTCATCTGGAGGCTATAGCCTATCTCAGCCAAGATTGCATAAAAGCAGAGTACATGCTGAAGGCCTGCCAGACCATCGCAAGGGCTATACACAACCGTTCACATTTAAACTCACACCAGGGGGCAATCTGGGGGAGCCCTTTAACCTAATGTACATGTGTTTAGGCTGTTGGAGGAAACCAGAGAACCCAGAGGAAGCCTTCACCCTGTGTGTGTGTGTGTGTGTGTGTGTGTGTGTGTGTGTGAAGGCTTCCTCTGGTCCTGGGTTCAGGACCTTCTTGCTGTCAGCCAGACGTGCTAAAAAAATCGACATGTCAAATAACCATCAGCACTCAGCATTATATTTCGCATTATCATCTCGGGGCTCACTTCGGATAAGAAGGTAAACGATCGTAGACGGAGAGCCTGGATCTGGACTTTTGTTATGTTCGGAATGACATAATGTTCTTTTTAACTGATGTGTTTAATAGAGTGCGAGTAGAAAAAGAAAAAGAAATATACAAAGTGCTTTGGGTACAAAAACGTGGTCACGTCCTGATGATTCATCCTTTGGCCGTCAACCAGGGTCTCACTGTGGGGCAGAAACACAATGAGGTAGACATACCTTCTTCAAACATTAGACATTGAACAGACAGCGAACTTTCCTTGACCTCCTTCTGCTACCGACTGCATACAGCAGACCAGATTACAGCAAGGGTTCCGTAAAGATCTATGCATGTTAGTTTATGATTAGGGATTTTTCTTTCTTTTTTTCAGGGACAAAGAGACTGATAACCACAGATTTGGACCAAAGCTCATTTTGGTGGTGGCAGAATCGAAAGTCCATTCATTCATGCATTTTCTAAGCGGCTTTATTCTAATTAGGGTCGTGGGGAGGCTGATACCTATGTTAGCTGACTCTGGGTGAAGGCACGGTACACCCTGAACTGATCACCAGGCTATCACAGGACCAGTACATGTACAACCCTTCACATACACACTCACTCTCATCCCTGTGGGTGATTCCAAACAATCAGTTAACATAGTGTACATGTTTTTGGACTGTGGAAGGAAACCCGAGTACCCAGAGGAAACCTCACACAAGCATCAGGACAACATGCTGACATCAGGCAGAAATACCCCAATTCCGGGAGTCGAACCCAGGACTTTCTTTAAATGAGGTGGATGTGCGCACTACTGCACCACTTGTGCCCACCAATAATAATCGGTACACTGGTGGTGGTAGTGGTGGGCACATCCACCTCACTGCAAGAAAGTCCTGGGTTTGGTTCTGAGCGTGGCAGTTTCTGTGCATGGGTTTTCTCTGGGTACTCCGGTTTCCTCCCACAGTCCAAAAACATGCACAGTACTGTAATTGGCTGTTCCAAATCACCATTAGGTGTGTATGTGAATGCTTGGGACTGTTGGCCCTGCAATGGCCTGGCGAGCTGTCCATGAAGTACCCTGTCCTCGCCCAGAGCCGGTTGACATGGGTGCCAGCCTCCCCGTGACCATAATAATTATAATAACAACAACAAAAATAATAATAATCATCATTATTATGTTGGTACTGAAAACATAACGCAGTTCTTACAAATACAAATCGTGTCTGATTTCTGATCAGTTATCCAGCACAGTTCCTTCCTATTACAGGTCAAAATGAGGTCACAGGCAGTCAAAGATGTGATCTCACACACACACACACACACACACACACACACACACACACACACACACTCTAGAGTCATGTAGATAAACACATTCCCAGTCACCCAACACTTACACTCTTTCTCTCCGTGGTCACCTGTGTGTGTCTTAGTGGGCTGGCCCCACCATTACTGTGTTTCCGTTCACACACGGTGACAATGTTAGCTTTGTCAGAGACGCGGAAATGTGGCCCATCAGCGCGAGATGGCCTGCCCTCCCTCCACGAGTCAGTGAGAAAAGCAAAGCTGCGTCACTGCCGTCTGATCTCCCGACACCTCTGATGATCAATTGGGCGAAACAGAAACTCTGAGTACGAGTCTCAGGAAGGTGAATTTCTCAACGCTGTAGATGGATAACCATCACCAGATATTGTTCCTTTTACGGTCAAGAATGATGTGAATACATAATACAGTACTGAGGGAAATAAGTAGTTTCAATTCATCTCACTGTAATTAATAGATTTTCACCGAAAGATCCATGAGGTAGTTTTGAGGAAGGTTTCTCTGAGATGTTTCTTTTGTTTTGAGATGGTCTTTGGATTGCGAATGGGAACATAGAGCAGTCTTTATGACCACATCAGCAGCTCTTCAGTAGAAACCTACAGGAGAATCACGATGTCGAACCGAGGCCTGTGTTGAGTGGTCGACATGTTCGCATCACAACACGAAGGTCCAAGTTTGAATCGGGGGAAACTTCAGAAGGTGAATGACACCGAGATCGAGGTCTTTAACCAGAAGGGAGTCGCCTTTGGGCAGGATGGTGGTGCAGTGGTAAGCACATCTGTCTCGTGGCATTTCCGGGTGGCGTTTGCTTGTTCTTCCTGTACTTGTGTGGGTTTGATCCGGTTTCAATCCGCAGTCCAAAAATATCCACAGCACGCCAATTGCTGTTCCAATTCACCCCCAAGTGCAAGCTGTCTAAGGTGTACCCTCCCCTCCCCCAGAATCGGCATAGATGGGCACCAGTCCCGCATCCCTAATTGGGACTAAGAGGTTTAAAAATGAATGAAGTCAACTTTTCAACCTAAACAAAGCATTTTCATGTTGAACCCAAGCCAGATTTCAGCTTCAGAAGTCCGAGAAGGAAAGAGCCTCCACGGAGCATTTGACCCCACATGACCCGCTGTGACCGTTACATGCCCGCTCCGATGCTAATGTTGCTAATTAATCAAGCGCTGGCCTCAAATGTAGCAGTGAGCCTCTGCTATGTGCCGGCGTCACTCGCGTCCGGGAGCTGAGCAGCCATATTTCATTCGTGAACACTTGGCACACAACACAGTGAGTTTCTTTCCTCTCTGTCCATCCACAGTGTAAACGAGAGGAAAAGTAGAATCTATCATTCACACATCACTTTCTTTATATACATGTACCTACTTACACTTCAATAATTGTATTTTCACATCCATCCATCCTTCCTCTTCTGCTTATCGGAGCTCAGGTCTCTGAAGCAGCAGCTCCAGGAAGGAAACCCACATACCCAGTGTCACACTCCAGCTCTTGAAAATATCTTGACAGACGACATATATATAATTCCTCCAGCAATTTCCGAGCCTACCCCAGGGCCTCCTCCCAGGAAGACATTTCCTGAACACCCCTTAAGAGAGGCACCTGGGAGGCATTCTAATCAGATTCCCAAACCACCCCAACTGACTTCTTTGGATGCGTAGGAGCAGAGGCTCTACCCCAAGCTCCTCATCCCATCTCCAAGACTGAGCGCATACACGCTCGAAAGGAAACTCATTTCAACTACTTTTTAATTCATGATCTTAACCTCATGAGCATACGTGAGGGTTGAAGCACAGATGGAACGGTAAATCAAGAGCATGGGCTTTCAGCCCAGCTCCCTCTTCACCAAAACAGACCGGTGCGGTGCTCTTGCCATTGCCGACATAAGATTGATTCATCTGTCCATCTCTTACGAGTACTTCTCAAAAAATTAGCATATTGTGATAAAGTTCATTATTTTCTGTAATGTACTATTAAAAATTAAACTTTCATATATTTTAGATTCATTGCACACCAACTGAAATATTACAGGTCTTTTATTGTTTTAATACTGATGATTTTAACATACAGCTCATGAAAACCCAAAATTCCTATCTCAAAAATTTAGTATATTTCATCTGAGCAAAAACAAAAGTCAACCTTCAAATAATTAATGTTCAGTTCTGCACTCAATACTTGGTCGGGAATCCTTTTGCAGAAATGACTGCTTCAATGCGGGCGTGGCATGGAGCCAATCAGCCTGTGGCACTGCTGAGGTGTTACGGAGGCCCAGGATGCTTCGATAGCGGCCTTAAGCTCATCCACAGTGTTGGGTCTGGTGTCTCTCAACTTTCTCTTCACAATATCCCACAGATTCTCTATGGGCTTCAGGTCAGGAGAGTTGGCAGGCCAATTGAGCACAGTAATACCATGGTCAGTAAACCATTTAGCAGTGGTTTTGGCACTGTGAGCAGGTGCCAGGTCGTGCTGAAAAATGAAATCTTCATCTCCATAAAGCTTTTCAGCAGATGGAAGCATGAAGTGCTCCAAAATCTCCTGATAGCTAGCTGCATTGACCTCGCCCTTGATAAAACACAGTGGACCAACACCAGCAGCTGACATGGCACCCCAGACCATCACTGACTGTGGGTACTTGACACTGGACTTCAGGCATTTTGGCATTTCCTTCTCCCCAGTCTTCCTTCGAAAAAAGTACTTTGGACCACTGAGCAACAGTCCAGTGCTGCTTCTCTGTAGCCCAGGTCAGGAGCTTCTGCCGCTGTTTCTGGTTCAAAAGTGGCTTGACCTGGGGAATGCAGCACCTGTAGCCCAGTCCACTGCTTCCAAAGATCCCCCAAGGTCTGGAATCGACCCTTCTCCACAATCTTCCTCAGGGTCCGGTCACCTCTTCTGGTTGTGCAGTGTTTTCTGCCACACTTTTTGCTTCCCACAGACGTCCCACTGAGGTGGCTTGATAGAGCACTCTAGGAAGAGCCTATTTGCTCAGAGATTTCTTTGTGTCTTAACCTCTTGCTTGAGGGTGTCAATGATGGCCTTCTGGACAGCAGTCAGGTCGGCAGTCTTACCCATGATTGCGGTTTTGAGTAATGAACCAGGCTGGGAGTTTTTAAAAGCCTCAGGAATCTTTTGCAGGTGTTTAGAGTTAATTGGTTGATTCAGATGATTAGGTTAATAGCTCGTTTAGACTACCTGAACATGATATGCTAATTTTTTGAGATAGGGATTTTTGGTTTTCACGAGCTGTATGTCAAAATCATCAGTATTAAAACAATAAAAGACCTGAAATATTTCAGTTGGTGTGCAATGAATCTAAAATATATGAAGGTTTAATTTTTATTAGTACATTACAGAAAATAATGAACTTCATCACAATATGCTAATTTTTTGAGAAGGACTAGTACTCCATTCCACCATCACCTGTGAACTGGATCCTGAGTCACCTGATCTCGTCCGCTTGAGGCAACAACTCATCTCAGGGAGCAATCCACCTTTTCCAGGGTAATAACCTTGACCTCAGATCTGGAGGAGCTGATATTCATCCTGGCTGCTTCACTCCCAGCTGAAAATTCTATTCTAACTTCATCTGTTATTTCATTTATTACCTTCACCAAGGAGGTTATGTTTCACCTGTGGTTTGTGTATTTGTTAGAAGAAGCTCACAGAGGTTGTGTGTTGATTTTCCTGTAGAGGCAGAGCTTTGGACAAGGAAGACTCAGATTTCAGAGATGATCCGGATCAAACTCTGGATCCAGGAATTTTTTGCAAGGACCTTTTCACATTTTGTTTAGTATGGAGAATTTCTGGGCCAGGGGGGTTTGCACTCTCAGGGTGCTTTTAATTTCATCATCATTCTTTTACATGCCTCACACCATAGACAGTGAGAGACATGGCCGGATGGTGGAGGTATGGAAGTGTCTAGAAGAGGTAGCAGTCGATTTCCTGACAAGAACATTCAACAGGGTCTTAGAGAGTGAGAGGATGCCAGAGGAATGGAGAAGTGCGATGGTGCCCATTTTTAAGAACAAGGGAGACGGGCAGAGTTGTGGCAACTACAGAGGGATAAAGTTAATGAGCCATACGATGAAGTTATGGGAAAGAATAGTGGAAACTAGACTAAAAGCAGAGGTCAGTATTTGTGAACAACAGTTTGGTTTCATTCCAAGAAAGAGCACCACAGATGCAGTGTTTGCCTTGAGGATGTTAATAGAGAAGTACAGAAAAGGTCAGAAGGAGCTGCATTGTGCCTTTGTGGATCTGGAGAAAGCATATGACAGGGTGCCGAGAGAGGAACTGTGGTATTGCATGAGGAAGTCTGGAGTGGCAGAGAAGTATGTTAGAGTGGTGTAGGACATGTATGAGAGATGTAAGACATGTATGAGAGATGCAAGACAGTGGTGAGGTGTGCGGTCGGCGTGGCTGAAGAATCAAGGTGGAGGTGGGACTGCATCAAGGATCAGCTCTGAGCCCGTTCTTGTTTGCGATGGTAATGGACAGGCTGACAGACGAGGTTAGACAGGAATCTCCATGGACTATGATGTTTGCAGATGACATTGTGATCTGCAGTGAAAGCAGAGAACAGGTGGAGGAAAATCTAGAGAGGTGGAGGTATGCCCTGGAAAGGAGGGGAATGAAGGTTAGCCTCAGTAAGACAGAATACATGTGCATGAATGACAATGACCCAACAGGAACGGTGAGGTTACAGGGGGCAGAGATAAGGAAGGTGGAGGATTTTAAGCACTTAGGCTCAACAATCCAGAGCAATGAAGAGGATGGAAAAGAGGTGAAGAGTGTGCAGGCAGGTTTGAATGGCTGGAGATAAGTGTCTGATGTGTGATAGGAGAGTATCAACAAAAATGAAAGGAAAAGTGTACAAAACGGTGATGAGACGAGCGATGTTGTATGGTTTAGAAACAGTGGCCCTGGGGAAAAGACAGGAGGCAGAGCTGGAGGTAGCAGAGATGAAAATGTTGAGGTTCTCTTTGGGAGTAACGAGGATGGATAGGATCAGGAATGAGCACATCAGAGAGACAACACATGTAACACGTTTTGGAGACAAAGTCAGAGAGGCTAGATTGAGATGGTTTGGACATGTACAGAGGAGGGATGGTGAGTATATTGGTAGTAGGATGCTGAGGATGGTACTACCAGGCAGAAGGCCGAGAGGAAGACCAAAGAGACGATTCATGGACGTGGTGAAGGAGGACATGACAGTTGGTGTAAGAGAAGAAGATGCAGAGGATAGGGTGAGATGGAGGCAGATGATTCACTGTGGCGACCGCTGAAGGGAAAAGCCAAAAGGAAAAGAAGATGCAGCAAATTGCTTGTTTGAAAATATAAACTAAAATAATAACAAATAAAATATAAACTAAAATAAAATATACGCTAAAATATGAAGCAAAAAACAAAACAAAAAGTGTCCAGGTAAACCTCATCCTGTTTACCTGGGTTGCAGAGACACCTGCTGGACAAAATCTGGTAAATTACTAAAAACTTTATTGTCAAAAGTCTTAAACTGAAATTGGTGGTGTTTTACAGTTTGAGTTTGGCGTCATGCGCCTCCATAGCCTTGATGGCGATTTCGGCCCGGTCACAGGGCAGCGTTCCCTGCGTTTGTGCACTCCGAAGCAGGAAGTGCCTGATGAAGAGCTTGAGTCCTTCGCGTAACATTCCTAACTTGGGAATCCCAGAAATCCTGAGAGAGCACACACACACACACACACACACACACACACACACACACACACACATCAAACTTAACACAAAACATAAACCAAGAGACTCAGAAAACACTTTGGAAAAATAACATCTGACGTCCTCACTACAGAACTTGGAGGCACCTCCAGGAGGGATATTTCCCATAATGCTCCTGTACTTACTTTGCTGCTTCCTGTTTAGTGCTGGAGAAAGCTCAGCTACCTGATGTTAATGATGTACTGAGGCTTATTTACAAGAACCTTGGACTAACATTCAGAACAACATTCAAGACGAGCAAAAATCTAAGAACGTTATCCTGCCACCTGATTGTAATAAAAGCAATTACAGACGCTCCCTGACTTAAGTTCATCCGTTTTACGTTTTTTCGATTTCTTTTTTTTTTTAAAAAAGTCAAATTTTAAGTTTAGACCAGTGGTTGGCAGTAGTGAACCCCACCAGTTTCATATGCTTATTCACCGAACCCTTCATTACTGAAATATATATATATATATATATATATATATATATATATATATATATATATATATTCCCCCCCCCAAATTCAAGACATCGGTATATGTTTTTACTGGGGCACCAAAATGAACCATACATTAACATCACTGTGTTCAAAGAACAAAACCAATACAATGCATGAACCCCCCCCCCCCAATCACAACTACTTACATTTTTATGTGAGGTGCGCATCCGAGTGCATGCACGCGCATCTGTGTGTGCTCGCGCACGCTCGTCTATATGTTTGGGTATTGATTTTATTTATATCCTATGCATTATTTTTGGATGTTTAATCGTTATTATAAGCATTTATAGTATTGGATATGTATTTATTGATATTATATACACATACTAGTACATGTACGTATGCATCAGTCAGCGGGGGTTGATCTTGCTTCGCAAATCATGCAGATAGGACGCTGACTAGCATCATGTTCCGTTATACATGTGAATCCATGTTGCACATATTCGTCCGACCACTTTCTTTTTTTGCTCAAAATAGTGTGGATTAAAACATTAAGAAAGAAATCACGCAACGTACCATCACAACAGTCACAAGTTGACTACTGAGCGCACCAAATTTCCTGCAGCACAGATTGGCCAAGCAATGTAGCGTGATCACCTGCAGCCAATGATGGCCAATCAGGGCGTGTGGTCATGAATATGAGTCGGGTGTGTGTCTTGACCTCCGCCGAACCCCTGAGACTGACTCACCGAAGCCCTAGGGTTAAACCACTGGTTTAGATGTACCTACGTAGTACGCTGACGTAATGACGATGCATTCATTGTTTACAAACTACAGACTGAGTGTACAGTAGGCTCTCGACATTCGCGGGGGTTCGGTTCCGAGCCCTCCCGCGAATCGAGATAATCCGCGAGTTCTGTACCTGGAAGTGAAACCCCATGTATCATGTCACATGCGTGAATGAGCAGCCAGAAGTAAAATACTATGTATCTATTACATGCGCTAAAATATGCTTCTTAAACACATTCCATAGACAGTCTTACTCATTAATACAGTATTAATGTAGTAAAACATAGTAATGATTAAGAAAACCTTTTTCATTTTCACTCTTATTTTTATTGATGATAAAATATAAACATTATGCAGCATATACTGTTGTAAAGCACTCGTTTTAAAGTCTTTTTCAATTATTATTCCAGTACAGTACCTAAGTTCATTCTGAGAATGTTTGTGCATGAGATTTTATGTTCTGTAGCATGTTTAACAAATGATACCGAAAGGATAAACTTTATTACGCTTCATGTCCTTTTACATTGAACTTGGAGTGACGTCTCCAAGATGGCGCTGCCTAGAGGGCAACGTGGCGGAGTTCTGAGTCAAATTGTTCCTTTGTTCGTTTTATTTGTTTGTTCAGGTTTTGCACTATGCTCGTCTATGATCGGTCGACCCTACTACAGCTGTGGGCAGCTTCAGCTTTGGGCAACTAAGTACGCAACAACTTATATCGTGAGCTAAGATGCTCACATGGGAGCTCAATGCTAACCGCTAATATGATCACATGGGAGCTCAATGCTAACCGCTAATATGCTCACATGGGAGCTCAATGCTAACCTCACTCCGTTTAACAATAAGCCCAGGCGGAGTTCTCAGTCTCCGGCGCTTGGTTAGCACTTCCGGCCATACTGCTTTTAAATGTTCAGTCCCTGCGAAACAAGATGGATGAGCTTCATGCTCAGATTGCAGTGCAGAGGGATCTACAGGACTGTGTTTCTGTAAAACATGGCTCGAGGCGATTGCACCAGCTGGCTACATGGCCCTCATCCCCTGCAATCCCAAGCCCCAGAGTCGTCGTTCGGCCCCTTCCCACCTGGGCTTCTTGTCCGCTGGGGTGCGGCTCGCATTGAGCTGCCTACCATAGCATATTAGCTCTGCTAGCCGCAGCCCGGCTAACCAGCCCAGTTGAGCGTGCTTAGTTATACACGCCCAAAGATACTCCGATCTTATAGCTGTAGTAGAGTCGACCGGTCGTAGACAGGCATAGTGCAAAACATGAACAAACAAAACAACAAATCAAACGAACAAAGAAACAATTTGACTCCGAGAACGCCGCGACGTCGCCCTCTGGGCAGCGCCATCTTGGAGACGTCACTCCAAGTTTAATGTAAAAGGACATGAAGCGTAATAAAGTTTATCCTTTTGGTATCATTTGTTAAACATGCTACAGAACATAAAATCTCACGCAGAAACATGAACTTAGGGACTGTACTGGAATAATAATTGAAAAAGATTTTAATACAACAGTTCAGAGAGAACCTTCGTTTCTCAGGAGAAAGTCTTATTTCTTCAGAAGAGACATCCAGCATTTTCTATCGTTTAGCCAGAGAAGACTCATAGCATTTGAGTGGTATCATAGAGCTGAACTGGTAATTAAAACATACACAAAAAAAGAGGCTCATTGACAACTTGTGTGCGAATGAGGAAAAAGGGGCGGGACATCAGCGCAACCAATCAGGAGAAAGGAGGACAGCCATTGGCTGAATTTGAATCATGTGCCGGTTGCTTGGCAGTCAGCGAATACTCAAACCGTGGGTGTAAAACCGCGAATAGTCAAGGACCTACTGTATAGATACTAGTCCTTCTCAAAAATGAGCATATTGTGATAAAGTTAATTATTTTCTGTAATGTACTGATAAAAATTAAACTTTCATATATTTTAGATTCATTGTACCCCAACTAAAATATTTCAGGTATTTTATTGTTTTAATACTGATGATTTTGGCATACAGCTCATGAAAACCCAAAATTCCTATCTCAAAAAATTAGCATATTTCATCCGACCAATTAAAAAAAAAGTGTTTTTAATACAAAAAAAGTCAACCTTCAAATAATTATGTTCAGTTCTGCACTCAATACTTGGTCGGGAATCCTTTTGCAGAAATGACTACTTCAATGCGGCGTGGCATGGAGCCAATCAGCCTGTGGCACTGCTGAGGTGTTATGGAGGCCCAGGATGCTTCGATAGCGGCCTTAAGCTCATCCACAGTGTTGGGTCTGGTGTCTCTCAACTTTCTCTTCACAATATCCCACAGATTCTCTATGGGCTTCAGGTCAGGAGAGTTGGCAGGCCAATTGAGCACAGTAATACCATGGTCAGTAAACCATTTAGCATAAAGCTTTTCAGCAGATGGAAGCATGACGTGATCCAAAATCTCCTGATAGCTAGCTGCATTGACCCTGCCCTTGATAAAACACAGTGGACCAACACCAGCAGCTGACATGGCACCCCAGACCATCACTGACTGTGGTGACTTGACACTGGACTTCAGGCATTTTGGCATTTCCTTCTCCCCAGTCTTCTTCCAGACTCTGGCACCTTGATTTCCGAATGACATGCAAAATTTGCTTTCATCCAAAAAAAGTACTTTCTTCTGCCGCTGTTTCTGGTTCAAAAGTGGCTTGCCCTGGGAAATGCGGCACCTGTAGCCCAGTCCACTGCTTCCACAGGTCGCCCAAGGTCTGGAATCGGTCCTTCTCCACAATCTTCCTCAGGGTCCGGTCACCTCTTCTGGTTGTGCAGCGTTTTCTGCCACACTTTTTCCTTCCCACAGACGTCCCACTGAGGTGGCTTGATCGAGCACTCTGGGAACAGCCTATTCGCTCAGAGATTTCTTTCTGTGTCTTACCCTCTTGCTTGAGGGTGTCAATGATGGCCTTCTGGACAGCAGTCAGGTCGGCAGTCTTACCCTGATTGCGGTTTTGAGTAATGAACCAGGCTGGGAGTTTTTAAAAGCCTCAGGAATCTTTTGCAGGTGTTTAGAGTTAATTGGTTGATTCAGATGATTAGGTTAATAGCTCGTTTAGACTACCTGAACATGATATGCTCATTTTTTGAGATAGGAATTTTGGGTTTTCATGAGCTGTATGCCAAAATCATCAGTATTAAAACAATAAAAGACCTGAAATATTTCAGTTGGTGTGCAATGAATCTAAAATATATGAAAGTTTAATTTTTATCAGTGCATTACAGAAAATAATGAACTTCATCACAATATGCTAATTTTTTTAGAAGAACCTGTATATAAGATCAACGTTCTGTAGTGTCAGGCCACGTGACAGAAAGTGACATAATGTGAGAGTTTTGTGTAGTGCAGAAACTCACCGGCTGAAAATTTGGACAAGATCCTCCTCCTCGGTCTGCTGTAAAAGTCTGGAGAGGACCTGTCTCAAGAATTTCACCCTGGGCTTATCAAGTTCTCCAAACTCTATGGCCTAAAAGAAAGACACAGAGAGAGAGAGAGAGAGAATATCACATATGGATAAAAACTGATGTTATGTGTTTTATAATAATATATATATATATATATATATATATATATATATATATATATATATATACACACACACACATATACATACACACATACATACATACACACACAGTCAGACCTCTACTTACGAAAACCCGAGTACGAAAAATCCAGCTTACAAAAAACATTTTCCTAAATTTTCGTCCTTTTTTTACGAAAACAACCTCTTTTTACGAAAAGGCTGTCTCCCAACATCCCGCCCCACTGGCCTCCCATTGGCCAGTAGGGAGCTGACCTGTATCCATACTTCCTGTACCCATACTTTCTGTTTGTCACACGCATGGGCGTTATCCTTCATGGCGGGTCGCCAATGGTCGTCCTACAACTCAGGCACTAATGTATGTGTGTGTGTGTATTATTTATATATATATATATATATATATATATATATATATATATATATATATATATACACACACACACACATACATACTTACATACACATACAGTAGGCCCTTGACTATTCGCGGTTTTGCACTCATGGATCAAGTATTCGCTGACTGTCGAGCAGCTCGAATGTGATTCAAATTCAGCCAATGGCTGTCCTCCTTCCTGCTGATTGGTTGAGATGATGTAACGCCCCTTTTTCCTCATTTGTGCACAAATTGGCAATGAGCCTTTTTTTAAGTGTGTTTTAATGACCAGTTAAGTTCTATGATGTCACTTCTGCTAAGCAGCAGAAAATGGTAACGACGTTAGCTGTCTCTTCTGAAGATACAAGACTTTCTCCGGAAGAAACGACAGTTTCCTCTGAAGTGCCTGTTCCACGTCATTGGCCTGAAGAGGAATAATAGTCTGAACTGTTGTAAAACACTCCACTATTAAAGTCTTTTTCAATTATTATTCCAGTACATGACCGAAGGTAATGTTTAAAATGTTTGTGTTATATTTTATTTACTGTGGTGTAGCATCTTTCTCATTTTGTTTTGTTTATCCAATTTATTACATTTCTTGTTCTTTTATGTCCTTTTTGTTATGGTCTGTGTTTTGGGGGACTTTAATTTTGGCGCTGTGCCTCTAACTGTTTACTCTCCGCTTCAGCTGAGGGGCGTGGCTGAGCTGCTCGGTAGCACACAGCTGAATTCACGATTCTCATTTACTCCCAATAAACAAAAGCACGCTCAGCTCTGCACCAGAGGATTAACTCACATCATATCACATCACCGCTTCTTTGGTTTGTAACGCCTCTTACTTTCTCACTCTAAAACTCGGTTTGAACTCGATCCAGCTGTGGGGCGTGGCTGAGCTGCTTGGACTTAATGCAGTTAATACCTGAATTCAGTCATCTCATGCCTAATGCAATACGTTCCTCTTGTGGGCATTTTTGAAAACTACAGTGCTGTATGTTTTTCAGAGAATGCATTTAAAGGTGTTTTTATATGTATGCTGTATAATGTTTATATTGTATTATCAATCAATATCACAGTAAAAAAAAATTAAAATGTTTTTCTACATCATTACTACGTTTTACTACATTAATACTGAATTAATGAGTAAGACTGTCTATAGAATGTGTTTAAGAAGCATATTTTAGCGCATGTAATAGTATTTTACTTCCGGCTGCTCATTCGTGCATGTGACGTGATACATGGGGTTTTACTTCAAGGTACAGAACTCGCGGATTATCTCGATTTGCAGGAAGGCTCGGAACCGAACCCCCACGAATGCCGAAGGCCTACTGTACACACACACACACACACACACACACACACACACACACACAATATACTCTTATTGATCCTGAGGGTAGTAAATTTGTTTTTCATTATGACTTAATATTCTGAAATGAGGTGGATACCGACCACATATACACAATAATAATAGCAATAATAATGATGATGAAAAATTAGTTATGTCCCTGAATAATGACCACTAGGAGCAGAGAATGCTGTGCCATTTCTTACCTTGAGGATGGAGAGCGAGAGGGAGTTCTTGGTTAAGAGGTGTGTCACCATCAAGACGAGGTTTGTGAAGGAACTATTCGACAGGGTTCCCAGGTCTTTAAACTTATCCCAGAGACAGAACTGGAAAGTCATCTGAAAAATGTTGTTGACGATTTGGCTTCATTGACTTAATGACTCCGCCCATTTCTACAAACCTTCTTTAGCACATCAGATGAAAGTAAACAGACAGTAAAGACCACAGAATGGCTCACATTACCTGAAAGCGCCGGTCATGTGCGCAAAACTTCTCTGCTAAAACTGCGTAGAAGCCATTAAAGGTTTTCTCGTGCAGACAGCAGTCGAGTAGGACGTGAACGATATCGCGCTCCTGCTGCCCTTTCAGACTCAGCCTGGAGAGAAAAAAAAGGAAAGTGGGAGGGAAGTAAACAAGAGAAGTGACCGAGTTGATGAAGATGAAAAGACTGCCAACCTCAGGAGCTTCTCAAAGGCGTCCAGGTAATCCTCACTGGTCATGATGATGCAGAAGATGTTCTTCCTGATATCCGTATTCATGCGCTGTTTGCGCGCCAGCTCCAGCACTTTGGTGCTGAACTAAGAAATGAAAAAAGACAGATATCACAGGGTTCATAGTTCACTAGACCATTACAGGTCAACACAAATCACAACCACTCACACCCAGGGTTGATTTGGAACAGCCTACTGTTACCCTCCTGAGCATGTCATGGATTGGCGGAGTGGTCTATACTGTCTGTTTACTTTCATCTGATGTGCTAAAGAAGGTTCGTAGAAATGGGCGGAGTCATTAAGTCAACAGGCCTTTCTGGAAAAGAAGGAGAAATCGGCAGGGGTCAAGGGGGCCACCTAGGCTATTTTCCTTTTCCTTTCTTCAACTATCTGTCTGTCTGTCTCCTTCCGTTTCTTATACTCATTTGCAGCTCTGGCCATGTTAAGCACACATACATCCTTTCTGTGGAAGTACTGCTGCCTCGCTGTCATTCCTTTGGCTTTCAGTGCAGATTTCACACCCTGAAAGGAGCTGTATGTTTCAACATTCATCCCGCCTGATTTCGGATCAATTATATCCCCCATGGTGTTGAATAAACCGTCCACAGCCGGCCCATGGGAACTCGACACAACTGCCTTCATCAGTTTACTTCATTCTGGGCATGTCCCCTTCGTGATCACTGCTGCCGTAGCAGATTAAATCTTCACAGTATGTGCACAACACGTTCCCGGTCACACCTACTTTCCTGATGAAGTCCGACCCAGCACCGGTTGAGATAATCTTTACTGTTTTCTCCAGCCATGCCCATCTACATTTATTCTTAACGCTCTGGTCTAGTTCCTTGACGAGATGTTGATCCTTACGCTCAATAACTTTAAACGCTGGCATTTTCATAAACAAACACAAGTTTGACTAGATCTGAGACATACTGCGGTCAGAAACACATTTTTGTGGTCGGTGCTGCTGAAGACTTCCACAATCTCGTGTGTAAAAACTTTGTTACAGGAGAATTCCCATATAAACATGCTCATGGTTGGACAGTACGTTTCACCTCGTTTCTGAACAACCAATCGCCGCTTTTCTTGCTTCTTCGACATCAAAATTCACCAGATGCTGCTCGATCACTTCTGTTGATGATCTGACATTTGCTGTCTGTGCCACGGCCCAAGGCAAGATGACCAGACTGACATATTACGATGTCTGACACGTGCAATAAACCAGAACCGGCTGTGTTTCACTCCACTAGGCGATATCAACAACCACACAGATGAACAAAACGAGGGTAGCACCTCGCGGATTTGGATATAATATGACCAGATAACCAATGATGACGCCACTGCCCCCCCACACACAGATTTGCATCGATCTCAAAAATGACCCCTTTGACTTACAAAAAGGCGGAAATCCCATCCCTGGGAAAAGCACACAAGCACATGCAAACGCCACACAGAAACACGAGAATCAAACACAGGAAACTTTTTGCTGTGAGGAGGACATGCTAACCACCGCACCACATGTATTAGCCAAAATTAATCACTACATCAATACATCGAATTTTATTCATAATAATCATGCAAGATTAAAAGTTAACGTGTTTTTGGAACTTTAGAGGAAACTGTTTGTGTGTGGGGTGTTGAGGAATTTCACTTTTAGGTTGTTGCAATCTGGAAATTCAAAATCTTACATACTGTACATTTAATAAATTCCCTCAGATAAAAAGCCCAAAACAACCAGCCAGTATTCACAACCCAGGTGCCTTCCGTCCTCCGTTCAATCTTCCCCTCACCTGTTCCCCTTTAACAGGCTGCGCTGCAGGTTTGTCGTCGGTAATCATAGGCGCTCCGCTCCAGGACGAACCAACGATCCACCAGCGACCAACATGCTGTGCTTCCAGTAAGTTCTCTAGAGAAACCCTGAGCTTCAGGTCGGTGCCACTTGCTCGTTTCTGGATCTTCACAACACAACACACAGTACAGCGTAAAAAATGAAACCTGTTGGGTCAGGTGGTTACAGAAAACTAACCAACACAGGGGTTGTGTCATGAACCGAAGTCACGGCTTTATTCCATTATTCCCGCTTTAAGTCACCTCTACGTCTCATGTTCGCTCGATTATCAGAATTAAGAGTTCTGCAATGCTGAGGTACATGAATCTTAACTTTACTGCTAATATTTACATTAATATACGTATAATTATCTACATTCAGAATAGGATGAATCCCCCACTTGACATCAACACTTCGGGTGATTTGTAGAGACTTGGCATCCCTCAATGTGTCTCACCAGCGTACGCTGCAGCTTCTTCAGTCTCTCCACAGGCTCAGGGTCGTAACCCGGAATTTTCCGCATGTCGTTGTTCTTCAGCGCCAGCATGGTCTCTAACATGAATCGCACCTGACACACACACACACACACACACACACACAGACCGACAGAGAGAGAGAGAGAGAGAGAGAGAGAGATGCAGACAGTCAAAAAATCAACAGTAAAATGGAAAAAGAAAAACAGACAACAGACAGATACAGAGGAAGAGCAAGGGAAAGTGAGATAGTAAGACACAAAAAGAGAGTTACAGACAGACAAAGACAAATAGAGAGAGACAGAGACTGGGGAAATAGAGGGATCTCGATAAAAACACAAACAAATCGAACAACAGACAAGCAGACAGAGATGGGGACAGATAGAGACAGACAGACCAACAAATATAAAGAAAGGAATGGACAAACAGGCAGCTACAGACAGAGACAGGTATGGGCAAACAGATAGGGACAGACAGAAGCAGGTGTAGACAGACAGAGAGCAATGGTTATAGACAGACAGAGAGAGAGAGAGAGAGAGAGAGAGAGAGAGAGAGAGAAGGGTACAGACAGACAGGCAGATTCAGACAGAGATAGGTAGAGACAGACAGGTATTTACAGAGTGAGACAAATGGAGAGAGAGAGATATAGACAAAGAGACAGATGGAGAGACAGGTATAGACAGAGACAGATGGAGAGAGACATACATATATAGATGGATAGAGACAGACAGATAGAAACACAGGTATAGAAGGAGAGACGGATGGACAGAGACAGGTATAGACGGAGACAGAGAGAGACAAGAACAGACAAATGGAAAGAGACAAGAACAGACAAATGGAAAGAGACAGAGAGAGGCATCCAGAGAGCGGCAGGTATAGACAGAGAAAGACAGGCAGAGAGAGACACGTGTATACGGACAGACAGAGATTGACAGGTCGTCTCTCTCAGACGTGAGCAGCTCACAGGTGTGAAATGCTGTGCTGATGTTCTGGAACACAGTACCATTTTAACAGTATTAATGAAATGACCCCAGCGTGCGCTGTGAGCCTGCAAACCCGGTCACGGCCCGTTCCTTACTCTGGTCTGGTCACTGAAGCGCGATCCTTCTGTGGTGGCTCTGTGCTGGGCTTCAGATATCAGCTCCTTCAGTCCCAATGGATCGTCCTTCCTTAGAGAGAAACCCACGTTCCTCAGCAGCAGCAGCACGAGCTCCACGTCCTGCGGCGTGAACGACGATAGTAGCCGCTTCAACACGTCAAACAGCAGCAGCGAGTGCACCACCTGGAAATTGTACATGTGCGCCAACAGGGAGGCCAGATTCGAGCTCTCTTTACCAGCCGTGCCTCCGTCAAGCAGCGTCTTATCGAAACGGCGCACCACCGTCTCCAGGAAATGAGCACCGACCTGAGACATGGACAGGGAATCGCATTACGACACTCATGACCAAGACACCTTCATCGTTAACCAATCAGATTGATTGTGCATAAAGAGCAAGCACAGATGCAGCATATTTAATGTCTGTCATATTCCTCCACGCTGAAGGACACGGGGTGAAAACTCCCCGGTTAGGGAATGCGGTACCTCCAGTCCGACCGTATGATGCAGAACGCTGACCAACAGCACGTGTTCCATCAGCAGTCTGGAGATAAAAACAACAATAAACACAAGCATGGAACAAACGAAACTTGAAACAAAAGGTTTAGTATCTGACACCCCAGAGCATGATGATAACGTTCTCTTACACAGTTTACTGTCGGATATCTGACGGGTCATTCCATATAAAATCAAACAGGAAGTGCCCCACCTGACCCCCTCAGAGTTTTTACACACATAAACTACATCACATATGACGGAAAGGTATTATGTATCAAAGTGTCAAAGTATTCAGGGATTGAAAAGCACTATCAGCGTATGCAGGAGTGATACGGAGGCGTGGAGGGTGTGATCCAATTATTGTGGAATCACACTCCTCAGTCTACCCAGGAAAGTCTATGCAGCGGAACTGGAGAGGAGGTTCCAACTGATAGCTGAACCTTGAATTCAAGAAGAACCATGCGGTTTTCGTCCTGGCTGCGGCATTCTACACGTTCTACAGGATCCTGGAGGGGGCGCTGAGCGTTTGCACAATCTCACCACATGTGTTCTGTAGATTTAGAGAAGACTTTCATCCGTGTCTCTTGGACTATCTTGTGGTGATGTTCTTCATGAGTACAGTGTACCGGACACATTGCTACGGGCCATTCGGTCCGTGTCACCAGAGCCAGAGTTTGATCCGCATTGCTAACAGGTCGAATTAGTTTATAATTTTTTTATGGACAGAATTTCTAGGTGCAGTCGAGGGGTTCTGGATTGGTGGCCACCAGATCACATCTCTGATTTTTGCTGAGAATGTCGTCTTTTTGGCTTCATCAATCTGGGACCTCTTCCAGCTCACAGCTGGGTGTGAAGCAGATAGGATGAGAATCAGCACCTCCAAGTTCCGAGACCATGGTTCTCAGTCAGAAAAGGGTGGAACGAGGTCTTGTTGACCAATGAACAAAGGATGAAGCGAGAGATCGACAGACGGATCGCTGCAGCCTCTGCTGTAAAGCACAGCTTATACTGGTACGTTGGGGTGGGGAGGGAGCTGAGCCGCAAGGCAAACCTCCCAGTTTACCTGTAGATCTACATTCCGACCCTTAACTACCGTCATGAGCTTTGGGTAGTGACTGAAAGAATAAGCTCGTGGATATAAGTGGCCAAAATGAGCTTCCTCCATTGGGTGGCGAGGCTCTACTTTAGTGATAGGGTGAGAAGCTCAGCCATCTGGGAGGAGCTTGGAGTAGAAACGCTGATCCTCCGCATTGAGAAGAGCCAGTTGAGATGGCTCGGGCATCATGTTAGAACGACCCCAAATGCCTCCCAGGTGGGGTGTTTCGGGCATATATTACAGGGAAGAGACCCTGGGATCAGCCCAGCACACACACTAGAGGGATTATGTCTCTCGGCTGGTCTGGGAACACCTAGGTGTCGGAAGAGCTGGAGAAAGTGTCTAGGGAGAGGGACATCTGGACCTCGTTGCTTATGCTGCTGCTCCCACGACCCGAACCGGAAGATGACCCAAAATCTCTGAATATTGTGACTGACCAATCAGACCCAAAATGAGGCCTTAAATATATTCCATTACTTATAGTAGCATGTACTCACAATTAGCCTGCTATAGCCACACTAGAGTCACGTTTGTTTACTGATCTTAAATAAAAAGCTACCTGTCAGACATCAGTGCAGGCGAGACGCAGGCAGCCATCAGAACCTCGGTCAGAACGTCGTTCATATCCTTCCTGCTGTTGCTCATGTACATCTCCTCCACCTGAGTGCTAATCGAGCCCATGTTGGGTTCACTCAACCTATCGGACACAAACAGAAACAGTCCTCTGATCATGACGCTGACCAATCAGAACTCAGGTCCACATACAGACACGGAGTACTATCTGTAGAATATGGGATCAGGGCGTGCGTACCTGTTTATGAGGCCTTTTAGGTTACGTTTTAGTCGTTCCAGCACAGCTTTGCGCTTACTGTCGGCTGCTTCCCGGAGAGGAGGCGGGACATATTTACCCGTCGGCCCATCGATCTGAGTAAACACAGCAGAGCATTGGAGCGCTAGTTTTTTATCCGCGAGAGGAAGTATTCGTTCCAAACCAAACAAACATTCAAATAAAATATACCGTAGTTAGTAGTGAACGTGATTAATACTCTGACACTTCCATGTTATAAATCGTTCTGCGGCACTGCATCATTTATTTGGTCACTCGATATTAGCCATACTGCCCTCTGATTGGTTATTCTACTCCTAGGATATCAGCTCATATACCGTGACCTCAACTTTACATGAGGAAAACAAAAGCTCATGATTGTGACACTAGTCTGTTTTCATTAACAATCTATTCAGATTGTATATGTAGAGAGAGAGAGATGGAGAGAAGCAATTATTAAAATATTTGACTCACAGATTTCTCTTGTGAATTTTCTTCATCTTCCTCGCCCTCTTCTACAGATCCATCATCTTCCTTCATCTCCTCTTCTACTTCCTCCTCCCCCTCTTCTTCCCCATCATCTTCAATCTCCTGTTCATCTCCATCATGTTCATCCTCCTCATCATCCTCCTCTTCACCATCTTCCTTCTCCTCCCCACTATCACCTGGCTCATCAGGACCATCTTCTTCTTTACTGATCTCATCCAACTTCTCCAATCTTCTCGTGTCATCAGTCACATTCACTTCCTCATCGCTGTCGTACAATCCAGATCCTCCAGGCTCTAGAATGCCCAGAATGTAATCAAGACCATCGCTGACAAAAGATTGTGGAAGGCTCTTCTTATTCTTCCTTTTATGGAGACCAAGCCTTTTCTCCAGCTTCTTGATCTCTCGGTCCTCCACCTCATTGGCTTCCATCAGCGCTTTCGTCCTCATGGTCTGCACTTTGCTTTTCTTTTCTGGCCGAGGTTCGGGTATATTGAAGTGCACTTTTCTCTTCCGCTGCTGCTCGTTGTGATTGCGCTGAGCCCCAGCAGGGTTTGGTTGGGGTTTGGTGTTTGCAGCAGCTGTTGCTGGAGGTTTCAGAGGAGCAGCATCTACACTAACGTTCTGCTTATTCTCCCCTTCAGACCGCTTTGCTTTCTTCTTTTTCTTATTTTTCAGCTTACGCTTCTCTCTGCGCATTTCTTTTCGACTTTTTCTTTTAGTTTTCATCTCCATGTGGCCCCGTGACTCCTCTTCATCGTGTCCTCCTTCACTTTGCACAAACCGGTGGACAGAAACCATGAACTTGTGCAGCTTATCTCGGTCCTGTGCTCCTCTTCCGCCTCCCCTTTTCTGGAATTTAGGTCTCATATTTAACTTTTTTTTTAAATCTGTAAACCAATAAAATTAAAACTTCACCTCGTCAGAGCTGCAAATTAAACAGAAAAGTGCATAAATCAAACAAGAACCCAGAACACGCATGCGAGACGGAGGCGGCCATCTTTGTTGTTTCCTTTTACGCTTATAACTTCTTCTTCGTTTTCCCGCTGTTTGCGGTTTAAGAGCGCACACCGCCATCTGCTGGATATAATGTGTAATGGTGTAATATAATACAGTATCAATGGATGAATGAATAAAAATTATTTATTGCCTTGAATTTTGTTGAGCCCGGTAGTGTAGTCGTTAACATGTCAGCAGTAGGGTTCTAGTCTCGGGCTCTATAAGGGAGTTACTGTGTGTGGTTTGCATATTCTTAACATGCGGTTTTCTTCTGATACTCCAGTTTCCTGCCACAATCCAAAGACATGCACATTAAGCCAGATTCACATGGGAGGCATCAAGCAACTGTGCAAAGTCAGTGGTCTGCAGCAAAATGGGAGGAAATGGTCTTAAGCGAGCGCCAAGTTTAACTGGGTTGAAATTTTACTTATTTGAGGGACAACCAATCAGAGCTTGGGGATACTGTTGATTGGCGTATGCTACCAAACACGAGCTCTACAAATCCTTTCCATGTTTTCTTTCTTCTACCAGGTAAAATTGTTGAGTTCACAGGCAGCTCAGTGGCAACGTGATTCAATGGGGTCGCTCGTGGATAAACATATGGATGCGATTTTAGGTTACTTGGCTGTTGCTCCTCGGTGTGAATGTCAGTGTAAATAGTTGTGTGTGTGTGTGTGTGTGTGTCCAGAACAGAAATAAGTAAAGTCTTTTCAATCTGAGCACTGTTTAGTCCAAGAGTTCGAATTGTGAGCAATGATTAATAGAGACCAGCATCAAGTGTCCAGCAGTGTTGTCATGGAAACAGTGTTTGCGATTTCATCACTTTCTTTGCGATGTAGCATCAGCAGCTGCTCTCACATGGGCAACAGAACTAAGTTTGTGTTTATGGTGTGTGTTTACAGAGTCGATCTCAAATCAGTGCCACTGTAATCGTAGAAGCCGTAGGTCACTCTGGCTGTCGGCCAAAAGCTATACATGCAAACATGTAGTGATGCTATACGGAAATGCTGAGATAACTTTGGGGAGGTTTATTGCACCAGGTGAAGATCACAAGCAGATTCTTCCTCCTCGACCTGAAGGAACTGAAGATAAGAGCTGTATAGAACAACCTTTACCTCGAGACAACAATAAATTCCCCACTCTGTATGGCTCTGAACCAGGAAACTCTCCCTCCATATACACAACAAATACAAACGTCAGCACGTTGTGAGATGTTTAAATGGCAGAAGGGAAATTTTAAATTTGGACTGTAAATAAATAATAAAACTTTGAAGCCTGAAAAAGATTCTCGTATTCATGTCACATGTTTGTTTATCTTTCTGTAATTTATTCATCTGTAAATACACTCAGAGCAATTTTTATAAATAACAAACTGGTGCACTCACTAATACTGTCTTTTAATACTGAGAGATATGTCCATCCATCCAGCCATCCATCCATCCATCCATTCATCTGCCCATCCAATCATCCACCCAATCATCCATCCATCCATCCATCCATCCATCCATCCATTCATCTGCCCATCCAATCATCCACCCAATCATCCATCCATCCATCCATTCATCTGCCCATCCAATCATCCACCCAATCATCCATCCATCCATCCATTCATCTGTCCATCCAATCATCCACCCAATCATCCATCCATCCATCCATCCATCCATTCATCTGCCCATCCAATCATCCACCCAATCATCCATCCATCCATCCATCCATCCATCCATCCATTCATCTGCCCATCCAATCATCCACCCAATCATCCATCCATCCATCCATCCATCCATTCATCTGTCCATCCAATCATCCACCCAATCATCCATCCATCCATCCATCCATCCATCCATCCATTCATCTGCCCATCCAATCATCCACCCAATCATCCATCCATCCATCCATCCATCCATCCATTCATCTGCCCATCCAATCATCCACCCAATCATCCATCCATCCATCCATTCATCTGCCCATCCAATCATCCACCCAATCATCCATCCATCCATCCATTCATCTGCCCATCCAATCATCCACCCAATCATCCAGCCATCCATCCATCCACCCAATCCTCCATCCATAAAGAGGAGCTTTTTGACTACCTCGGCGACCTCAGCTTGGCAACGAAAGTGTCATCACAGCAATTCACCTTTAAATCATGTTTACTAATTTTTAACAAGGAAACAGACAGTTATGTAAATAATACACACACACACACACACACATATATATATATATATATATATATATATATATATATATATATATATATACACACACAAAAATAAAAGGACAGGACAAAGACTTTCTTTTGAAACTCCATTTATCACTACAGATCTGTTTCGAGGGGTGGTGAAACCATCCTCTCTCTTCAGGTGATTATAGAAGAATTTTTTTTTGTTTATTTGCTCTACCAAAAAGTATTGAGCACTCTCCTACGGAAGGATCTACTCAGAAAATCATATATATATATATATATATATATATATATATATATATATATTAACCTCGATTGTGTCACACATTGAACCAGGAAATGTTTTCTGTCCTTTGCTTGATATCACGGTTGATACGTTGCTTGGGGTAATAATATATCTCATTTTATTACCCTGCACATATACACATATACACAAAAGCCCAATGCCTCGGGATCAGATCCAATCTGCTCAGACTTACTGAAGGGTCAGAAGGTTTACTTTGGAGTCTAACTCTGCCATTCCCTTTAAGACCTACCCTGAAGAGGATTGAAGGATGGAGAGTTTAAGGATGAACTCATACCCCAGTTCTATGGAGTGTGACTTCTGCTCAGGGAGAAAAGCTAAAGCCATCAAGTCGTGTCTAGTGTGTCTGGCCTCTTTCTGTGAAACTCACCTCCAGCCTCACTATCAATCTCCTGCCTTTAAGAAGCACAAACTGGTGGAAGCCTCCAGACGACTCCAGGAGCAGATCTGTTCTCGGCATGATAAACTGCTGGAGGTTTACTGCCGCACTGACCAGCAGTGTATCTGCACTTTCTGCTTGTTAGATGAGCATAAAGGACACGATACGGTATCAGCTGAGGCAGGACGAGCTGAAAAGCAGGTAAATATAGCAACCAGTGACACAGATGTACATTTTCAGTTTATGTCCCAGGCAGGATGGTGTACAAGGGCATAGGCTGGTCTGACCGTAGGGGGGTGCACATCTTGGTTGACTGGAACTCGAGTCCCAAGGGCTATAATTTTATTTATTATATTACTAAGCACTTTGGGGCAACCAGGCACACCCGTGGCTAGAATTATAAACTTTAAAAAAATGCCTGTCTATGCAGGGGTGAACTGCAATCAAATATTATAGTTCAACCAAAAAACATTCTCAAATATATTTCAAACTACATCTGCAAGTACATGTGCTAAATACATTTACAAATTGAGCTAAAGTTATTTATCTATTCAAAGGCACAAACAAATATTAATACATATTTACAGCACAAAGACATTCTATTAATTTTATAAAAGTACTGAGCATGAGGCTGCAGATCCAGGCTGGATGGCTTATGATTATTTTAACCATTCATTCTCTGTGCGTCAATGTTTGTGTTCTAACACACGTGCAGGAGCCGGAGGCGGGACTAACAAATTGTGCTTTATTCACACACTCGCACTTTGTTTGATTGACAGTGTTCAGCTATTATTGCTTACTGATGATATGTGAGGCGCTCCACCGAAATAGGCATCTGTCGTTGATTGTTGATTGGTCAGCTCAGGCTTGCACATGCGCAGTGCCCGTTACACGTTAACTTCCGGTGTTAACTTTCGATTTTTGGTTTACTGCACGCTGAATTTATCTCCGACTTTCTCTTCAATAACAGTCATTAAGTTTATTTATAAGATTGTGAATACACATAATTTCTTGTTCAGCGGAACTCAACTCCTGCTGTGTGTGTGTGTGGGGGGGGGTGCACGTGTACCCTGTCAACCCCCCAGTCTACGCCCTTGGCGTAGTTCCAAGGTGTGAGTGTGAATGGCTGTGTGTGTGTTGACCTGTGATGGTCTGGCGAGCTGTTTGGGGTGTACCCTGCCTTCACCAAGAGTTGGCTGAGATAGGCTCCAAACTCCTCATGACACTAAAAGAAGTGAAAGAGTAAGTGAGGATTTGTTACTGGTGCAAACATGAATAGGTTTGAAGTATTATAAATATTAAAAATAAAAATTTTAGACAGGGTTAACAGAGATGTGCAGAACATCCTATCAGAGAATTCAGAGCATGGAGAACAAGCTCGAGGAACTGAGGAAGGCTGTGAGATCTCACAAGGTGAGTTCAGTGAAGAAAACACACTTATTCTCAAACCAGGATTTCTCACTGATGGAAACATCTCATCGTTCATGATGTCATCTCTCACTCTGTGTCTGGTAAAAGCACTCTGCACAGGTGGCACTGGAGGAAACTGAAATCATCTTCACTGATCTGATCAGATCCATTTTGAAAAGACATCAGGAACTGAAACAGATGATCAAAGCTCAGGAGAAAGTCGCAGTGAGTCAAGCGGAAGATGTCATGATGCAAATGGAGACGGAGCTCACCGAGCTGAAGAAGAGGAACACGGAGCTGGAAAAGCTTTCGCACGTCCACGATCCCATCGGTTTCCTCCAGGTATCCACTTCATTTCACACACTCACACTGCAACATCATGTTGGTGTTTCCTGGTGTTAGAACTGCAGCTCAAACAAAGCATCGCTCACTCAGAAATGACTGTTCCTGTATCTGTCTCGCTGTTTAGCAATTTTTGAGTTTGTAAAAATCCATGCTACTACTTAATGAATGGAACCTAAAATGGGTAGCATGGTGGTGTGGGGGTTAGCATGTTCTCCCAGTGCTTGTGCAGGTTTCCTCCATGTTCTCTGCTACTCAGAGTAGACACAAAAAGAGGGAAGAGAGAGAGCGAGTGAGCGAGGAGTGTATGTATGTGTGTGTGTGTGTGTGTGTGTGTGTGTGTGTGTGTGTGTGTGTGTGTGTGTGTGTGTGTGTGAGAGAGCGAGAGAGAGAGAGAGAGAGAGAGACAGAAAGAAGAAAAGAGAGTGAGAGAGGAGTGTCAGAGAAAGAGAGAAAGAAAGAGAAAGAGATTGGCAGAAAGAAAGAATTAGCCAGAGAGAGGGGGGTTCTCCACAGGGTTCTCATTAGGGTACTCTACATTGTTCTATTTAAGGTTCTCTTTAGGCTTCTCTTAATTGTTCGCTTTACGGTTCTCTTTAGAGTTCTCTTCAAGGTTCTCTTTATGGTTCTGCACAGGGTTCTCTTTAAGGTTCTCTTCAGGGTTCTCTTGATGAAAACCTTTAATTCTTTGTAGATTTTCCAGTTTGCCTCAGTGCCTCCTGGTCCTGCGCACACACCCACCCTCCCATTTCTCTCTCTCCACCCCTACAAGAGTGTGATAAATTTGGTGTCTCGGCTTCGAGACAAACTTGAGGAATTCTGTAAGGACGACTTCGAGGACATAATCACTGGAGGTACAACCTAAATAATATAGCTAATCAAATCAGGACACTTCATAACACACAGTACCAAAATGCTCTACTCTGATTGGTCAGATTCTTTATAATAACATAAACTAGGTATTTTGGAGAAACAACGGACTGACAACATGTAAAGATAGAATGATCTGTACACTCTGAGCTATATACAACACACAGTATACACAGAGAGAGAGAGAGAGAGAGAGAGAGAGAGATATGAGGAGCTGAGGACAGAAGAATGGGCTGGATTTGAACATCAGGTGATCACACGATCTCAATCTTGCACATGCTCTGCAGCGTTAAGGAGCAGCTTTAAACAGAGCATTAGTGAAGATACTGTCTGTTTTATTTTCTATTATCAGCTCATTCTGGATAAATATACAGTACAGTGGTACCTCATCGAATGAGTGTCCTTTATAATGAATTTTCCAAGATACGAGGTTCGATCCCACCAAAAATCTGCTCCATCCAACGAGCAAAAATTCACTTCACAAACTCGCCTCCAAATGGGTTTTCTGAGCTGATTAGCCTCGTATTCTTCCTCATGTATTCCTCCGCACTCCAAAAATGCCTTGTGCAGTGCTTCTCAATTATGTTCTGTGATGCCCTCTCTAGGAAGAAATAAAAACATTTCACTCCCCCTAGCACCCCGTACGCGACTATAAATAGTGTTTACTGCACTTCATATCATTTGCTTGGTGCTTTTTCTCTACACCATAGGGAACACAGCGAGAGCACCACTGCCAACTACTGTAGAGAATGCGCAATTACACTTAATTCTAGTACAGTATGGCAAAAAAAAGCATGTTCCCCAGAGTCCTATGTGCCACCCTGGCATCAAGTGGGGCACACCCCACTATTCGGGAAGCACTGGCCTTGTGGGAGCACACCATGAGCCTTTCCTTGCTGGCATTTGTAGAGTGCACATGCACAAAATTCTCCTCCTCTGTTACGCACCGTGACAACCTTGTGGTGAGTGGGACTCAAACCTCCAACCTTAGAATCAGTGATCCAGCACCCTATACCACTAGACCACCAATATATATCTTCTTTTCTTCTTCTTCTTTTACTTTTGGCTGCTCCCTTCAGGGGTCGCCACAGCAAATCATCCGCCTCCATCTCACCCTGTCCTCTGCATCTTCTTTTCTGACTCCAACGACCTTCATGTCTTCCTTCACCACATCCATAAATCTCTTCTTTGGTCTTCCTCGAGGCCTTCTGCCTGGTAGTTCCAACCTCAGCATCCTACTGCCAATATACTCACTATCCCTCCTCTGTACATGTCCAAACCATCTCAATCTAGCCTCTCTGACTTTGTCTCCAAAACAAGACCACCAATATATTATTATATATATATATATATATATATATATATATATATATATATATATATATATATATATATATATATATATATATATATAATCTTTAATATATTAGGTCAAACATACGTATTGTGGCGAGTTATATGAGTTCGAGAGGGGGTTGGAACGGATTAATTGGTTTTCTGTTATCTCTCATGGAAATAATTGTTTCATCTAACAAACTTTTCGGCTTACGAGTGTGCCCTCACTGTAAAGGTTTCCTGATGAATCTCACTCAGCTCAGAGGCTTAGTGTTTCTTATTCATCTACACTACATCTTGTTTTGGTTCTGCATCTATTGACAGTACATTATTAATAATGAAATCTTGATAACTTGGCATTGTGACCCATTTCATAAATTTCAAGTTTGGGGGAAAAAGGTGATTGAAGATAATTCAATTATTAGTTGCACACAAAACGCAGAACTTATTTTAACATAAACAAAAACCTACGAAGCAAGGCAGTGGTGTCTCAGTGGTAAGGTGATGTATTACTGATCCCAACATTGGAGGTTCCAGCCCCACTATCAGCAGGTTGTCAGTGCTATTTCCCCCCCAGTGCACTAACTGGGTTATCAAATGCCTGCCGTGTCCCTCACTGTCTGTGATGAGAGGTTCATGTAAAAGAACCATTACTGATTTTAGTGAAGAGGAGCTGCATATCCGTCAGTGTGTTTCTGCCCTGCAATGGCCTGGTGAGCTGTCCAGGGTATACTCTCCCTAATTAGGATTAAGTAGTTCAGAAAATGAATGTACGAAAGGATGACTATAAAAATCATGAAACTGGGTAATTTTATCCCATGGAATACTAGCAAGAGCTGAACAGCATGGACAGCAGGTGATTTTTGCTGGGATGGAGGTGAATTGTTGGATGGGGTTGTCTAGCACAAGCAGGTTTATTCAAATGACATTTCAAGTGAAGAAAGGCTTGTTTGGAGAAAATAGGTATAAATCGTTATACTGTATCTCTTGTGGAGATGGGAAGACGTCACATTTTACGACGACTCTGAGGATGAGACGCTGCAGTGGTGAGCGTGACAGTGAATCCAAAATGGTTTACACAAGGGGTCCCCAACCACCGCTCAATTGGTACCGGTCTGCAGGAAAAATAATTCATTACGATTTGGACATGTTTCAAACAATAGCATGGATTTTGGGTGGGACTGAGCCTGAGCCTGAGCCTGAGCCTTCATTCTTCCTGCTGGTGCACCATCACCTGTGATTGTCTTTTATATTTATTTTTTTTTTTTTTTACAAAAGTTCAAGCTCTACTTCCCAACCAACTTTATTTCAGCTGTTGAAAAATAACCTTCATTGAGTTCTTCTTCTTTTCTTTTTAATAATAATAAAAACAACAATAATAATAATAATAATAATAATAATAATAATAATTTATATAAATAAATTATATTTACAATATAAACAATCTGTGAGACACACCCCTCCCCCCCTGTCCACTGCAAACTTGTCAAGCTTTGACTCATCCACAGTGATAAAAAGGTTGGGGACCCCTGGTTTACACAGCTAGCGTTTTTCCGATTTGTCTTTCCTGTCATCAGTTAGTTTAGGAACAAAAGGATTTTTTTTTTTTTGAGAAAAAAAAAGAACTTCCGCTTCTTTACAAACTGCTGCTCATGTGTATTTGGTTGCGGTCTAACACTCAGAGAGAAAGTGTGATCCACCGTTTTCATGCGAATGAGTTCTCATATGCCCGTCATTGGCTGGTGATCGCTGTGAGCGACAGTGACGTGAACATATGCCATCTCTCCTTCCCATGAGAGCTCTGCCAATTAGCTCTCGTGGACTCCTGGGTGAGGAAGGCTGCATCATCAGCCTGGATTCAACTTGATGACCTCCAGGTTGATAGTCACACACCTTGTCCATGCATCACTCAGGAGCAATAATTAGATCCTTAATGATTCTTTAATTTACAATTGAAATGAGGGAAGTTTTACTGGGTCACTCTCTATTTTACCCCCCGCCCCCTCTTCCCGTACAGGGACCCACGTACAGGAGAAAGCTGATTTTATTTATGGATATATCTGCTGAACGCTTTTCTTTTTTACAGTAACAGAAATGCAGATTATTTCCCCAGATGAACATAAAACCAGAGAAGAGTTTCAAAAATGTAAGTACAAGCCCACAAATAGAGCTGACACTGTGATCGTCCCGCAGTACAAGATTTATAAAATATTGGTGATGTTTTTATTGGATCAGATTTCTCTGAGTTCACACTGGATCCCGACACGGCCAATAACCACCTCTGTCTGTCCGAGAGCCACACCTTGGTGACTTGCAGGGAGGCGTCTCAGTGGTATCCTTACCATGCCGAGAGATTCGACAATTACTGGCAGGTGTTGTGTAGCGAGAGTGTGTGCGGACGCTGTTACTGGGAGGTGGAGTGGAGAGGACATGACGGAGTCTCTGTAGCAGTGTCGTATAAAGACATCAGCAGAAAAGGAAACTATATGGAATGCGTCTTCGGCTCCAGCGACCGGTCCTGGAGATTGCTGTGCACCCCGTTCTACTACTCGTTCTACCACAGAGGGAAAGAATACAAAATCCCAGTAATACCTAGATCTTATAGAATAGGAGTGTATGTGGATCACAAAGCAGGAACTCTGTCCTTCTACAGCATCTCAGACACCATGAAGCTCCTCCACAAAGTCCACGCCAAATTTACCCAACCACTGTATCCTGGGTTTGTGGTTTGTAAAGGATCGAGCGTGAAGTTGTGCTGTTTTAAAAACAACAGATAAATTTTCCATGATTTCAGCTTGATTGCTGATATTTGCCTTCACCAGGAAGATATTTACCCTCAGAGTTTGTGAGATTGATATCAGGATTACACAAATAGCTATGTGTGGATTTTCATACAACGCCTATGAGAAGCGGGGATTTGGACAAGGAAGACTCCATTCAATTTTGGACATGATTGAGATCTTGGAATTTTCTTAAAGATTCTTTAACATTGTGAGATTGAATGTCTTCTTCTTCTTCTTTTCCTTTCGGCTGCTCCCTTCAGGGGTCGCCACAGCAAATAATCCGTCTCCATCTCACCCTGTCCTCTTCATCTTCTTTTCTGACTCCAACGCCCTTCATGTCTTCCTTCACCACATCCATAAATTTCTTCTTTGGTCTTCCTCGAGGCCTTCTGCCTGGTAGTTCCAACCTCAGCATCCTACTGCCAATATACTCACTATCCCTCCTCTGTACATGTCCAAACCATCTCAATCTAGCCTCTCTGACTTTGTCTCCAAAACATCTTACATGGGCTGTCCCTCTGATATACTCATTTCTGATCCTATCCATCCTCGTTACTCCCAGAGAGAACCTCAACATTTTCATCTCCACTACCTCCAGCTCTGCCTCCTGCCTTTTCCTCAGCGCCACTGTTTCTAAACCATACAACATCGCTGGCCTCACCATCGTCCTGTACACTTTTCTCTTCATTCTTGCTGACACTCTCCTATCACACATCACACCGGACACTTTTCTACAACCATGCCAGCCTGCCTGCACACGCTTCTTCACCTCTTTTCCACACTCTCCATTGCTCTGGATTGTTGAGCCTAAGTACTTAAAATCCTCCACCTTCGTTATCTCTGCTCCCTGTAACATCACCGTTCCTCCTGGGTCCTTCTCATTCACACACATGTATTCTGATTTTCTGAGGCTAACCTTCATTCCTCTCCTTTCCAGGGCATACCTCCACCTCTCTAGATTTTCCTCCACTTGTTCTCTGCTCTCACTACAGATCACAATGTCATCTGCAAACATCATAGTCCATGGAGATTCTTGTCTCACCTCATCTGTCAGCCTGTCCATCACCATAGCAAACAAGAAGGGGCTCAGAGCTGACCCTTGATGCAGTCCCACCTCCACCTTGAATTCGTCGGTCACGCCGACAGCACACCTCACCACTGTCTTACATCTCTCATACACGTCCTGCACCACTCTAACATACTTCTCTGCCACTCCAGACTTCCTCATGCAATACCACAGTTCTTCTCTTGGCACCCTGTCATATGCTTTCTCCAGATCCAAAAAGGCACAATGCAGTTCCCTCTGACCTTCTCTGTACTTCTCTATTAACATCCTCAAAGCAAACACTGCATCTGTGGTGCTCTTTCTTGGCATGAAACCAAACTGTTGTTCACAAATGCTGACCTCTGCCCTTGGTCTCGCTTCCACTAATCTTTCCCATAACTTCATCGTATGGCTCATCAACTTTATCCCTCTGTAGTTGCCGCAACTCTGCACGTCTCCCTTGTTCTCAATGGCGAGATTGAATGTATGATTGTAATTTTGGAAGTGTAGTATTACAGAATTCCCAGTAGAGAGCGCTGTGTACTTTGTTATTTTTCTGTTTTTTTCTTTTTTTTATTATTATTATTTTTATGTTTGGTGGAGGTTTTCACTGTCTGAGTGCTCATCTTTTTTATTGAAATGGTTAAAAAATGTACATTTATTCATGCAAATAAGATTTTGTTGATATAATTGGTGAACAAATCATGCCAGAAAAGAAAAATTTCAATGCGTTTGTAAGAAAATCATCATGATATTGTTGAATGGATACAGTTGTCTGTACTGTAATCATTTTCTCTGTCTCTTTCCAATTTAAAATCTACATTAAATAAATACAACACTAATAAACATCTTACGGAGTAACGAGCTTATAATTAATGACAGGAGTGAACCTTTAAAATAAAATTTACTGAAATAATAGGAATAAAATTGCATTTATTTCCCACTGATCTTTTTAATTTTTATAAAAGTCTGAGACATAAACATTATTACAATAATCAATTAGTCATGATCTCACACAGCATGGTTTATGTAGAGTTAGGAAACAAGCTGGAAAGTGGGCGGAGCCTTCATCAAATCTGCTATATCTAAGAGAAAACAATTAACATTAATTTATTTTATACACCACTTAGAGTTGCCAGGAGGTTGGTGCCCATCTCAGCCAACTTGGGGTAAAGGCAGGGTGCATGCAGGTTTTTGGACAGTTGGAGGAAACTGGAGTAACAGAGGAAAACCTGCACAAGCACGGGGAGAAGATGTAAACTCCACATGAAGGGTCCGAGAATTGAACCCTGGATCTTCTTGTTCTGAGGTGAATGTTCTAACCACTGCACCACCTTTTTTAGATTTCTTGTTCCTTCTAAAGCTATCGCAGTTACAAATGGGATGGACAGAGGATGGAAGATCCCAATAGTCCTGGTGTTCTGCGGTTGGTTGGTGATGGAAGCTGATAAAATAAACTGAGAGCCTTTTCATTTGAATTGTGCAGTTTGAAAGCAGCAAGAAGCTCCAACAGGGTGCAGCACATCCCCACAAAACAAAACTCCAACACCGACCTCGCACGCACACAGTCTCTCTGTCTCTCTCTCTCTCTCTCTCGCTCTGTCTCTTTCTATATCTCTCTATATCTATCTCTCTCTGTGTGTCTCTGTTTCCCTATCTGTCTGTCTGTGTCTGTCTCTCTCTCTCTCTCTCTCGCTCACACACACACACACACACACACACACACACTTTCTTTCAATAATTTATACTGTTTACATGGAACTGGGAGCAGTGTGAGGTGGTAACACACCCCGGATGTGATACACATTCACACCTTTTTTATTTGTTGAGGAAAGAAACCAGAGAATCCTGAGGAAACTTAAAAATGAGGCAATATATTATAAGCAGAGTAAGATAGCCTTGATCCAGAGTCGGTTGAGATGGGCACCAGCCTCCTTGCAACCCTAATTAGGCTTAAGCGTTTCAGAACATGAATGAATGAATAATAATAATAATAATAATAATAATAATAATAATAATAATAATAATAATATCCACTCGATATCTAAATCAGTGAAATTATGGTCAGAATTATATTAACAGACAAACGATCAGAAAAATGTCAGTAATTACAGAACCACTGCCGGTACACGTGATACTTTCATTTTCCCCCCTTTACTTTGTTTTCACGCACATGCTGGCTTTATATACAAAGATAAAATAATTCAAGAATTAAAGCTATGAAATATATTTTCATTTTATTTATTATTTTTTTTGTTATTTGAGGCAATAATAAGAAATTTTTTTTTTTATTGAAATGATCCTCAGTTTTTTAAATACAGGGATATATTTTAGGTTACTATTTCCTTATATAGTAAAACCCTGAATTCATAAACAAGTTACTAAAATTACTTATAATTTACTCTCAGTGACGTAATAGTACACAACATTCATCCATCTGTCTGTCCATTTTACTGTCCATTCATCTTTGCTCCTTCTATTCATCCTTCTGTCCATTCTTCCTCCCTCTGTCCATCTTTCCTCATTCTATTCAACTATTCATCTGTCTATTCATCATTTTGTCATCTGTCAACAACCCCATCCATCGATCCATCTGAGGGGGACGTGCTTACCACTACACCACAGGCTAAAACCATAAACAACTGCAAAAAAGATACACACACACACACACACACACACACACACACACACACACACACACGTAATACAATTGGTAGAATAGAGTATAAAGCTAAACTTAAATCCTGAAGTCTGCAGACATGTTGTTTTCAGTGCTGTTACCTGACACTTATCCCAGTCACAGTGTGTTGTTGGAGCTCTGTGTGGCTCGTTCAGTGCTGTGGATCGAACGTCTCCAACATGAAGTTGTAAACATCAGCATGTGTTATCATTCTGAGTCTCTTCTTCACTCTGAAGCCTCTCGGGCAGCTCTGAAATACTAACAAGTCTGGTTTGGGAATCGGTTGCTATGGTTACCTAGGTCTATACTATTGTTTTTTGAGCATGATGATGATGATAATGATGATGATGATGATGATGAAGATAACGAAGACTCTGATTCCCAAACGGCTCGTGAACCAAAAGGGAGTGGGGGTGTCTCTCATCTCCTGCTGCTCTTTTGGCACAGTGAACTAATGCTTACTATTCTACAACTTGGCTTTCAACAGGTAAAATCTACAATCAAACAAACACACACACATGAGCACACCACACATGCATGCACAGAGAGAAAAGGAGAGGGGGAGAGAGAGAGAGAGAGAGAGAGAGAGAGAGCACATGTGAGAGGGGGATGAGGGAGAGCAAATGAGAGAGAGTTTGAGAGACTGAGAGACAGGGAGGTAGAGTGTGTGTGAGACAGTGATGAGAGAGTGACAGATGTTGATGTATATTTGATTTTTCTGTATGTGTTAGTATTATATTTGCTTGTAATGTATTTGAGAGATGGTAGAGATGGTTTTGATGGTTGTGATGGTAGAGATGGTTGTGATTGTAGAGATGGTAGAGATGGTTGTGATCGTTGTGATGGTAGAGATAGTCGAGATGGTTGTGATGGTAGAGATGGTTGAGATGGTTGAGATGGTTGTGACGGTTGAAATGGTTGTGATGGTTGTGACGGTAGAGATGGTTGTGATGGTTGTGATGTTTGAGATAGTTGAGATGGTTGTGATGGTAGAGATAGTTGTGAGGTACAGATGATTGAGATGGTAGAGATGGTTTTGATGGTTGTGATGTTAGAGATGGTTGTGATTGTAGGGATGGTTGTGATGGTAGAGATGGTCGAGATGGTTGTGATGGTAGAGATGGTAGAGATGGTAGAGATGGTAGAGATGGTAGAGATGGTCGAGATGGTAGAGATTGTAGAGATGGTAGAGATGGTAGAGATGGTAGAGATGGTTGTGATGGTAGAGATGGTAGAGATGGTCGAGATGGTTGTGATGGTAGAGATGGTAGAGATTGTAGAGATGGTAGAGATGGTTGTGATGGTAGAGATGGTTGTGATGGTAGAGATGGTTGTGATGGTAGAGATGGTTGTGATAGTGAGTTTAGAGATGGTAGAATTTTCTTTAGCAGAATTTCATCATTGTACTCATCCTGGGGTTCTTCTGCTCCTCTTACAGAATATAACATACCCATGAAAATTAACTAGTGCTTTAGACACATGACTCAGACACAGTTTAAATCCCACAGATATTTAAACAATAATTAAACAATCTCCTTAAGCTCCAAAAGGAAATAAAATTCTAACTTATTAAAGATATCAGAGCTTCTGAGCCTGCAGACATCTGAGACTCAATGTACAGGAGAAAGGAAATAAAATATAAACCCAGTATTTATTAGGAAGAGAACATGTACTGTATACAAATATCTGAAGGAAGAGTGATATTATTATTATTATTATTATTATTATTATTATTATTATCATCAGGGGCAGTGATAGCCTGGTGGTAATGTTGGCTGGATCACTGATCCTGGAGTTGGGGATTCAAGCCCCACTGTCAACAGGTTGTCAATGTCCCCCCAGTGCAGCTAACTGGGTCATCAAAGGCCGGCCATGTCTCTCACTGTCTATGGTGAGAGGCATGTAAAAGAACCATTGCTGACTTTCATCAAGAGTAGGCTGCATAGCCGTCAGCGTGTTTCTAATTGGGAGTCGCAGCAACGTTCATAGCAACGTTCTGGCAACTCCTGCAGTAGCACTGAAATCCAGTCATATCGGCTTCTGCCCTACCATTGGACCCTTCTGGTGGCGCCAAGCGGGGGGACTTGCTGCTTGACTTGCTGCCTGTCCTCGATACTTCGTACCCAGGCTCTGCACACTGGAGAGTATCATCATCCGGGATACCAGCCAGAGGGCGGCTCCATAGTCCTTCAAGACTGACGGATGCCTATTCCTACTACTACTATCATCATCATCATCATCATCATCATCATCATCTCTCCCGTTGAGTTAGAAATCCAAAATAAAACCAGATTTCTGTAGCAGTTGCTCCCAATAACAGACCGTGTGTATTGAACTGGGTTCTCTTCAGGACTGTTTGAAAAAAAAAAAATAATTTATTAATAAATTTAAAAATATACTCATTACAACGTGTGCTTTTATTGTTATTGGTTTTCTTGTACTTCAACTCACAGAAGCAGCAACTTCACAGATGGCATTCTCTTGGTGTATGGGTTAGCACATATACTTCACAGCAAGAAGGTCCTTTGTGTTTGTGTGGGATGCATCCGCCTACTCTGGTTTCCTCCCACTGCCCCAAGACGTTTACATTAGGCTAATTATCTGTTCCAAATTGCCCCTAGGTGAGAGTGTGAGTGTAAATGGTTGTATGTGTGTTGAGTGGTCAAGTGTTAAGGGTGTACCACACTTTTACTCAGAGTCAGCTGAGGTGGGCTCCAGCCATCTCTTATATTTCTTTGCATGCCCAATTTTATTTTCATATGTTCCTCTTCTCATACCTTGCCTGTATTACTACTCTTTACCTGTTTCCTTGACCTTTTACTTGTTTACTCATTTGTGATATTGGACTGTGTCTTGGATACGTCTGCCTGGTTTCACCACAATAAACCACTTTTATTATTAAGTTCTGCATCTTTGCATCTGCCCTTTACTTCTGCCGTGCAGTGCCGAGACACTCCGCCCACTTCGGGTTCAGGCATAAACACATAGAGATACAAATACAGAGAGGTTTTACAGCAGTAATTTCCAGAAATCAGGAATAATTACACGTAATATCATCACGTGAAACGTGCGCTAATATGCTAAACTCAGTGTAGTAACACATACATTTGTCTGTATTGCCTCTGAGACACAATATACTGTGTTAGCACATTCATAATAAAAGGACACTGAGCAAAAAAATATATCGTTGAGGGGTTAAAGGCACTGAATTTACTCTGCATTAATTTGCATTTGCTTTGTATTCCTGTAAAGTGCGACTTTGCCGTGGCACCGTCCTGCTCCTCATTTTCACATTTCTTTCTCCAAGTCAGCAGGTTTTGGTTTCTTTCTCTATAGGAGCACTGCTTCTCATTTTTATGATTGAGTCCCTAATCCACTAATCCCATCATCCACCATTAAGGAAAAGAAAAGGCATTGCAGGAATACTTAGATAGCTGAGTTTATCCTCAATCCCTCTTTCAAGCCTCTTCCTTATTGGACAGTTCAAGGTTCTTCCATTTCTGAGTCAATAGACCAAATTATTGCTTTTCGACCTCCGTCTGAGCTTCTCAACACACAGCTGCTGGAGACGACCTCAGAGACGTACCTCCATATCGCCTTCCCGTGTCTGATTGAAAGGTCCCGGTGTTTAAGTCCAAAGCCACAGTCCAAAGACATGCACGTTAGGTGAATTGGTTGTTCCAAATTGCCCTTAGATGAGAATGAGTGTGAATTGTTGTGTGTGCATTGGCCCTGCAGCGATCTGGTGAGCTGATCAGGGTATACGCCACCTTTTCTGATCAGCCCTAATAATATGAAGCAGTTTAGCAAATGGTAAATAATGTCTGATTTATTTGGGTTATTGACAGGAAGTTAGTGCAGACTGAGTTCACAGAGCCTTTGACCAGAATTATGTAGGGAAGGAAACTGAGACATCAAACACAGGACAGGTTTTTCTCAAGCTTCTCATGAAAAATTCAAATCTCGCTCTGTTTATCTCCTTCAAATTCCATCACTAATTGTTTCTCTGAGGACAGGATGCTTAATAATGATGCATAAAGACACACCCACTGTTCATCGTACACACAATATGCATCAAATATATTTATCATTAATTTATTACGTTCTATTACAGTGGTCGCTTGACTTACAAGTGTCTTTTATAATGAATTTTACATGATACGTGCTTTGATCCACCGAAAATCAGCCCCATCCAACCAGCAAAATTTTGATTTACGAGCTCTACTGGGGAAATGGCTTTACCAACTGATTAGCCTCATATTCTGCTGTATGAATTCTTCCGTGCTCCGAGAACCCCTTGTGCAGTGCTTCTCAATTATTTTCATATATGAAGAAAAAAAAAACATTTCACACACCCCCAGCACGTAAGTACAAATGGTGGTTACTGCACTTCATATCACTTGCTTGGTGCTTTTTCCCTACACCATAACACGACAATGAGAGTGCCACTGCCATCTACTGTAGTGGATGCGCAATTACACTTAATTCTAGTACAGTATGGCAAAAACGCTTTCTCCCCAGGGTCAGACCCTCCCCCCCACCGGCATCACACTGCACCACTATTTGAGAAGCATTGGCCTTGTGGGAGCTCACCACAACCTTTCCACACTGGCATTTGTAACGTACACACACACACACAATTATCCTTCTCCTCCTCTTCCTCCTCCTCTTCTGTTATGCACCACTTCCTGCCTGCCCACATGACATCTTGACACATGCCTGATCACATGACAGCCGCAACCCATGAACGGAAGTTGACTTATTGTTTATTCTTGTTTTATTTATTTTTTTATTGTCATTAATATTAATGTACATGTATTATTATTGTTGTTAAATATTTATTGTTTTCATATGTTTATCTTTAATATATTAGGCCTAATATACATGTTTGTGTTAGGTTATACGTGTTTGGGAGAGACTTGGAGTGGATTAATTGGTTTTCTGTTATTTCTTATGAGAATAACTTTTATCCAACGGACATTTTGGTTTACGACCTTGCCCTCGGAATAGATTAAATTTGTAAGTCAAGGAACCACTGTATTGTCATTTAAATGTGTTTTTATTGTTTGTCAAATCTCAGAATGCAGACGGTGTCGGTTGGCCTGAAACACCGGTGGGGACACATCAAAGTGATGTTATCTTCCCATTGGATGAAAACCAACACAGAATCTGCCCCACCCCCTACATTTTGTACCCTTACAGAAATTTGATGCAAAATGCAATCTTTTTTTCCTTGTTCTTTTTGTATACAGTACTTCACATAATTTTACTTTCAGATGCAATATTTCCCCATGATTTATTTCCCTATACTGTATTGCTCTCAAGTTTATTTAAATTTACATAATATTGAAATACACATTGACTTCAGTGGAATCATTGCCACAATAGACTCATAAATCAGGACATTTTCCTGAATGCGTCTTCTATTAACATTAGTCTTGAATGATTTTTGTAGTATAATAACTGAGCCATAACGCTGGCTAACCGATTCCTAACAATTATAATCAAATGGCAATTACAATCAAAACAGAACAATTACAGAACAATTACAGAACAATTATAATCAAACAACAGCACTTGGAGAGCACAAAATATCTTCTTCTTCTTTTCCTTTCGGCTTTTCCCTTCAGGGGTCGCCACAGCGAATCATCTGCCTCCATCTCACCCTATCCTTTGCATCTTCTTCTCTTACACCAACGACCTTCATGTCCTCCTTTACCACATCCATGAATCGTCTCTTTGGTCTTCCTCTAGGCCTTTTGCCTGGTAGTTCCAGCCTCAGCATCCTATTACCAATATACTCACTATCCCTCCTCTGTACATGTCCAAACCATCTCAATCTAGCCTCTCTGACTTTGTCTCCAAAACGTCTTACATGTGCTGTCCCTCTGACGTGCTCATTCCTAATCCTATCCATCCTCAAGTTACTCCCAAAGAGAACCTCAACATTTTCATCTCTGCTACCTCTAACTCTGCCTCCTGTCTTTTCCCCAGGGCCACTGTTTCTAACCCATACAGCATCAAGTTGGCCTCAACACCATCTTGTACACTTTTCCTTTCATTTTTGCCGATACCCTCCTATCACACATCACACCGACACTTTTCTCCAACCATTCCAACCTGCCTGCACACGCTTCTTGACCTCTTTTCCACACTCTCCATTGCTCTGGATTGTTGAGCCTAAGTACTTAAAATCCTCCACCTTTCTTATCTCTGCTCCCTGTAATCTCACCGTTCCTCTTTGGTCCCTGGCATTCATGCACATGTATTCTGTCTTACTGAGGCTAATCTTCATTCCCCTCCTTTCCAGGGCATACCTCCACCTCTCTAGATTTTCCTGCACTTGTTCTCTGCTCTCACTACAGATTACAATGTCATCTGCAAACATCATAGTCCATGGGGAATCTTGTCTAACCTCGTCTGTCAGCCTGTCCATCACCATAGCGAACAAGAAGGGGCTGAGAGCTGACCCTTGATGCAGTCCCACCTCCACCTTGAACTCTTCTGTCACACCGACAGCACACCTCACCACTGTCTTACATCTCTCATACATGTCCTGCACCACTCTAACATACTTCTCTGCCACTCCAGACTTCCTCATGCAATACCACAGTTCTTCTCTCGGCACCCTGTCATATGCTTTCTCCAGATCCACAAAGGCACAATGCAGCTCCGTCTGACCTTCTCTGTACTTCTCCATTAACATCCTCAAGGCAAACACTGCATCTGTGGTGCTCTTTCTGGGCATGAAACCAAACTGTTGTTCACAAATGCTGACTTCTGCCCTTAGTCTAGCTTCCACTATTCTTTCCCATAACTTCATCGTATGGCTCATCAACTTTATCCCTCTGTAGTTGCCACAACTCTGCACGTCTCCCTTGTTCTTAAAAATGGGCACCAGCACACTTCTCCTCCATTCCTCTGGCATCTGCTCACTCTCTAAGACCTTGTTAAATGTTCTTGTCAGAAAATCTACTGCTACCTCTCCTAGACACTTCCATACCTCCACCGGTATGTCATCAGGACCAACTGCCTTTCCATTCTTCATCCTCTTCAATGCCCTCCTCACTTCACCCTTACTAATCTTTGCTACTTCCTGGTCCTCAACAGTCACCTCTTCTACTCTTTTTCTCTCTCATTTTCCTCATTCATCAGCTCTTCAAAGTACTCTTTCCATCTTCCCAGCACACTTCTGTCATCAGTCAATACATTTCCCTCTCTGTCCTTTATCAATCTAACTTGCTGCACGTCCTTCCCATCTCTATTTCTCTGCTGTGCCAACCTGTATAAATCATTTTCTCCCTCCTTACTTTCCAGCCGAGCATACAAGTCATCAAATGCGCTCTGTTTGGCCTTTGACACTGCTACCTTTGCCTTACGCTGTGTCTCCCTGTACTCCTGTTTACTCTCTTCGGTTTTGTCAATGTCCCACTTCTTCTTAGCTAATCTCTTCCTTTGTACACACTCCTGCACTTCCTCATTCCACCACCAAGTCTCCTTATCTACTTTCCTTCCAGATGACACACCAAGTATTCTCCTACCTGTCTCCCTGATCACATTCGCTGTAGTTGTCCAGTCATCTGGAAGCACTTCCTGACCACCCAAAGCCTGTTTCAACTCCTCCTTGAAGACAACCCGACACTCTTCCTTTTTCAACTTCCACCACTTTGTCTTCTGCTCTGCCTTTGCCTTCTTCACCTTCCTCACCATCAGCATCATCCTGCACACCACCATCCTATGCTGTTTGGCAACACTCTCACCCGCTACTACTTTGCAGTCACTGGCTTCCTTTAAATTACATCGCCTGCACAAGATGTAGTCTACCTGTGTGCTCCTACCTCCACTTTTATAAGTCACCCTATGCTCCTCTCTCTTCTGGAAGAAAGTATTCACCACAGCCATTTCCATCCTTTTTGCAAAATCTACCAACATCTGTCCTTCATGCTCCTGTCCTGGATACCAAACCTGCCCATCACTTCCTCGTCCCCTCTGTTTCCTGCACCAACATGTCCATTGAAGTCTGCCCCAATGACCACTCTTTCACCTCTGGGGTACTCTGCATCACTTCATCTAACTCCTCCAGAATCTCTCCTTCTCTTCTCGCTCACATCCTGTCTGTGGGGCATAAGCACTAACAACATTGACCATCACACCTTTAATTTCTAACTTGAGACTCATCACTCTGTCTGACACTCTTTTCACTTCTAGAACATTCCTGGCAAACTCCTCCTTCAAGATGACTCCGACTCCATTTCTCTTCCCATCCACACCGTGATAAAACAGCTTAAACCCTGCTCCTATGCTTCTAGCCTTGCGACCTTTCCACCTGGTCTCCTGAACACACAGTATGTCCACCTTCCTCCTCTGCATCATGTCAGCCAGCTCTCTACCTTTTCCTGTCATAGTTCCAATATTCAAAGTCCCTACTTTCAGTCCTAGACTCATGCCTTTCCTCTTCTCTCTCTGGCAACGGACACGCCTCCCGCCTCTCCTTCTTCGACGTCTTCGACCAACAGTAGTCCAATTTCCATCAGCACCCTGTTGGTTGACGGCACTGATGGCGGTCGTTGTTAACCCGGGCCTCGACCGATCCGGTATGTCATTCTTTCTTGTGATTCGCATAGTTTATTTGGCATTTGTTTTACGCCGGATGCCCTTCCTGACGCAACCCTCTGCATTTATCCGGGCTTGGGACCGGCGTGAGGGAGAGACACTGGTTTGTGCCCCCCCCTCACGGCTGCATTGGAGAGCACAAAATATACCAAGCAATAAAAATTTAGTACACAGTTCCCACCGCTATGTGTTCTGTACTACCGCAATTCCCCCAAAATTGGCTTTCCCATGTTTCATTTAAAGTGCCAGCAAATGTGGATCTGGATCAAACTTTAGGTGATATTGAAAGCTCTGATCCAGAAGCAACACAACAAATGGAGCGCCACAAATAACTTGTTTAAAAATCATACAATGTGATTTCCTGGATTTTTTTACATTCTGTCTCTCAAGCTTGATGTGTACCGATGATGAAAATTACAAACCTCTTTTTTCTTTTTAAATGGGTCAACTTGCACATTTTTACATTGCCCAATACTTATTGGCCCCACACACACACACACACACACACACACACACACACACACACACACACACACACATATATATATATATATGTGTGTGTGTGTGTGTGTGTGTGTGTGTGTGTGTATGTATAATTTTGTGACATTACAAAATTTAATAGGACTATCTTTGGCTGATCACCTGTCCTCAAATTTTCAGATTGATCTGTCAAAAAATGAGAACAGAAAGTTTCTCACACACAAAGATGAATAAATAAATAAACCCACATCAAAAAAACATGACCTTTATTTGTTTCCAGTTTTCCATCAGTTACATATTGTGACTGTAATCTTAATCGACCATGTACAGTGTCAGATTCTGCATTCAGAGCAACAATTCAACAACAAATACTTGCTTCTCAGTTCTTACTTTTAGAATTTGCACAGATCAAATGCACATGTTAATTTTTAATCCAATTCACATTCACGCTGGACTATTTATATTTCAAATGTCAACTCAATCGCATAGAGATATTGCAGCCCTCTGTGCTGTGATCACATCTCAGCGTGTAGGCCAACTTTCGGTTTGACATCGATGTCAATTGTCTTGTGATGATGACGAATGTGATTCTGCTGATTAGTTGTGTTGCCGTGGTAAGGGAATTTCATATCGCAAAGTCGGCACAAAACTTGTTTCTTGTCACGGGATTGCAAGAAATGAGCCCAAACTGGGCTTTTGTGTGCCGCTGCCGGCTTGACGAATTCAGCGACAATCGGCATTTTTGTTTTTGCGAAGTCTCGTTCCTCACGAGATTTCCATAGCAACGGAGTTTACCATGTATGCTCCAAAGTCAAAGATAGCTTTTTAGCATGAGCTTTTCTACTGGGCTGTATTCAGTGCCTTGTGTGTGGACTTCTGATCATTTATATGTAGTGCTTACCCAAGACATTACATCATTGATTGGAAGTGAAAGCAATCTGATGCTCACATTACCCCTGTGTACAAAACAAACCACAGGGCAGTGGTGGCCTGGTAGTAAGGTGCTGGATTACCGACCGGTTGGGAATTTAAGTCCTACTTTCAGCTGTTGTTACTGCTGTTCCCCCAGTGCAGGTAACTGGGTTATCAAAGGTGGGGCCATATGGTGAGAGGTGTATGTAAAAGAACCACTGCTGACTTTTGACAAGAGGAGCTGTCAGCGAGTTTCTGCCCTGCGATGGCCTGGCAAGCAGGGTGTGCTCTGCCCTCGTCCATTGTCAGCTGAGATGGGCACCGGCCTCCCTGTTTCCCTAACTTGGATTAAGCGGTTCAGAAAATGAATTTTTGAATGACAAAGCAGACCCTATGAAGACATGGTGTACCAAGGTGGGTACACCTTTATGACTGGTACAGCTCCAGGAGCTTCATGAAAGCATGGTGGACCACACTTACTACACCTCAATGAAAAGTTCAGCTTCATGAACTCCATAAAGACATGGTGCACCAAGGCTCAAATATCCTGAGCAGGGCCCTCATCACATCAACCCCACTGAACACCTCTGGGATGAGCTGGAGCACCAACGTTGGTCTTAATGCAAAATCTAGTGTGAATCATCCACTCCTTCCATGCATCCTTCCAGGGTGGTGGCTGAAGCCTGTTACAGGACTAACACTCACATTCGCATCTGTGGGGAATTAAAAAGTAGCCAGTTTACTTAATGTGCTCTCCTCTGAACTGTTGGGGGAGACTTGAGGATAGGAAGAACATGGAAACTCCACCCTCCAGGCCACAGGGCTTGAACCACGGACCTTTTTTTGCATGTCCCACAAAGCGAGTAATGGAATATGATAGTCAGGTGTCCACATACCTTTGCTCACACAATGCATATACTGTACTGTATAGATCCCAAATGAAAACTGAGAAGCATATGTGATTGAGGTTGATTTTATAGGGAAGCTTGTTAGGTTTGGTTTCATTATTATTTCACCTGAAGACAACATCATATAAAAAAATCAATTCACACAGCAACAAAAGTAATCTTGCTCACGCTGCCTCTTTATTTGTGTGGATTGCTGTCTGGTTGAATATCATGATCTCCCAGAAAGAAATAAAACATCTATTTACGTCAATGCGAGATTGTTTCACTTGCTAAAATACCATTTTTCTACACTTTCATTTCCGATGCTATACTTTGGTCTTTCCTCATCAGCCTTGGTTTCCCCCTCACGCTATCAGATGGGGGTGTATTACAACCCCAATGCCTAACCGTTACTGTCTGCTTCCCAATATTGGAGAAACATTAACATGAATGCCGTTGGAAAGGAGGGAGACAAAGCGTGCACGTTTTGCTCACGTCTGTTGTATGATATTCCTGAGCTTTTCTCCCACTCATCACTGATTTGTCAAATTATCTCAGCCAAGCTGTGGGTCAAGGTGCCATACATTACTGGATCAAAACCACCAAAGGTCGATTTGGAAAAGCCAATTACACAGAAGTGCTCTCATTAAGCCTCGGACTCAAACTCAGAACTATCTTGCTGCAACGCAGACATGCTAACCACAACACCACACTATTGACTCCACTCAATTAAAATTTAAATTGTTGATTTTGGTTTATTATTGGGCAGTGGTGGCCTGGTGGTATAGGGCGCTGGATCGCTGATCCTAGGGTTGGGGGTTCGAGTCCCACTCTCCACAGGGTTGTCACTGTCCCCCCAGTGCAGCTAACTGGGTTATCAAAGGCCGGTAGTGTCTCTCACTGTCTATGGTGAGAGGTTCATGTAAAAGAACCATTGCTGACTATTGTAAAGAGGAGCTGCGTGTCAGCGTGTTTCTGCCGCTTGCTAAAGGGTCGCGTCAGGAAGGGCATCCGATGTAAAACCTATGAACAAAATCAAATGTGCAAATCAGATAATTTGCTGTGGCAACCCCTGATAAAGGGAAAAAGCCGAAAGGAGAAGAAGATGATTTTGGTTTATTATTAGCACTTCTTCTTCTTCTTCTTCTTTTCCTTTCGGCTTTTCCCTTCAGGGGTCGCCACAGCAAATCATCTGCCTCCATCTCACCCTGTCCTCTGCATCTTCTTCTCTTACACCAACTACCTTCATGTCACATCCATGAATCGTCTCTTTGGTCTTCCTCTGGGCCTTCTGCCTGGTAGTTCCAACCTCAGCATCCTACTACCAATATACTCACTATCCCTCCTCTGTACATGTCCAAAGCATCTCAAACTGGCCTCTCTGACTTTGTCTCCAAAACGTCTTACATGTGCTGTCCCTCTGATGTACTCATTCCTGATCCTATCCATCCTCGTTACTCCCAAAGAGAACCTCAACATTTTCATCTCTGCTACCTCCAGCTCTGCCTCCTGTCTTTTCCCCAGGGCCACTGTCTCTAAACCATACAACATCGCTGGCCTCATCACCGTCTTGGTTTATTATTAGCACTAGTTATGTTTTTTTTCAGTTTGTGTGTGTGTGTGTGTGTGTGTGTGTGTGTGTGTGTGTGTGTGTGTGTGTGTGGTAACAGTTAGTGATTGTATACCATGTGATCACAGTGTGAAGAGGTGCCTCTGCATCTGGACACTCAAAGCCCGTGTAGCTTCATTGGTATTCTACTGCCTCGCTCGCCCCACGGCATCTTCCAGACAATCGCAATTCCTCAGCATTAAATCTTTTGCACGCAGACCCTCCCCTCCTCATACACACAGGCGTTTTGCACCACGATCATCCACATCACATCCGAGTAAAAACCCCAGAACAAACTTCAAGGATCACCGTTAGTTTTAATCCTCTGAGAAAGCCACAGTAACCAGGATACAATATAAACAATACCAGGTGCATGTTTACTTCCTGACACAAACATCACTGCAGGACGATGGACTGTTTCTCTGTGAGTGACGTCTAAATAACACGTGAATAAAATAAATAAATCATTTCATAATGCATAAAAAATAGTCTTTCCTTATCATCTCAGTTTTACTTTCCGTTTTCCTGCTTTTCCTTTTTTCTTCTTTCATTTGTCCTTCAGCCTCTATCCCTCCATCAGTCTGCATTAGCTTCCATCACCATCCATCCCTCCATCAACTCCATCAGTATCCAACCAACTATCAGCATCTACCCATTGATTTATTTCATTTATTAGCCTCCATCTACATTCATACGTTAAACACCTATCTGTCCATCAACCCCATCAGCATCGATCCCTCCAACAGCATCTCTTTCTCCATTAGCCTCCATCCCTTCATCAACTCTAACCGTATTGAACCATCCATCAGCAGTGATCCATTTGTTTATTTTATTTATTACCCTCCATCCGCATTCATGTCTTCATTAACAGCTATCCCTCCATCATCCCCATCAGCATCAGTCCCTTCATTAGTATCGATCTCGCCATTAGTCTCCATCTACATCCAACCCTCTATCAACCCCCATCAGCGTCCATCCCTCCATGACTTCCATCAATATCCAACCATCAGCATCCATCTATTTATTTATTCCATCTATTAGCAGCCATCCACATTTATATCGATATCATCACTCGTCCCTCTTATATTTTTTCCTGTTTTGTTCTTTTATTTCTTTCCTTGTTTCTTTCCAGCCTCCTTATCTCTCTATCCTCCAGGCGCTCCCCCCTACTCAATGTGGTTATTAATGAAATCGATGGCATTCCTTCAAGTCAATGTGAGGGACGGAAAGATGAGTGGAGTAGCGGCGCTCGGCTATGTGTCGTGTTTTTTTTTTTTCATTATTTTACTCTAAAACGAGAAACAATCCAGCAGGTAAATAGAAAAAAAATTGCTTTAATATGAAAGAACTTTAAACACACCAAAGTGATGAGTGTCCGGTATTTCACTTATGCGTAACGTGTCCGTGATAAAAACGAATCTAATTGGATAATTCTATTAAAACAAAAGCACAGAATAGAAGTGTAGTTCCAACACAGTCGATGTGACTTTGGGCTTACAGTGTAAACACAGGCTGATTATATGCCCTTGTGTTTTTCTTTCTTTCAATAGAAACAGCTGAATACGTGAACCAATGAATTGTTTAACGAATCCTTTTTATGATGAAAAAGTATGTAAATGGAGATCATTAATGGCCGCGGATCGAAAGGAATTAGCTGCTTATGCAGCCAAAGCCGAGTGTTTCCACTGGAGACACAACCTGCACATTAACATGTACTTTTAATCAGGCTTTGATTGACAGCAGGAGTTGGGTAGGTCAGCTGAAGGTATTTGCATATTCCCCCGATAGCAGTCTGTGGAGAGCATTGTGCTTTAAAAAAGGAGCCGATTAAGCTAACTGAAAGGAAACGCCAGCATGCCAATGAAGACAGTGTTGAGCTGTTTGGCTTTCTGAGTGTTATGGTCTGTGCTGGTTGGCGGCGTCAACTCTCTCTTCACTCATTGCAGGCGCTGGCAAAGGGCGAGGCTGGTACCTGCAGGCGAGGTCCAGAGAGCGCATCTGTTTCCATTCAGCAATCAGCAAACTATAAATAGGAGCGGCACGCTTCCCTCTGACGTCAGAAGATTGTCCTTCCCAGCGATTCCGTTTCTCTGCTATTGCTCTGACTCCAGGTATCCTGCTTCATGCTCAACCAGTTTCCATCGATTTATTAAGAGATAAGATAAGATCCAGCTTTATTAATCTCACAATGGAGAAATTCACTGTTACAGGCTCTTGAGGTACCATCAGTAGGGGGTGCAAAAATAGATACAAATACAAACATACACACATACATATATATTATATAAGTAAATAAATAAATAGATACATAAATAGTATAAATTAATAAACAATAAAAGAAAAGAATGGAGCAACTTTATAGACTGGCCTATATTAAAGTGTATATGTATCAGAGTGCAGAGTAGATGGGTTGATATGGTTCACAGTCAGTGGGGTAGATGTGGTTGATTAAAGTGCACGGGGTTTTTATTGCACATAACCGGTATTTTCACAGACAGTTACAAAGTGGCGTTGTACAGTCTGACAGCGGTGGGAATGAACGACCTGCGGTAGCGCTCCTTCCTGCACTGAGGATGCCTCAGTCGTCCACTGAAGGAGCTACTCAGCTTCTCTACAGTCTGGTGCAGTGGGTGAGAGCTGTTGAACAGGATGGATGTGAGCTTTGCTACCATCCTCCTCTCACTCACCTCCTCCACAGAGTCCAGTGGGCAGCCGAGGACAGAGCTGGGCCTCCTGACCAGCTTGTTCAGTCTCTTTCCGTCCCGCTCTGTGCTGCCTGGGGCCCAGCAGATGGCAGCGTAGAGGATTGCAGAGGCTACCACAGAGTCATAAAATGTCCTGAGCAGAGGTCTGCATACTCCGAAGGACCTGAGTCTCCTCAGAAGGTGGAGGCGACTCTGGCCCTTCTTGTACAGGGCGTTGGTGTTGTGGGACCAGTCCAGTTTATTGTTAAGGTGAACGCCCAGGTATTTGAAACTGTCCACTGTCTCAATGTCCTGTCCCTGGACGTTCACTAGTGAGTGTGTGAGTGTGTGTGTTAGTGTGCTTCTTCTGAAGTCGACCACCATCTCCTTCGTCTTCCTAGTGTTCAAGCACAAGTGGTTGCGCTCACACCAGTCCACGAAGTCAACGATGACCGACCGGTACTCCAGCTCGTTCCCCTCTGACACACGGCCCACGATGGTGGAGTCGTCCGAGAACTTCTGGAGGTGGCAGCTGTCTGTGCTATAGATGAAGTCCGAGGTATAAATGTTGAAAATTATTTCCAGTGATTTAGATTTTCCAAAGTGCTAAAATAAAATCGTTGAATTTTCTTACATGGTCTCCTGCATCTTCGGGTCCGACGCAACAGTGAGCCCTTTTTGGCCCTGGGTTCGGTGCTCAGGGAGCATTATGAGTGTCAGAGACAACCGAGTGACTTTACCAGGGTCTATAATCAATAAAGGAAATTGATTAATAAGCAACTGATCAGTTAATCCTGCTTGGGTCGTGGGGAGGCTGGAACCTATCTCATTCGATCGTGGCTAACAAATTGTGAGTCCATCACAGAACCAACACACAGGCAATCATTCACTCCTATACTTATAAATGGGACAATTTGGGGAAAAAAACAATTAGCCTAATGCGCATGACTTTGAACTGTGGGAGGAAATCAAAGTACCCAGAGGAAACCATGGGAAAAGAATGCATACTCCACCCTTACCAAGGTGGGGACTTGAACTGAGGTCTTTCTTATTGTAAGCTGAATATGTTGACTCTACATCACTGTCCCACAATATCTTAAATTTGGCATTGCAACTCATGGTCTATAGTTTAGTGATGTCTCTGATGTGTTGCAATTTTTTTTTCTTCGCTGCACATTATGCTGATCCTATAATTGGGGGTCCAACCCCCACTCTCAACAGGTTGCCACTGTACCCCCCCATTGCACCTAACTGGGTTATCAAAGGTCGGCTCTGTCTCTCACTGTCTACGGTGGGAGGTTCATGTAAAAGAACCATTGCTGACTTTCGACAAGAGGAGCTGAACAGCCGTCAGCGTGTTTCTGCCCTGTGATGGCCCGGTGAACTGTCTAGGGTGTACTCTGCCCTCGCCCGGAGTCGGCTGGGATGGGCGCCAGCCTCCCTGTGACCCTAAATAGGATTAAGTGGTTATAGAAAATGAATGAGTGTGTCATACGCTGTTTGCCTGTCCAGCCTGTGAT
>CM045745.1:34130281-34305281 GCA_024760905.1 Plotosus lineatus | reverse complement strand
GTAATAAGCGTATGCCGTCCCTCCCTCCCATGAGAGCTCAGCCAATTAGCACGCTTGGATTCCCGGCTACGGATGTCTGTGGCATTAAACCGGATTCGAAACAATGCCAAGTTGACTACATGCTGCAATAAAGGCTGAAGATGCTCCAATAAAATATTAGAATTCAGGGCTGTTTTTTTGCCAGGTAGTAAATACTATACAACATGCATGTCTCAAGATAGAAGAGATTTATATTCTACATTCAAATCTCGGAAAAACACATCAGTAATCTTGTGTTACTTCAAGATAAACAGCCAAAGCATATTCATAACAAGGTATTTAGGTCACATGCAGATTTCAAATTATTTTTAACGTGCAATAAAAAAAAATAAACTTGGCACATGTCTCGGTTTAAATCCCACCGACACTTTTCTCTGCCATATTGTTTCTGTTGAAGAAAGAAAGCTGACTGACCTCATGTCTGTGATATTTTTATCCAGTTAATACGGTACAGTATGGAGGCTTCATATTCTCACCACTGGAAAGAACATGATATATAAAGTAAATGTGCTGATGGTGTTGGTTTCAGATCTCTATGCACTGATATTCCTTCCCTGAACCACTTCAGATGTGTTGTGTACCGACTCGAACTCTCTCTTTCTCTCGAGTGTTCTCTTCTTCCAGAGTGGTGCTTTAATCTGCCATTAGGCCTATGGGAAGAGGTCCACACACACACACACACACACACACACATATATATACACATATATATAGCGTAGGCCTCCGTCAGTCCCGAAGGACTATGGCTGCGCTCTGGCCAGTATCCCGACTGGTGATACTCCCCAGTGCACAGAGCCTGGGTAGGGAGTAATGATGGACAGGCTGTTACCCAAGCAGCAAGTCCCCCCCTGTCTCGGCGCCACCGGAAGGATCCAATGGAAAGGCAAGTGCCGATACGACTGGGTTCCAGTGCCGCTGCAGGAGAGAAACTACGGTCAATTTAGAACGGCCAATTAACCTACAGTGCACGTCTTTGGATTGCGGAAACCGGAGCACCGGAGGAAACCCGCACAAGCACGGGGAGAACATGCAAACTCCACACAGAAACGCCCAGGCCGGGAATCGAACCCGGGCCTTCTTGCTGTGAGGCGGACGTGCTAACCACTACGCCACCGTGCCGCCATATATATATATATATATATATATAATTATTGGCACTCTGGTTAAGATGTTCTTTAGGATCTAATTTTTTTTTTTTTTTTTTTTAATAATATTGGACCACAATGGGGGAATAAAGAGGAAAATCGAACCTTTCAATCAAGTGCATTGATTCAGTTGGGAAAAAATCCCACATTAACAAATAATGCTTTTTCATCAAATCATGTCTGCCATAATTATTAGTCCCCTGATGTTAATACTTCATGCAGCTACCCTTTACCAAAAAACATCACCTAATCCTGTCCTATAATGTTTCACAAGATGGGAGAATACAGAAGCTCTATATTGGTCTCATCTGACCAAAGCACATGGTCCCAGTGGTGAAGTCCCAGTACGGCTTAGCAAACTCCAGACATCTGAGTTTATGAGTATGAGAGAGAAGAGGTTTTTTCCCCTGCATGCCTCCCAAACAGTTTGTTGGCCTGTAGATGGCACCTGATGGTTATTTGGGAGACTTTCTGATCCCAGGATGCTCCCATTTGTTGTGATTTTTTTTAACAGTGAGCTTTGGAGAACTTTTTATGTCTGTTACCCTCCTCCTCAGTGTGGGCATTCACATTTTTCTACAATTGTCAGTGTGAGAGTAGTTTCCGTAATCCAAATTGAATTTATTTCAAGGCTTTTAACACATTTTAACAAGGTGCGCCAATAATTAGTAAGGGTAGTCTATTATGTCTTAAAAATATGTCAAAATGTAAACTTTAGTATTTGTTTGTGATCAGGTGAAATTATTGTTACACTTCATATATAGGTTTTGAGAAAGATGGCTCAATATTTACTTCTTGTTAAACATGGCCAAAGTTTACCACCTCTATGCCAAGTGGAGATTATATAATGAGATCATGGAATTGAATCAAAATTTTATTGAAAAAGGATCCACAACCAAGGGGAAGCAGAACAATCACACACAGAGTCTCTAACAACGGTACTTTCCCTGCCAGTGACAAATGATTTGGCAGGAAGACCACTCGCACTCGGTGCAGTTGTGACCCGGTGGTAAGGTGCTGGATTACTGATCCCGGGGTTGGGGGTTCAAGCCTCACTGTCAACAGGCTGTCACTGCTGCCCCCTGAGTGCAGTTAAATGGGTTATCGAAGGCCGGCTATATGTCTTTGGTGAGAGTGTCATGTCAAAAAAACAAAAAAAACAAAGCCAAAATAGAAGCTGATTGACCATCAGCATATTTCTGCCCTGCAATGGCTAAGCGAGCTGTCCAGGGTGTACCCCACCATTGCCCAAAGTCAGCTGAGACAGGTGCCAGTCTTTCCAGGACTCTGATGCAGTCTTTTAATGAATCTTTGGCTCACAATGAAGGACAGAAACAATTTGTTTTGCAATTGGTTAAACACCAAGGAAGTAAATTCCAAAAAGCAGTGAAGGAAACGATCAATAAACTCAACTCTCCTTTCATTGTCAAGTAATTTTTACAAATAAAAACTTAATGTCACCAATATGTTGCAGATGGTATAACTATTTGTGCTTTGAGCAAGTTTTAAAAATGTATCATGTAGACTGAGGCAGTGGCGGCCTGGTGGTAAAGGGCGCTGGATCGCTGATCCAAAGTTTGGGGGTTCGAGTCCCACTCTCCACAAGGTTGTCACTGTCCCCCCAGCGCAGATAACTGGGTTATCAAAGGCTGGCCATGTCTCTCACTGTCTATGGTGAGAAGTTGATGTAAAAGAACCATTGCTGACAGTTGTCAAGAGTAGCCATCATTGTGCTTCTGCCCATTGCTAAAAGGGTTATGTCAGGAAGGGCACCTGATGTAAAGACTTATAAACCAAATCAAACATGCGAAGATTTCGCTATGGTGAACCCGGGGAAAAAGGGAACAGCTGAAAGGAAAGAAGAAGACTGTTTCCCCGATATTGCACACAATTAATGTCTATGAATATATATATATATATATATATATATATATATATATATATATATATACAAATAAACAAATATAAAATGAGGTGAAGAGAGAGAGAGAGAGAGAGAGAGAGAGAGAGAGAAGGACAGCACATTAAAGAAAAAAGAAAGATTGAGGTGAAGGGAGCAAGAGATAGATGATAGAAAGGCAGAGAAAGAGAGTGGAGAAGAGACAACACAAGAAATGAGACAAAGACAGAGATAGACCAACTAATATTACCGTACTATGAATAGCATGAATCACCCCCATCCCATCCTGAAGATCAGACACCCTGCTACCCACTGAAACAATTGAGCAATAGAGAGGGAGAGAGAGAGAGAGAGAGAGAGAGAAAGACCTATATTACACTGAGCAGTATAACTTACTACCACCCACCCTCCCATCGACCACCAGGGTCACCCTCTGCCATGTAGTGTAGAGTAAAAAGATGAAGATAGAGAAGGTGATAAAAATCGTATCATGGATGATAAAATAACCAGCTGTTGACATGATGTTCACACATCACATGCTCACACCTCTCCGATTCCCTTCTGCCTGTTATCGCTGAGGAAAATGGCTGACCTAGTTTTCCGAGGCATTCGGGTGTTTCCAGGTGTGCCCTGTACACTAGTTTGTCTGTAGGAAGCCCTGAACACATCATGTGAATACTTTAATTCAACTGTGTGGGTGAAGAGGTCTCTCTCCTGCACCTGCGCTGGAAGGGATGGATAATGACAGTAGAAAAGTGTCTGTGAATCTTCATCTCTTTTGCTTTTTTGTTATTTGAAGGGGTTAGAGAGGCTGTAGAGTGTGTGTAGGTATGGGATATGGAGGCTGTGGATATGGAAGCGAATCTGTGGGTCTGAGATGGTGAGAGGCTCTTGGATACGGTCCATGCATCTGACAGAAGGCTGTTCATGATTCCTGACAAAGGAGGTGTTGGTTATGATTCTAATATGCTTGCCTCCACACTACCCTGTGAATGCCTGATCTTCAGTAGGCATGGCACATGAATAATAAAGATTGCTTGCAGTGGTTGCTTGGTAGTTGAGATGTTGACCATGGCTCACAAGATCTCACCACTCTCACCAGCTATGTGCTTATCCATCGCTTGAGAAAGGATTTTGCGATGAATCTGAGAAAGGCTGTGTTGGTTAGGAGTCACAGTAGATTTGTTGATTAAAGCTGGCGTACACTACCTGGTCAGAAAAAAACAAAATATTGTACACTTGAATACTTGTTTGGACCACCATTAGCTTTGATTACATTGTGTCACCACCATGGCATTGTTTCAGCAAACTTAAGCAACACTTATTTTCGTCCAGAGTTGGGTTCATTTTTTCACCAGCATCTTGAATTGAGGATGGGAAAATTAAACCTTTACATAAAGTCTCCTCCAGCACATCCCAAAGACTTTCAATAGCGTTAAAGTCAGGACTCTATGGTATCAGTTTATATGTGAAACGGATTCCTTGTGCTCCATGAACCACTCCTTCACTATTTGAGCCCCATTTTATATCCGTGCCATCAGGGAAGAAAAACTCCACTGATGTGATAATCTGTTCTAATACTTCTGTACATTCAGCTCGTCGGCTGCTTATAAGATAAGATAGAGCTTTATTAATCTCACAATGGAGAAATTCACTGTTACAGGCTCTTGAGGTACCATCAGTAGGGGGTGCAAAAATAGATACATATACAAACATACACACACACATATATATTATATAAGTAAATAAATAAGTAGATACATAAATAGTATAAATTAATAAACAATAAAAGAAAAGAAGGGAACAACTTTGTAGACTGGCCTATATTAAAGTGTAATGTATCTGAGTGCAGAGTAGATGGGTTGATATGGTTCACAGGCAGTGGGGTAGATGTGGTTGATTAAAGTGCACGGGGTTTTTATTGCACATAACCGGTATTTTCACAGACAGTTACAGAGTGGCGTTGTACAGTCTGACAGCGGTGGGAATGAACGACCTGTGGTAGCGCTCCTTCCTGCACTGAGGATGTCTCAGTCGTCCACTGAAGGAGCTACTCAGCTTCTCTACAGTCTGGTGCAGTGGGTGAGAGCTGTTGTCCATGATGGATGTGAGCTTTGCTACCATCCTCCTCTCACTCACCTCCTCCACAGAGTCCAGTGGACAGCCGAGGACAGCGCTGGCCCTCCTGACCAGCTTGTTCAGTCTCTTTCTGTCCCGCTCTGTGCTGCCCGGGGCCCAGCAGATGGCAGCGTAGAGGATTGCAGAGGCTACCACAGAGTCATAAAAAGTCCTGAACAGAGGTCTGCATACTCCAAAGGACTTAAGTCTCCTCAGAAGGTGGAGGCGACTCTGGCCCTTCTTGTACAGGGTAATAGGTAATCCAGAGTAGCCAGCTGATATTAATTGGCTTGTGTTTAGACTGTGCGAGGCCTGAAAGCAGAAGCTTCATGATGTCAAGAGAAAATGGTAACCACTGAGTCACACGTTTGGAACAGTACATCAGTCTACTGTGCATGTTTTTGGACTGTGGGGAAAAAAACGGAGTACCTATAGGAAACCCACAGAGACACAGGGAGAACATGTAGCGTGACACAGGAAAGCTTGGCCTTATTTCTGTGAGGTGGACGTGCTAATCACTGTGAAACCATGCTGTCCTTATTCATTAACTCATTGCATCTCAAATACTTTATAACCCACTAGGGTTGTGGGTTCTCAGCCAATTCTGCACAAAGGTGGGATACACCCTAAAAAGTTCACTAATCTCTTTCTGGGCCAACACACATACACAACTAGTCAGGCTTACAGTCCAACCTAGAGGCAAATTGGAACAGCCAATTAGCCTGATGTGCATGTCTTTCGACTGTGGGAGGATACCAGACTATCCAGAGAACAGAAAACATACAAGCTCTACACACAATAAAGTTCACTGGGCTCAGGTCATGAACCGAGGACTTTCTTGCTGTGAGGTTGACCTGTTAACCGCCACCGTGCCACCATACATCAATTCTGAGATTACCAGTGAGGTGAGCACAAGCTCAGATAATATTGATAGTTCTTGGATCAGCAGGGGATTTCAATTTCCATTTGGTTCGGCATTCATGACCTCCTCCACATGTTAACTTTGTTGTTCCAATCACAGGAAACATCTTTAGTGTGTTCTGCTTCTCGTAACGCATGTTCACTAAATAGCCATCATCCTGGCTTCTTAGCCTTCAGAACAGTTGCTATGACTACCTAAAGCAAGAGGAGTTGCTGAAAGCTGCCTTTCTGCTCAGACTACGGAAAGAAGTGCAGGAGCAGCACTTACCCTGAATCATCAGTCTGACCTCAAGATTTCAGCCGCCGTTACTATGGTGAATAAATCTATCCTTATCTATGGGTTCGGTAAACGTTTCTCAAGGCAGAAATTAAGTCAGTGATTCTCAGGAACAAGTAGTAACAAGGAGCAGGCTGCAACGTCGTCATCGTGTTTCTGTCCCTCGCTGAAGGGTTGTGTCGGGAAGGACATCCGACGTAAAAAACCTATACCAAATCAAACGTGCGAATCATTCGCGGTGGCGACCCCTGATAAACGGAAAAACCCGAAAGGAAATCTCATTCTCAGGAACAAGTGTTGAAGAGAGACATGTCAGCATGCCAAGGCGAACTCAGTCCGTGAGGACTTTATTCATTAGCAGATGAGTTGAATCAGACATGGTGTGTGGTGTTTACTGAACAGAAGAGAATAAAAAAGTACAGTTGATGCCTTTGTCAGTTTCATGTTTGTGTGAACGGACAGATGTGAGGTGCACAGATAGGACATACAGAGACTACGGAGACCCCAGGTGCACCCAACCGGGGCAAAGTGAAACAGCACACCTGCACCATGGCCAAGGCTATATATATATATATATGTGTGTGTGTGTGTGTGTGTGGTGTATTCATACAGCTGACCGAGACCGCACAGACAGTGAGAGAGTTGGGGGAGGATCTGATATGTTAAAGCATATGAAATTAGGTCGGAGCATCGATCCTTCTGTAGAAGTGATTATCAGATACCAGTCTGTCTGTCTGTCTTCCTTTCGGCTTTTTCCCTTTTACTCGGGAGTCGCCACAGCGAATCATCTGATTCGCACATTTGATTTGGCAGAGGTTTTTACGTCGGATGCCCTTCCTGTCACAACCCTTTTTAACAAGGGACAGAAACACGCTGACGACTTTGCAGCTACTCTTTACAAGAGTCAGCAATGGTTCTTTTACATGAACCTCTCACCATAGACAGTGAGAGACATGGCCCGCCCTTGATAACTCAGCTGCACTGGGGGGGCAGTGACAACCCTGTGGAGAGTGGGACTCGAACTCCCAACCTTTGGATCAGCGATCCAGCGCCCTATACCACTAGACCACCACTGCCCCATGATACCAGTATATGCACGATATCAGTGGACAAGCGGTATGGATTTGAATATGTAGCTTTTATGACTGGCTTCTGAAACATTTATGACATTTGGCAAATGACATACTTTTATCTCATTTCTACAACTGAGAGTTGAGGAACTTGCACAGGAGCCTAATAATGGCAGATTGGTAGTATTTGGGCTTGAACCCCGACTTTCTGATCAGCAATCCAGACCATTAACTATTTTATATGTTGCACAATGTACCATCCAGCTATTATCTGCAGCCGTAATCTGTAAGCTTCACAAGAGAATTTGGAGCCAATCACAGCTGACTTCATGAAAGAGGCGGGATTACATCCTGAAGAGGCAGTAGGCATTGGAGGACTCGCACAGACACAACAACTATTTACTCTCATATTCACATGTATGAGGAATTTAGAGTAAATAGTTAAAACTTAAGGTGCATGTCGTTGGACCATTGGAGGAAACCAGCATACCTAGAGGAAACCCACATAAGCATGGAGAGAACACAGAAATGTCATCGCCAGCTAGTGTTGAGCCCTGAACGTTCTCACTTTGAAGCAGCACTTCCACTGCGACGGCATTTGCCTTGGACACCAGTCTAACTTTTATTACCCTACCAAAACACAAACTTCAAATAAAGTCGATGTGTTTCGTTTATTTTTTTTCTCACTGTGGAGTTTTAGAAAAGTCACATATAACCATCTTCACTATCAACACCATATAATACAATGCAATAAATTCGGACTGGAATTTCCCTGTACTTACGTGCCGATTGGTTAACAACTAGGTCGGTGCCTATTTCAGCCGACACTGGGTGAATAGACAATTGCATGGCAGCGCACATGCAACCATTTACATTTCCACTCACACCAAAAGGTTTTTAGCCTAATATGCATGTCTTTGACAGTTTGAGGAAATAGGAGTACACAGAGGAAACCCACATAAGCTGAAGGGAGAACATGCAATCTCCACTCAGAAACGCCTGAGCTTGGGACTCGAACCCAGCACCTTCTTGCTGAACAGAACACCACCGAGCCTCCCCTAAACTATTTGAAACAGTCCTGAAAACACCTTTTTCCACCAAGAGACAAAACACAAACCAATAAATCTGAAAGCATTACGGTGGGAACTGTAAAATAAATACATATTTAAATTAGTGTGAATTCCACCGTGGGGGGAAAATAAATAAGGAGTAAATGTCACTCCGGTTTCCTGTAAGATCAAATCGGGAATCGTTTCAGAGGTCTGTAATTGGCTTTGTATTGCCTCGTCATTGATATGCATGAGACTGATGGCTTGTGAGCATGTTTCCATCATTACTATCGCGTACCACTGGTATCTGGGGACCGGGGTCAAACGTCAACTGGGTGTTCGAGTCAAAGGTCAACTCCTATTCATCAATAACAATTTCACAGTGTGTTATTACAGGCTGACATTACTCATCCGGATGATTCAGAGTGCTGGAGGAGGAGATGGGCTTTTTCCATTCTTATTTAAATGTGTTTATTGACCAACTGCGTAGAAACAGTCCATCGTAATCACAGACACAGGAATTCATTATTTTCTCGCGCTTTGCCAGGAAGCTGTTGGCCAGTTTCATGAAATCGTTCAAGCGCTGGCAGCTTGCTTTGTTTACGCTGTCATTTTTCATGTGATCACAACCGAAAATGATTCACTGCCAGCTGGGGAAGGATTTCTGAAGGTTGTTTTGTAGCCGGCATGTTTGTCAGTGTCTTTGTGTTTCTTGACAGAAAAAGCCCATTTTCAACAGTGTCCTCAAAACAAGCACACTGATTTATTTATTTATTTAAATTTCTTTTTTATTTCAATTTCGGAAATGATTAAGGCTGTATGTGAAAACTGTAATAATGAAAGTGCTTGTATTATCTGGAATGACATTTTATTTTTACTCTTCTGCCTCACCGGGTACACTTACAGCTACAGATTTAGATGCTCTGTATATACCCATGATTTCTTAATTACGTATTTCTAAATATTAAGGTATTTCAATGACAACAACAATAACAATAATAATAATAATAATAATAATAATAACAACAACAATACTACTACTACTACTACTAATAATAATAATAATAACAACAGGTCTGCCTGCTGGAATAGTAGTTAGCATGTCTTCTTACAGCAAGAAGGTCCTGGGTTCCAGAGTCCAGGCTCAGATTTTTTACATGTTTTTTTGTGCTTGTGCGGGTTTCCTCCATGTACTCTGGTTTCCTCCCACACACAAAAAAAACATGCACATTAAGCTAATTATATCTCACAATCTGCCCCTCAGTGTGAGTGTATGTGTGAACAGTTGTGCATGATTTGTTTTTTCTATGTCAAGGTCAAAGGTCAAAAGTGAAAATTTTGTAGACAGAGCGAATTTTGATAAGAGTGTTGTTACTACAGAACACCAATAGAGAACCATATATTGACTTTCAAATTAAATGATTGCCTTTGACCTTGAGTGATCTTCAAACGTCATATTCCAGCCATCATATAAAACTTTCAAACAATGCAGGGCTTTTTGTTTTTTTTTTTTGTTTTTTTTTGTTTTTTTTACTAATTTGAACATTATGGCACATTGTAACACAAAAACACATTGGTTCTTAAAAATTGCACACACCACATTGCTGAAGAATTCAGATTCTATATATTCAGTTAAGTCACAAGGAAATTTGAAAGAGCAATTATGAATGTGCAGCGCTTTCTTGGAAATATATACTGTATATTGTATCATAATAATAAGTAATAAGCGTCCAGCTCCAATAAGCGACCCCTTCCACAATGTTTTTGATCTTAAGTCTAATAACCACCCATGTGTACTGGGAGCAAAATTGTAGATCAAACTTACCAATTTTATTCGAACAGTCTCTGTAACGGTAAAATGAAGCGTTCGCTGCCTGTAAAAGTGAGATCCCTACCACTGGGGAATGTCTATAATATTCATCAGTAAGATCACATTTGATTGTTCCGCCATGCTTTAAAAAACTTGAAAATATTTCGCTGTGTTCTCTTAGTAAATGTCCAACAAGATGAACCATTAGAAACTCCTACAGCAAAACTATGGGATTCTCTGAATGAATGGAGTGATGAGCCAGATATGGACCATGCAGTAATGAATATTTTTCACCCAATTCTCCTGCTCATTGACTTTATAAATTTAAAAATGTTCCTGGCCATGTGCTTTTGTTTATGTTCGTGTTGATTGGTTTTAACATGCCATGTACTAAAGTTGACATTCGAGGTTATTGGCTCTATTTTACTTCTGTGAAAATATTTAAAAGAACATCACTGGGAGGGAAAAGAAAGGGGTCTTTTATTTTTAATTTATGCAGTTTTCTGTTTATTTTCAGCTTTCAAGTAAGTAGTTTGGTTGACACCACAAAATGAATAATACAAATATCAGTAAAACTGTTTTAGTGTTCTGTAATTATCTATGTTTTCCACTTCGATGGTAATAAGCACTTACCGTTCCAGTTTGCTGGTAGTATTTTAATAAGCACCCACCCACTTCAATTTTTTGAGCGCTTTGGGCACTTATCACATCGAATAAGGGATATCTTCTTCCTTTGCTTTTGACTTTTTCCCTTTTTCAGGGTTTGCCACAGCAAATCATCTGATTCGCATGTTTGATTAGGCATAGGTTTTCATGTCTGATGCCCTTCCTGACACAACCCTTTAGCAAGAGGCAGAAACATACTGACGGCTATGCAGCAATGGTTCTTTTACATGCCTCTCACAATAGACAGTGAGAGACATGGTCGGCCTTTGACGACCAAGTTAGTTGCATTGGGAATAGTCTTCTTTTCCTTTGGGCTGTTCCCTTCAGGGGTCGCCACAGCGAATCATCTGTCTCCATTTCACCATATCCTCTGCATCTTATTCTCTTACATCAACTACCTCCATGTCCTCCTTCACCACATCCATAAATCTCCTCTTTGGTCTTCCTCTAGGCCTTCTGCCTGGTAGTTACAACCTCAGCATCCTACTACAAATATATTCACTATCCCTTCTCTGTACATGTCCAAACCAACTCAATTTAACCTCTCTGACTTTGTCTCCAAAACATCTTACATGTGCTGTCCCTCTGATGTACTCATTCCTGATCCTATCCATCCTCGTTACTCCCAAAGAGAACTTCAAAATTTTCATCTCTCTCTCTCTCTCTCTCTCTCTCTCTCTCTATATATATATATATATATATATATATATATATATATATATACTGTATATTCTTTTCCTGTACACATTGATGAACCGTGCTAAATCCAGTGACTTCATACTGAGCATCTGATGAATGCATCTTCGTTTGTGATGTTTGTGATTTATGAGCATAAAGAATACGCTCGAGTGAGACTGACAGGCAGAACGTTGGGGGAGCGGATTAAATCTGCTGCCTCCGATAAACAGTGTGTGTGTGTGTGTGTGTGTGTGTGTGTGTGTGTGTGTGTGTGTGTGTGTGTGTGTGTGTGTGTGTGTCTGTGTGTGTGTCTGTGTGTGTGTGATACGGCCAGAGACATCAGACAAAAGGGATCACGGAGGGACCATGTGGAGAAAGTGCTGAGTTGACAGCCAAGAGCGCTACGGTAATCATCTTCGGAATTGAAGTTTAGTAACATGGTTGTATTTTTGCATAAACCTGAAAAATAAACATCAGTATAGGGTAATTAATAGGTGTATTTATTTTTGTATGTCAGAAAGATTACAATCATAAACATTCATATCCTCCGAAAAAAATAAACAACAGCAATAATAAACTTAAACATGGTTTATTTCTGTGTAAATATGAAATAAATGTAAATAGAACAATGAAGCATGTCAGCCCCACAGCAAGAGACTTCTGGGTGTCGTTGCAACCCCCCCCCCCCCCCCCCCCCCCCCGTTGGGTGTTCTCCAGGTATTCCAGTTTCCTCCAACTGTCCAAAGGCCTGCACATTAGGCTAATTGGCAATTCAGAATTGCCTCAAAGTGAGAGGGTAAATGGTTTTGTGTGTGTGTGTGTGTGTGTGTGTGTGTGTGTGTGTGTGTGTGTGTGTGTGTGTGTGTGTGTGTGTGTGTGTGTGTGTGTGTGTGTGTGTGTGTGTGTGTGTGTGTGTGTGAACCCTGTGATTGACTGGTAAGTTGCTCATGGTGTACCTTGCCTTCGCCCCGCGATGGCTTAAATAGGCTTCAATCTCCCCATGCCCCAAACAGAATTCAGCAGTTGGACAAATGATTGAAAGCAAGTTGTGCCCAGAACAACTTGGAGCAACTTCTGAGCGAACTTCTGTCAATAAATCATTTTAGCATGGGCAATTGTACTTCAGCAGCCTGAGGCAGGGATGCCGACTCTATTCCTGTAGATTTGCCTTCCAGAAGCCTTTTGCTTCAACCATAATCGTTTAATTACTGTAATACTTAAAGTGAAATTAAACCCAAACGTACACAAGTTTGTGTACATTGTATATGTGTTCACACATTAAAATACTCTATTGTTATTACAAGCATATTCATGAAAAAACTAACAACTTTAATTCATTCATTCATTCATTTTTTTGTAACTGCTTAATCCTAATTAATGTCACAGGGAGGCTGCCACCCATCCCAGCTGACTCCGGGCGAGGGCAGCGTACACCCTGGACAGCTTGCCACGCCATTGCAGTGCAGAAACATGCTGATGGCTATGCAGCCTACTCTTGTCGAAAAGTCAGCAATGGTTCTTTAACATGAACCGCTGCACTGGGAAACAAACAACATGTAATTAATAATTTGCATATGAATAAATGGCGGGACATACCATCTGTTCCAATAAATAAGCCAAGGTTACCTAATTAATTGCAAACATAAGTTGAAATGCTGTGTAGATATGCCTAGTTTTAATTTATTCACATGTTCGCTGGTTTATTTTTGATATGTTAGGTTATTATCTGTATACTGTTATTATTGCCATTATTCTGCCTTACATGAAAGGGAGTTTTATGCCCTGCTTTCATGATTTCGCGCACTCACACAACTGAAACGGTGATCGTTTATTACATTACATTTACAGCATTTTGCAGAAACCCTTATCCAAAGTGTAAATTAGGATTAAAGGCCTTGCTCAGGGATCTATTGGTGCTACCTTGATGCCACTAGTAACCCAGGGCCTTAACCACTGAATCACCACTTCAATTTCAACTTCAAAAATGTAAGTACCACTTAAAAAATACATACAGTATACATGTACAGGTACATACATACATACAATCATGTAACAAGGAAGTTTTGAAGGCTTTACATTCATTTCATATTAAGGTTTTGAAAGGAAGACCAAAGGAGGTGATTAGATCTGTCAGGTGGGCCCCATTATGGTTGGAGCTGTAGTTTTCATGGGAGTAGGTCTCCAGGAACGGGGTTGGATACCCTTGCTATAAAGGCACTTAAGGTACCCTGTATATACTCCTTTGGAGCAGATCCTTGAAGTTACAGATTGTTCCCTAGTTAAGCTTTGTAGATTGTACTTTGGGGACTGTACGTGCTCTGGAAAGGAGGGGAATGAAGGTTAGCCTCAGTACAACAAAATACATGTGTGTGAACGACAAATGCCCTCGAGGAACGATGAGGTTAAAGGGAGCAGAGATAACGAAGGTGGAGGATTTTAAGTACTTCGGCTCAACAATCCAGAGCAATGGAGAGTGTGGAAAAGAGGTGAAGAAGCGTGTGCAGGCAGGTTGGAATGGTTGGAGAAAAGTGTCCGGTGTGATGTGTGATAGGAAGGTATGAGCAAGAATGAAAGGAAAAGTGTACAAGATGGTAATGAGACCAGCGATGTTGTATGGTTTAGAAACAGTGGCACTGAGGAAAAAACAGGAGGCTGACCTGGAGGTAGCAGAGATGAAAATATTGAGGTTCTCTTTGGGAGTAACGAGGATGGATAGGACCAGAAATGAGTACATCAGAGGGACAGCACATGCAAGACGTTTGGGAGACAAAGTTAGGGAGGTTTGATATGGTTCGGACATGTACAGAGGAGAGATAATGAATATATTTGTATTAGGATGCTGAGATTGGAACTGCCAGGCAAACGGCCTAGAGGAGGACTAAAGAGAAGATTTATGGATGTGGTGAAGGAAGACATAAAGGTGATTGGTATAAGAGAAGAAGATGCAGAGGACAATGTGAGATGGAGACAGATAATTCGCTGTGGCGACCCCTGAAGGGAGCAGCTGAAAGGAAAAGAAGAGGAAGATTGTATGTGGGGGCAGAACTTAACTTCTACTCTACCCCCCCCATTTCAAAGAGTGTCCCAGTAGCACCACCAGAATGAGATAATCCCCCTTAAATATCCCCCACACATCATTATGAAAGCAGAATGTTAAAGAGGACAGTTAATCCCTTTCTCCACTTTATTGGTGAATGTAGGATAAGTCTCTTGTGTATCACAATAGTGTCTCTCCTGTGTTACCCTCCACCCCCAACCTCCCTTTCTACGGAAGGCCAAAAGGGTCATAATGCAGAAACATATATTTTGTCCTATCTTAAATAAATAAATAAGAAAGCTTCTGCTTGAAAGGGTAAATTAAAAATGAATGGATTCAGTGAACAATAAGCCAGTTTCACATCTTGATTGGTGCAAAGCAACATGGCATCGTGGCTACCAAACAAACTGCCAAAACGCTGTTTAACTTGAATGTCAATGAATAGTTCTCTATTGTTCTGTTTAATTTATGGAGAGTTCCCAATCTACGGGCATATTGTATGCGTATGGGTCTTCCCGGTTGTTCTCGCAAATGTAAGGATGAAATAGTTGCGATTGCATTTGCCGCCATGATACAGAATTTTCCCATAACCCTTCAAAAGCTGAGGAATCCGAGCAGATTCAGCACGACTATACAAGCCTGCTGACGTTTGAAGTGGATGATGAAATGCTGATAATTCTCGACCCCTTGGGACTTAAGGAAGGCTGGGAAACAGAAGTCAATGCTGTGTCAAAGTGGCCCCCTTGTATGTACGCTAATTTTGCAGATTTCTTGTTGTCAAAAGACCAAACCTTACCTGTGCAACTCAGAAACCACTATAAAGAAGGTAAGTAAGTTTGACAGTTTTTCTATGCATTGCGATAGCCCTAAATTCCATTTGAACACATCTACAATAGGCCTAGATTATTATTAAATCCATTAAATGTTAGATAATGACCCGGGATTGTTTTTCTGACTCTTAAGCGATACTAGTCTAAAGATCTTCCATACCATAGTCAACCTAATGAGGCAAAAATGTCTAGGCCTGCCTATCGCCGATTGCTGGCACAGTTGGAAGACACAATTGTGAGCCACGCCACCGAAAGTAGGCTCTTGGGTCCAAAAATGAAATTTTTACACAGTCAGATAGAGGAGGCCCAGAGCTACAAAATGCAGCAAAAAGTTTGTCAATACCTTGAAAACTGAGCGAGCTATGCCATTTCTTGTGTCAGCATCCAACTAAAATTTTCAAAAGACGTTTTAGAGAAAAATGAGCACAAAGATTGCACTTCTTCCAACATCATTAGTCCTGAGCAACCAAACATTTTTATGCACTTCAGCCATATAAACCTTTAGAAAACATGTCGAGGAAGAGTTTTCTGAAGAGATGATAAGAGAAATCATCCTCATGACATCACATCCTATCTGACACGCCCCTTTTAAACCCATCAGTCACCGTGGCAACCCCCAAAAATTAACAAAAAACTACTTTTTTTTCATTTCTGTTTATTCCAATAAGATCAGTATGTATCTTTTTTACCATTATCTCAAGGTTCAAATGCCTTCAAATGATACTGATTGAAAAAAAAACACTGCCGGGTTCAAACAATCACACGGAAATTAAGAAAACTATATATAAGATAACCATATAACAAACTCTCTGATCTCTTTATACAAGTAATCTTCATCAACTCCGCCCTCAGCATCATCATCTTCATCTATATCCTGCTCAGCAGATAAAATCATATCTTATTCACAAACACCACTCATCACACTTTTATTAACAGATGCCTCTTCTTCATCAACATCAAAATCAAAATCTTCATCAACACAGCTGGCATCATCATCATCAGTTTGTTTATATGTAAAAGGTATGAAACGTTTAAGTATTTTTCAGGTCTTGACCAATTTGCATACAAAACTAAACAACCCCCGATCCAGCATGTCCAGTCTAGACAAGATTACACACAAATCAAATAATCAAAAAAAATTCCATCATTGAATTTTGCATGCAGAGAAAAATACCAATACTCATACAATACTCATATTGAGTTTCTAAAGTACATAATACTGAGCAGATGGGATTTTCTTTGACTGAATTGTGTCTTTCTTAATATTCCAGCAGACCTGAGTTATCTCTCTCACACACACACACACACACACACACACACACACACACACACACAGACTGTAAGCAGTGGGAAACTGCTCATTTGCACTCATTTGCCCAACTCCCTTCATATACTGTATTTTCTTCCATTCAAATTGCACTAGTTCATCTGGATGCTGCTAATTTAACCGTTTGCACACTGTGTGTGTGTGTGTGTGTGTGTGTGTGTGTGTGTGTGTGTGTATGTGTGTGTGTGTGTGTGTGTGTGTGTGTGTGTGTGAGACAAAGAGACAGAGACAGAGAGAGAGAGAGAGACACAGAGAGAGAGAGAGAGAGAGAGAGAGAGAGAGAGAGAGAGAGAGAGAGAGAGAGAGAGAAATAATCTTCTTCAAAGTCAAATTCCAGCATGGAATTTAACATCTATACTAAAGCTGCTAGACATCACAGATGACAATTCACTCTCCTTTTCCAGAAATTATGTGTATTCACAATCTTATAAATAAACTTACTTACTGTTCTTGAAGAGAAAGTCAGAGATAAGTTCCACATGTGGTAAACTAGAGTCAGGAAGTAAACAGGAAGTTGACATGTGACGGGCACTGAGCATGTGCAATGTGAGTATGTGACCGAGTTCACCAATCAGGGTGCTCGTTTCAAATCTTCCTTCGCGACTTGTCTGCATTGTTTACGCTAATATCGTCTTTATAACCTTTATTTTATTCACTGAAACGGCATTTTAATATTAAAACACTATCCAAAATGGAGAGACGACTTCACGACCAGTCTTCTGGTGTATGGATTATAGTGTGTCTTGTACAGAACTCGGTGAATAATTGCAAAGAAAACCGGTAAGTTTGCTACTGTTTTTATCTAGTTTTATGAGGTACTCGTCAGAAAAATGGAAATAAAAGACATTTTTAGTGAGTTTTAGTCGATTTCACTGCAGCGAGTGATAGTTGAATACTTGTTGGTTTATGCAAAAATCCAAATTTCGATAAAAAATGACCATCTTTACTTTTTTGGCCATTTTCTCAAAAGTAGTCCGGACAAGCGCCTAGATTCGGTGGAGCGCCTCACAATTAATTGTGGGCTCTACAATGAATAAAATACTAATTATTCATTCATTCGTTTTATGAGTACACGCCTTTTGTGCTTAATTGGTAATTATCCCGGAATAGCGAACCAATCACATCGCACCATTCCCCAGTCGCGCGAATGAAATTTTGACGTATCTATGAGCCTTTTTGCTTTCCATATTGATCTCCTCGTTGTCGCATCAAAGCACCGCAGCGTTGCCAAGAGACACTGTGAGTCGCGCGTGCCGGTTTTTCAAACCTTCAGTCTCGAGGACAGCGCTAACTGTCAGTCAGTTACTTCAGGCACTGAGCGGGGAAGATGCACACCGCGTTTCTCTCGGAAATATAAACTAATACGAAGATATTTCGTGGTTTATCGGTGAGAGAGAGACGGATTATGGAATTTAGCTTTGATATGTGTGGAGTGGATGAGTTTATAAACGGAAAACGGAGTTCTATTTGTCGGGGATGAAGTCCCTGGTGCTGAGGTGAGTATGCTACAGGTAGGGTAAGATATTACCTCAGAAACCAACCCAGACATGCAGGGTTATCAGTTTCCTTCAGTTTATGTTTATTTTACAGGTTTCTTATTCTGTTCTGCTTGACATTAAAGTTTTATAACCGGTGTCTGTATGGAATAAACGACAGTTTATGGTGTAATTTCTTATTATTTTCTTTTTTCTGAAAATACATTTGAAAGTAGTGAAAATAGAAAGTAGCGACAGATCCCATTTCAGATATTTTAAAAGCTTTTGATATACACAACTGACAGAAAGATACGATGTTTTCCTACTGCTAATCAGAAATCAAGGTACTTCAGATTGAATTGAAGACCAAAAATCCGGAGATGCTCACTGGTAGAACCGGTTCTGTTGAGAGAACCCCGTAACACTAGATAGAGTTTATGCTCAATGAACTTGAAGAGAGCAATCAGATCCTGATCTCACAAATATGGATTTATGACAGAAAATATCATTGTTATATTCAGTAAGTAGCAAAAAGATCCTGAGCTTGAGTCCTGGACTAGGCTTAGTTGTTTCTGTGGGAAAGATGGCATGGCGGTGTACTGGTTATAAGTAAGAAGATCTTGGGTTTGAATCCTGGGCTCAGTTTGGGAATTTCTGTTGGAGTTTGCATGCCCCCATATTTGCGTGGGTTTCCTCAAGATACAGTGGTATCTTGACTTACAGAATTAATCCATTCCGGGGGCGAGCTCGTAAGTCAAAATATTCGTTAGATAAAGCAAAAATATTCCATTTGAAATAATAGAAAACCAATTAATCCATTCCAACCCCCTCACAAGCTCATTGAGAAGCACTGCACAAGGCGTTCTCGAAGTATGGAGGAATACACGCGGAAGAATATGCGGCTAATCAGCTCGGAAAAGCCATTTGTACTGCAGAGCTCATAAATAAAAAAATTTGCTGTTTGGATGAGGCAGATTTTTTGGTGGGCTTGAAGCTCTTATCTTGGAAAATTAATTATAGAAGACACTTGTAAGTTAAGGTACCACTGTACTCTAGATTCCTCAAATAGCCCAAAGATACATTAGGTTAACTGGCTGCTCCAATTTGCCCTGGTGTGAGTGTGATTGCTTGTGCTGGTTGTGTATCATTGTTTTTAACTGCAATGCTATGGCAAGCTGTTCATTGTGTTTCCTGCCTTGCTCAGTGTTGCCTGAGATAGGCTTCAGCCTCCCTGTGAACTGCGTACTATGGATGGTGGGAGGAAACTGATATACCCGTAGGAAACCCCAACAATCATTCAGGGAACATGCAAACTCCACACAGAAGCACTCTCTTTGAGCTCAGGACTCATATCTAGGACCTTCTTGATTTGGGGGCAGTGGTGGCCTTGTGGTATAGGGCGCTGGATCGCTGATCCAAAGGTTGGGGGTTCGAGTCCCACTCTCCACAAGGTTGTCACTGTCCCCCCAGTGCAGTTAACTGGGTTATCAAAGGCGGGCCATGTCTCTCACTGTCTATGGTGTGAGGCATGTAAAAGAACCATTGCTGACTTTCGTAAAGAGTAGCCTGCAAAGTCGTCAGCGTGTTTCTGTCCCTTGCTAAAAGGGTTGTGACAGGAAGGGCATCTGACGTAAAAACCTCTGCCAAATCAAATGTGCGAATCAAGATGATTCACTGTGGTGACTCCCGAGTAAAAGGGAAAAAGCCAAAAGGAAAACAAACAGTGCTAAACCACTATTACACTGTGCCACCCCTCAAACTTTGGACTTTATGGTCGAATCAGGATGTCATGAAAACTTAATAAGGACATGGTAACAATGCCATTAACGCAGTAAATAGAACCTGGTTGGGGCTTCAGTGGTGTGGTAGAAATGTGGAGTGGACTGAACACTGATGTGGACAGAGGAAAACTTTCATAAAGAATGATGAACATAGCATGTGGTGCAGTACTGGTAAGGACCGGATAGATGTAATGAGGACGTGGAGAAGCATATAATGTAATCTGATTGGCTGTAGTAAGAGTGTTTGGGATGTGGTGCACATGTGATAATGTAATATTATTGGGAATGTGTTAGACACAGTAAGAAACTGGACATAAAATCATAGGATAAACTGTTCATTTTTACAGAATACATGTGTGTAAATGAGAAGGACCCAGGAGGAACGGTGATGTTACAGGGAGCAGAGATAACGAAGGTGGAGGATTTTAAGTACTTAGGCTCAACAATCCAGAGCAATGGAGAGTGTGGAAAAGAGGTGAAGAAGTGTGTCCAGGCAGGTTGGAATGATTGGAGAAAAGTGTCCGGTGTGATGTGTGATAGGAGAGTATCGGCAAGAATGAAGGGAAAAGTGTACAAGACGGTGATGAGGCCAGTGATGTTGTATGGTTTAGAAACAGTGGCCCTGGGGAAAAGACAGGAGGCAGAGCTGGAGGTAGCAGAGATGAAAATGTTGAGGTTCTCTTTGGGAGTAACGAGGATGGATAGGATCAGGAACGAGTACATCAGAGGGACAGCACATGTAAGACGTTTTGGAGACAATGCCAGAGAGGCTAAATTGAGATGGTTTGGACATGTACAGAGGAAGGATAGTGAATATATTGGTAGTAGGATGCTGAGGTTGGAACTACCAGGCAGAAGGCCCAGAGAAGAGACGGAGGCAGATCATTTGCTGTGGCGGCCCCTGAAGAGAGCAGCTGAAAGGAAAAGAAGAAGAAGAAACTGTACATTTTTACATTTTGACTACACCCCCCCACTTCGTTAACTGAAATTTTCAGGATGCATCTGAGTATGATGGGTAAATCAGGAACATGCTGTGACAGAAGAATAATTGCTGTCAGGGTGGCATCAGTGGCTCTCCTTCATCACACTATCCTGTCTTCCTATAACAGCGTAACATGGAGCCAGTTTTAACCTCAATATCACTCGCCTGTGATCGATGTGACTCCAGTTCCGAAGTCATGACACACTCAATCAGCTCCAACACCATATTCTATTGAGTTATTGAGACACCGAAGCTATTGTATAGAGAGCGGATGATTGAGTTGAACCTGGGGTGACAAATAAGGACTTTGGAGAATGATTTGAAAGGAGACAAAGGGGAACAAGGTGTTTAAATCTCTGCTCACATATCTTACAGAGGATTTTGGATTACAGTTACTTCGAGTTATGCGAGTGAGCAGTCTGGAGAAACCTATGTTGAAATTCCTCTACATGGCCAAAAGTTTGTTTATCGCACTTACACTCTACACAGCTGCTGAACATCCTGTTCTAGATTTACCTGTTTGCCATTACAATTAGCCCTCATTCTCTGGGAAGGCTTTCTACTAGACTTTGGTAGGATCATTCTGCTACAAGAGTGAGGAGGTCACATCCTGATATTTGGATGTTCATAATATCTGGGATGTCGTCCATGTTTAAGTTAATCACAAAGCTTTTCAGCAGGGTTGAGGTGCATGACACTTGAGTGTTTCCACTCCAACAATGTACACGCCATCTCTTCATTGAGCTCACTTTGCCATGCTGGAACAGGTCTGGGTCTCATTTGCTAAACCAGCAAGGCTGGAGCTCTCAGCCAACTCTGAGTGAAGGCATGGTACACCATGAATAGCTTGCCAGTCCACTTGCAGAGCCAAGACGCACAGCCATCCACACTCAGTTCACACTTATGGTGATTCTGGAACAGCCAATTAGCCTAATATGGAAGGAAACTGGAGTACCGAGCAAGGAGTAAACTTGTGCAAGCACAGGGAGAACATGCAAACACCACACTGAAATGCCCAAGTCTGGGACTTGAACGAAGGACCTTTGTGGTGTGAGGTAAATGTGCTAACTACTACCGCAACATGCAGCCCTAATCGCGACAGCATACAAAGCGATTCCAGACAAGTCTGTGTTTCCAGCTTGGTAGGAACACTGTATAGAGAAGAGCAATATTTGCTTGTAATGCATTAAGAAGCTGTAGTCTAATGGTTGGAGAAGCAGGTCTGGGCTCGAAAGGTCGCTGGTTTGTATACCTGAAGCGGAACAAAAGATGCATGACAGCAGTTGGAGTGAGGGTGGCAGCACCTTCATCTTTTTACACCATCACAGATAAAGGGCCCTTGAATTTCCCACCTAATGTCCAACTGATCATGTCTCTATGTGTGCACTCACTCTTTTTGTAGATGCAGAGAATAAAATAAAGCTCTGTGGGTGAGATATCCAAGGGTGGTAGCCACTTTCTCACCATGAATTTGTAGCTCATGTGGCACTGGTGGGGAAAAGGAGAAGTACATGGAGTCTAGACCTTGGTAGAGCATCATTTTACTGGTTTATCCCCTTGCATGGTAAGTCCCACGATAACTGAAACAAGAGTGGTAAGATTCTCCCAACCAGAACTCCAACTACAGTCTTCCTCATTCAGCCTCACAGTCGAATTTTACTGGATATATCACTATCATTTCCTCAGAAATTTAATCAGAATAGTTAAACACACCTAACAAGGCAATTAAATTTTTTCCTTGTCTCAATTCTCACAGCTCCATAGAGTAGGGTTGATTTTTGCATTACGTTTCCCATTGGCAATAATCATGAAATTAGATTTAACTTTATTAAAAAAGGCACAAAAACAACTGTAATTCCCAAGATTCCCTGTCGAGAAGATAAATGTAAGCTGAACATAGTGAAGACAAAGAAATCTCAGGCTGGAATAGCATTAAACGTCTGACATTTTGGGGTTTTTTTGCCTCCAGCGCAACCAACCATCCATCCATCCAACTACTGGAATGTCTTTAGACGACGAATCATCTGTGAAACAGTCCAAGTACGAGTTTAGTTCATGTCCTTATTGCAATCTCTTTGTATAGATTGCGTTTGATTTTCACATCAGGCATTCCATTTCTCATCACGATAAAATTCGAGTGCCTCATAAGTGGAAATCCATTTTCCAAAACATATGACGGAAAAGAGCAAGACAGCTTTGTGCATTAATTCTCCATTTCCCCCGAGGCTTCTCAGAAGTGGCACAGGATTCAGAGAAGTTGGCTTACAACATCTGGCATTTGATTCAGGCACCGTGGCACAGAGGAACCATCAGATAGCTTATTCTAATCTGGGAATATCAACTGCTTTATTTAGATCTCCAGCAACATCACTTAAGAGACTGGACACGCTGGACTAATGAATCATTAAGGACAGGGTTTGGCTAAAAAACTGACAGGAAGCCATATGATTGCCTTCTGGGCTTTTACAATTTTGGTGCAATACAAGAGCGGAAGAAAAAGAAGAGCACAGCTCACTGCTGTTTGCTTGACTTTGGGAACTTTGTTCATCACAAAGTCAGAAGAAAAGAATCATTTGAATGAAATAATCAGGTCATTATAAGTGCAGAAAGGAACAAGCCAATTTTTACCACCCTGAATTAGATTGGTTGTTTAACATGTCCTGAAGTGGTTTATTCTCTCATACCACACTGCTTACTAAATTCCATGAAAATCATCATCATCATCATTGTTCCCCATAAACTGCTCCAGTGGTTTTGGTGACCAGAATTGTGTCCATTAGTGGCAGGAGTTTTACCCTGTCCTGCATCTCTCTTTGTGAGTAAGTTTTTGAAAACCATGCATCCATTTTCTAAGCTGTTTAATCCAAATTAGAGTTGCAGGGAGGTTGGTGCCTATCTCAGCCGACTCTGTACGAAAGCAAGGTACACTCTGAACAGCTGGCCAGGCCATCGCAAGGCTAATACACAACCATTCACACTCACATTCACACCTAGGAGCAATTTGGAACAGCCAATTAGCCTACTGTGCATGTGGGAGGAAATCAGAGTCTCCGAAAAAAACTCATGCAAGCATGAGGGGAACATGCGTGTTTGGAAACCTGGAATTTAAATCCCAGCCTGCACCATTTTTAGGGCTGCTGTTATAAAAAAATAATTACCATTGTATTGTGTTACTTGTTAGGATAAATGCTACAATTAATCTGTGATTCATGTTTTATGAAACGACCTGCACACATTCTACAGCTGTAGCGCAGTGGTGGTCTGGTGGTAAGGTTGATTCCAAGGCTGGGTGTTCAAGTCCCACTGTTCCCCCAGTGCAGCTAACTGGGTCATCAAAGGCCGGTCATGTCCCTCACTGTCTATGGTGAGAGGTTCATGTAAAATAACCATTGCTGACTTTCTTCAAGAGGAGCTGCATAGCCATCAGCCTGTTTCTGCCCTGGCGAGCTGTCCAGGGTGTACTTTTCCCTAGCCCAGAGTCAGCTGAGATGTGCACCAGCCTCCCTGCAACCCTAATTTACGATTAAGCACAGAAAGTACAGAAAATGAATGAACGACATTGTACAGATAGAATTATACAAGCAGCACAACTGCACCGATGATTGAAAAAAGTTTCTGGCTGCATAATTATTTAATTTCATGCACCATCATTACTGTGTTATATATAATTAATTAAATATTAGACATTTTTGGTTCAATAACTTTAATAACCGCCATTATGTTCCTCATTTTGTACATCATTCAATCCAATGTCCACATAAATGTAATATCTCAAGGTAATATCTGTGGATTAGAATCACCCATTCAGAGCCTGAACCATTATATTTATGAGAGTGCAGAACATAAAAGCACGTCTTGTGCTGAGGGGTTTTCTTTAATTATGACAGTTACATCATACAGCTCAGGGCTACATTCTGCCTACACTATATGATATACACAAAACATTATCTTTTATATACTGTACACTGACTCAAAAAGACTATTATTATCATCACAAATTCTACCCAGAAACAGCCTCATTAACCACGGGGTCTGATCCCAGGATCTTTTTATCGTGAGACAAGAGTGCTAACTACTACACCACAGTGCTACCAAAAGTACTAGGAGTACAGTACACTAATTTTACCCTTTGATATTTTGGTGTTGGCTTGGTATAGAATGTTTTCTTGGCATTATTATTATTACTGAAGCTGCAATAGTGACGGATTTACTGTAATTACTTAAAATTCAAGCATATACTTTACCGTCATTATTCCATGGTACAACTTTTAATGCAAAACATTCAGACAGCACCATTTGACATTGGCTTCTGGGTTCATTTTGATATTTCAAATTTACATAACCAGTATTGCAAAGATAGCCTCAATTATGAAAGTAATTAAACATTGTGCTGTTGTAGAAAAACAGAGTAACTGTTACCACCCTGAGTTTTTTTTTTTTTTTTTTTTTTTTCTTATAATCTGCATAATCTGTCATCTTCTTTATACAACAGCATTTTCCAGTGATTACATGTTTAAATTAAATAACCTCGTCCTTGTGGGTGGCACGTCCGCCTAACAGCAAGAAGGTCCTGGATCTGAGTCCTTGGACTTAGAGAAGCCGTTTCTGTGTGGAGTTTGTTTTTTTCTTCATGTGCTTGTGTGGGTTACCTCCGGATACTCTGTTTTCCTCCCGCAATCCAAAGACATACATATTCAGTTAATTAGCTGTTTCAAGTTGCCCCTAAATGTGAGTGTGAATGGTTGTATGATGGCCCTAGAATGGTCTGGTGAGCTGTCCAGATTGTACCCTGCCTTCACCCATAGTCAGCTGAGGTAGGCTCCAGCTTTCCCATTATGCGGGCTTAAGTAGGTCTGTGAATGAATAATTAGCATTTTTAATGTTTTTATTTAACATTGTGGAATGTCTCTGAAAGAAGTCCAGAGGTTTTAGTTTACCTGGAACATCTGTAATACAACTTCCTGAATACAAGCTGTTACTATAGTATTAGAACTTTTGCATCACTGTCCAGAATCTCGGTAAGCGTAATTCTTGATTGCAATAATGGAAATCTTTGTTGAAATGTAATTGACCAAACTGGAAAAGCAAAGAACAATTCCATGTGAGATGGAGTAACACTTGGTTTAAGATCTTAAACGGTAGATAAAGGTTAGCTAAAGGACTGCTGGCTCAGTAGTAATGAGTGCAGTTAAGCGTGGTGGGAGAAACCAAGTTTAAACAAAGGTTAAAATGCTGCCCTTATTCATTGACCTTTGAAAAACGTTCAGTAAAGAAATCAGCATCAGATCACGGCCCTTTACAAACATTCGCCCCTGAAGACTAATGACCCATAAATCATAAAACCATCATGCTTCTAAGCAGCTATTGGAAGGCATTGAAACTGATTGTTTTACTTATTCATTTACTCATATGTTTGTTAAAACACACTTATGGGCAGAGGTCCGATTTAAAGTCGAGGTATACAGCATTAAAAGTAAAGTAAATAATTTTCATAATGAAAAAAAAAAAAGAGCAACAGCAATGTGCAGAAATAAATTATCTTTTTAAAAATCTGTTCAGATTGCACAACATTTATGACTAACTGATTAACTGATCACTGTCATCTGTTTTTCATTGTGGCGGAAAAAAATTGAGATACAGTATAGGCAAAGCTTCCATGATGTACAAGCAGCATAATCTAGATCAGGCAAAACAAACAAATCAAAGCAAACTCAAAACCAGAAACATTCTTCATGAAAACAAAACCTCAGCAAATGACTTGTACACAAAGCATAGTAATTGTCCAAAATAGCACAGGATATCACAGGGCATAAATAAACAAAGAAAAATAGGAAAACCACAATTACAAAAATAGAGTAATTATGACACATGAGGACTAAAAACAATTAATTGATGAGGGAGAAGACAAGGTGGAACCCAAAAGAAAGGCATATTTTAATGTAAACAATAAACAACCGGGAGGTTTAGTGCTGTGATTTGTGATGCTGTAAAGAGCAAACGATATTATGTGAAAGAACCTCACCCTCTCTCACCTTCCCCATCATCAAAGTCTCTACACATGAAGCTACTTTCAAACACAAGCCCAGGACATTTTGAACTTCTGGGTACCCTGTTCTGGTCTCACCTGTTGTCTCAAAATAGCTGACACATGGCAGAAGAGCAGGAACAGTGGGGTAAAAGGAAGTGTTTTCTGGAGTTGGATAATTTGATGTCCCCAACAGAGTAAAGAAGTGGGATGATAATGTTCTCTGAGGAGTCGGCAAACAGTGCATCATTCTTGGCTTAGCAAAGAAGCATAATAACGCCTTTTGTGCAGCAGGCGAGCGGTATGACAACATCCTCTGTAGAGCTGGCAGGCAGGCAGGATGAATTTATCAGTGTAGTTGAAAGGTTGAGAGATGTTCACGGCAGGGCTTCCAGGCAAGATGGCTTTTTCAGCTGAGCAGAGAGGAGTGGCCATGACGCTGTCATCGTCTGGTGGTAGAGTGATGATGTCCTAACCAGAGACTGATAAAAAAGCTACGAGATCCTCACTGTAGTGATCAAGTCTGAATATGAGCGTAATGCTGAACACCAACGTCCTGACTAGTATGTTTCCAGCATGGAGGTCGATGCAGGATTGACATCAGAATACAGGAACAGGTGTAGGAATGACATAATCTCCATGACCTCCAGCAAGAACACAGTATTATAGATCACCTCGTTGACCTCTGATAGCCAGGTTATTGGACCAGCAGTCACCAATTTGACATGCTGCCAGAGTAAGGTATTCATGGACACCTTGCTGATCTTTGAGAAGAATGTCTTTGAAGTTCACCATGTTGACCCCTGGAAAAACCAATACAGTGGTACCTTGACTTATGAGTGTCCCTTATAACGAATTTTCCATGATACAAGCTTGAATACCACCAAAAATCTTCCACCTCCAACGAGCAACATTTTGATTTACGAGCTATGAGTTTGGGAGGGGGTTGAAACCGATTAATTGTTTTTCTGTTATTTCTTATGGGAAAAATTGTTCCATCTAACAAATGTTTTGGCTTACAAGCTCGACCTCGGAATTGATTAAATTCGTTAGACAAGGTACCACTGTACTTCGGAGGACACGTTGTTGATTTCTTGGAAAAGCATGTCATTGAAATTTATCTGTTTGGTCCTAAGGCAGGTTAACCCTCTCTTCAGCTGTTGGTGTGAGATCTGAGTTTAAAGCCACCCTCTCAGACTCTAAAGTAAACTTTATGGTGAAAGCTTCCATGTCAGCCTGCGAAGGGGGCTCATTATTTGGAGACCAAATTCTTCTAGTTATGGTTCTGGGTTCATACTTTCCTTTGTTATTGGTCAAATTTAACATTTTATATTGTAGATTTGGGTAAAACAGGAAGACAAAAGGCCATTTAACTGGGATTAGCCAATTGCTATATTCTGCCCTCACCCAGAGTTGGCTGAAATGGGCACCAGCCCTTCTGCTGAAATGAACGATGAATGTTGGGTAATGCGAACATGCCTTAGCACTGAATTGAAATCTAGATCAAATGTTGTTTGAAAAGCAAGTTTAATTTTTGTATGACAGCTTTTCAGTTTACTAAACTAAAAGGATCTTTCTTAGATTTAAATGGAGTGTTTCTGTATAACAAGTGAAACATTGTAGTGAAGGCAGGACTGCTGTGTTCTGAGCAGAGAGATGGCTTTCCCCTCCACGGGACTGGCAGCATGATCAGCAGCTCCAAGGTTATTATTTTCATTATTAACAGCAATGATGGAGAAACGCACTGAGATAGCAGCAGCATGCTGTTCATCATGTAATCAGTCTGGTGTGACCTGCAAGCAAAAAAGTGTCGTGTAAATCTTAATTACACTCAAACAATGATTTGATATGCAAGGTTTGAATTTAGTGTGAAAAGTCATAGACATTATCATCTGGAAATGTTTCTGTGGAACTAATTCTGGGAAATGGCCTTTCATGCTTCCATTAATGTGCTATTGCTAAAAAACAACTTACAGTCATTATTATTATTATTATTATTATTATTATTATTATTATTGTTATTATTATTATTATTATTATTATGACAACTACTACTGTGGGGTCCTTATTTGTCACATGCTTCTGTTTAGAATTGAAGGTAAAATTATAAGTCACCCAGGCTGCCTTGACCTGACATTTAGCTCAAATATTTCAAAAAAATCGCTCCTCTTATGCTTAATTCTTCATTAAACTCAATGGAAACTGTTTCACAGGTTTACAAAATGCTTGCGTAAATGGCTACAGATAAATATTAAGAATTTTCTCTTATGTTTTTCTGTAATATACTACGTTCACTCATTCATTTACCGAAATGTTTTAAGGTTACGGGAATGATGGAGTATACATCAGCGGACTGTGGGCGAAGGTGGGGTACACCCTGAATGTCCCCTAGATATGATTGCCGATACACTTAGATCAGTGGTTCTTAACCTTGTTGGTGGTACTGAACCCCACCAGTTTTGTATGCTTATTCACCGAACCCTCCTTTATTGAAAAATAAAATCATTTTTTTCAAATTCAAAACATAGGTATATGTTTTTACTGGGGCACCAAAATGAAATTTGAATTAACATCACTGTGTTCAAAGAACAAAACCAATACAATGCATGAACTCCCCCATCACAACTACTTACATTTTTATGTGAGGTGCGCATCTGAGTGCGTGCACGCGCATCTGTGTGTGCACGCGTGCGTCTGTATGTGTGTGTATTTGTTTTGTTTATATCTTATGCATTATTTTTGAATGTTTAATTGTTATTATAAGCATTTATAGCATTGAATATGTATTCATTGATATTACATACACATATACATGTACGTATAGATCAGTCAGCGGGGATTGATCCTACTTCGCAAATCATGCAGATCGGACGCTGACTAGCCTCACGTTCCGTTATATATGTGAATCCATGTTGTACATATTCATCCGACCACTTTCTTTTTTTGCTCAACATAGTATGGATTAAAACATTAAGAAAGAAATAACACGATGTACCATCACAACAGTCACAAGTCGAGTACTGAGCGCACCAAATTTCCAATGATGGCCGAGCGGGACGTGTCGTCATGAATATGAGTCGGGAGTGTGTCTTGACCTCTGCCAAACCCCTGAGACTGACTCAGCGAACCCCTAGGGTTCGATCGAACCCAGGTTAAGAACCACTGACTTACACGTAGGGGCAATTTTGAACAGACAATTAACCTAATGTGTGTGACTTTGGACTGTGGAAGGAAACTAGTGAGTAACAAGATGCAACCCAATCAAGCACCGACAGAAAAATGCAAACTCCACACGAGGACGTCCTCACCAAGTCCGGGAGTCAAACCCAGGACATTTTGCTGTGAGGCCCCGGTTTTGATGCATGATTTTAGTGTGTGTGCAAAAGCAGTGCTAATGCAGACATGTTTTGCCAACGCAGGTAGCAAATTTTGAAACTGTTGCTCGCTTCAGCCAAAACTTTCTAGGTTGACCAATGAAATGTTTAGTGGTTTCTTGCACAGCGATTGTAAACAGTCTAAGTTCCCAACCTACTGCATTGTCTTAATTTTTAGTTGCCATGAGATGCATCTTAAGTTGAGAACTCTGACCTTGTTTTTAAAAGTCAACCAGAAGGTGAGTACACTATAACCAGTACATTTGATGAGTATGAAGGTGACATGAGAGAAGGTGTTGTGTTTGATAATCAGCATGTGGCGCTATCTAACTGCTCCCCCCATACAATCCATATACATTCATATTAAGGTAGTTGGCTATTTTGAATTGTTCATGGATTGTGAATGCGAGTGTGAATGGTAGCTTTTTATGTTGGCCTACTGATGGACTGGTGACCTGTTGTGAATGTAACCTCACGTATCTCATTTTGTCAGATAAGATTGGCTTCAGCTTCCCCTAAAAAGTGGTACAGGTAATGATAATTGACTGATAATGCAGATAATTTTCTGAATAGCTTTGTAGTTATATAAGAGTCACAGGGAGACTGAAGCCCAGCTAAGTGAGCCCAGACAAAGGTGATGAACAGCTCACTAGAACGTACCAGGGCTGCCAGACATAACAAGCCACACTCGCATTTATACCTAGTCAGTTTGGAACAACCTTCTTTTTCTTTTTCTTCTCCTTTCGGCTTTTCCCTTCAGGGGTCGCCACAGTGCAGAGTCATCTGAAAACATCATAGTCCATGGGGAATTTTGTCTAACCTCGTCTGTCAGCCTGTCCATCACAATAGCAAACAAGAAGGGGCTGACAGCTGACCCTTGATGCAGTCCCACCTCCTCCTTGAACTCTTCTGTCACACCGACAGTCTTACATCTCTCATACACGTCCTGCACCACTCTAACATACTTCTCTGCCACTCCAGACTTCCTCATGCAATACCACAGTTCTTCTCTCGGCACCCTGTCATATGCTTTCTCCAGATCCACAAAGGCACAATGCAGCTCCTTCTGACCTTCTCTGTACTTCTCCATTAACATCCTCAAGGCAAACACTGCATCTGTGGTGCTCTTTCTTGGCATGAAACCAAACTGTTGTAACAACCAGTTAGCCTAAAGTGCATGTCTCTGGACTGTGGGAGGAGACCGGAGAACCTAGGGAAAGCCCCTGCAAGCACAAGGAGCATATGCAAACTCCCCACAGAAACACCCACCCAGCACGGGACTCAACTCAGCACCTTGTTAATGTGAGGTGGATGTATTAGTCACTACACTGCCGTATAGTCAGCTGGGGTAAAAATGTTTTACTGATGAGATGCAGCCTGCTCATTTATATAAATGTGGAAAGGAATTCCAAAATTTCTAAATCTTCTTCTTCTTTTACTTTCGGCTGCTTCCTTCAGGGGTCGCCACAGCAAATCATCTGCCTCTATCTCACCCTGTCCTCTGCATCTTCTTTTCTGACTCCAATGACCTTCATGTCTTCCTTCACCACATCCATAAATCTCTTCTTTGGTCTTCCTCGAGGCCTTCTGCCTGGTAGTTCCAACCTCAGCATCCTACTGCCAATATACTCACTATCCCTCCTCTGTACATGTCCAAACCATCTCAATCTAGCCTCTCTGACTTTGTCTTCAAAACATCTTACATGGGCTGTCCCTCTGATATACTCATTTCTGATCCTATACATCCTCGTTACTCCCAGAGAGAACCTCAACATTTTCATCTCCACTACCTCCAGCTCTGCCTCCTGCGTTTTCCTCAGCGCCACTGTTTCTAAGCCATACAACATCGCTGGCCTCACCACTGTCTTGTACACTTTTCCCTCCATTTTTGCTGACACTCTCCTATCGCACATCACACCGGACACTTTTCTCCAACCATTCCAGCCTGCCTGCACATGCTTCTTCACCTCTTTTCCACACTCTCCATTGCTCTGGATTGTTGAGCCTAAGTACTTAAAATCCTCCACCTTCGTTATCTCTGCTCCCTGTAACATCACCATTCCTCCTGGGTCCTTCTCATTTACACACATGTATTCTGATTTTCTGAGGCAAACCTTCATTCCTCTCCTTTCCAGGGCATACCTCCACCTCTCTAGATTTTCCTGCACTTGTTCTCTGCTCTCACTACAGATCACAATGTCATCTGCAAACATCATAGTCCATGGAGATTCTTGTCTCACCTCGTCTGTCAGCCTGTCCATCACCATAGCAAACAAGAAGGGGCTGAGAGCTGACCCTTGATGCAGTCCCACCTCCACCATGAATTCGTCGGTCACACCGACAACACACCTCACCACTGTCTTACATCTCTCATACATGTCCTACACCACTCTAACATACTTCTCTGCCACTCCAGACTTCCTCATGCAATACCGCAGTTCTTCTCTTGGCACCCTGTCATATGCTTTTTCCAGATCCATCCAAAACTTTCTAAATATTAGGACTAAAATTCCATCCTTGATAGTTCTAATATATAAACGAGTAAAATACTAAAATTAAATATATTTATTTGTAAATCACCCAAATTAGGTGAGGTCATGACCTCTAGTTGAGATTAGTGAATTTTTGTCAGAACTACAAATACTGCATGTTCAATATTTTTATGCTGAAGTTTGCGATGTGTTTTGTGATACTGGGGCTGATTTGTTAGTTTGTGCTGTGTTTCTGTCATTCTGCTGAGGTGTATGCCAAAATGAGCTGTATGCCAAAATCATCAGTGTTAAAACAATAAAAGACCTGAAATATTTCAGTTGGTGTGCAATGAATCTAAAATATATGAAAGTTTAATTTTTATCAGTACATTACAGAAAATAATGAACTTTATCACAATATGCAAATTTTTTGAGAAGGACCAGTATTTAATTACTCTCTCTCTCTCTCTCTCTCTCTCTCTCTCTCTCTCTCTCTCTCTCTCTCAGAGCTCTTTTATCTCATCGGTGGCTTTTTTTTTTCTCCAGCTGAAACCTCTTATTTCACTGCCTTTATTTCTTGATTACTTTCGCAAATCGAGGGTTTTTTCTGTGCTTTCTAAGTGTTTTGACGTTGTTGTGGATGTGAGAGTCATGAGGATGAGACAAGAACGGAGGCAAGGCAGGTTGTGGTGAAGTGAATGAACATGTATTCAGAGAAACATCTCTCGTTCTACAGAGCTCTTCTGTTAATCCTGGCTGCACTATGCTTCATCCAGAGATCAGTGCCAGCCCCAGTAAATTTTTCCCATTCAGTTTAAAAATAATGCCAGCTCTTCTGACTCATGTTCCAGGGTTTTTAAACAGCTCCACAGGCACATTTTTCTATACGTGGTACTGCGCCATTTCAATCCTTATTTGTTTTATAAACCTTGGAAACCATTTCTAGTTTTTTTATGTTTCATGCATGGGCAGAATAGAGGGGCAGTGGTGGTCTAGTGGATAGGGTGCAGGATCGCTGATCCTAAGGTGTGGGGTTCGAGTCCCCACAAGGTTGTCACTCCCCCCCCCCCCCCCCCCAGTGCAGCTAACTGGGTTATCAAAGGCGAGCCATGTCTCTCGTTGTCTATGGTGAGAGGCATGTAAAAGAACCATTGCTGACTTTCGTAAAGAGTAGGCTGCAAAACAGTCAGCGTGTTTCTGTCCCTTGCTAAAAGGGTTGTGTCAGGAAGGGCATCCGATGTAAAAACCTCTGCCAAATCAAATGTGCGAATCAGATGCGCTGTGGTGACTTCCGAGATTGGGAAAAAGCCGAAATGCATGGGCAGAACATTAATCAGGGATGAACAGACACACACCTATTTGGGGGAAAAAAGGTTATTTAAATGAAATCTGAGCAATATATAGTAAATTGTGGTAATTAGATATCATAGTAAATTCTGTCAGTCAGTGATAAGTTTTTGAAACGGTCAAAACCTTTTTTCTGCAAACTTCAGTATAAATTCCATCTATACATTTTCTGAACCGCTTTATCCTAATTACAGTTACTGGGAGTCTGGCAACTGTCTCTCTAGGATACACCCTGGACAGCTTTCCAGACCATTGCAGGGCCAACACACACACACACACACACACACACACAGCCATCTACATTCTTACTCACACCTAGGGGCAATTTGGAACAGCCAATTAGCCTACTGAGCATATTTTTGGACTGTGGGAGGAAATTGGAGTACCCTGAGGAAACCCATGCAAGCACACTGAGAGCAGGCAAACTCCGCACAGAAATGCACCGAGCCTGGAAATTGAACCCAGGACCTTCTTGCTGTAGGGTGGACATGTTGGGCCACCGTGCCACCGTGAAGTGGTCTGTTCTTGATTCCTTTTGCTTGGTAAATCTTGTTTATCTTCTTAAGAAGTGATTCCTAGATGTGGAAAAGGACTTGTTGGTGTCAGTATACGGAAAATGGAAGAGAGGAAAAGCCGAAACCTGATGAAGTGGCAACATCAAAGAGTTTTTTAGAAATGGGGCAGGACTGAGCAAAAACGAGAGTCTTGGCTGTTTAGCTATGAACTATGTATTCTTTGTTGATGATAATGATGATAATGACTTCAGACCCCATTCCAGCTCAGGAAAAACAGCCCTGACACATACAGTCTATAATATAGTCTATAGTTCTCTTTCATCATATCGATACACATGTACATGGATCAACTTCTATCAATTGTTTGTTGTCTAACTTCATTCGGTGAAATATCTGATCATTGTTGTTCAAAACCACGGAAATAACTGAACATGCTGGCTGTTATTCATCTACATTTTTAGCAGCACGAGCTGTGTTTTATAGGAAGCGCAGCTTGTGAACTCGTTCATGTCCTGGTGCATCTTATTGAAATCTGTATTTTGACAAAGGAAATGTGAAGAAAGCAGAATAATTTATTTTACCAGCTGAGCTCACTGACCATGAAGTTATGAAGCGCTTCTTTGGCTGAACAAACAAATCTGTTCCAGCACAAACTCGCGCCTTTCGTCCAGCTCTCCTTTATGTCACCTCGTGTCGCCTTTAATTAGAGAGCTTACATCCTTCTGTTCCTCTTTCACGCCTGGAGGATTTTCTACTCATTCTGCAAGACACATTTTTGGTCCCTGGGCCATTTTTTAATGCCATATTTTATTTAAAGAGCTTCATTCCACCTACTTTTTAATACGTTATTTCATAAGTTTGGTGAAATAACATGTAGCACTTGAACAGTATAAGTGCACATCGTCAACTCTTTTAACTGAATCAAGAGCCTGAACTATCAGTGCTTCCAATTTACTGCAACTTATAGCAAAAACACTTCAAAAAGCTTCCTTCTGAACATATTTTCTAATGCAGTCTGAAGAAAGCGACTACTTTTAAAGTGTTGCCACTGTTATTGTAATGCGTCTTGTTCATTAACAGCATTACACAGAAAGTTATATACAGATTTAAGTGAACTTTCTACCAGAGTCTGGGCTTCGCTCAAGAAAGATTCTGTTTAATTTTTAGAGAGCTTATAGAAAACAGAGTGATAGCTATGGTGTGTTTGAACACATGTTTTTTGAAAACAAGTGGTGTTCAAATTAAAAATTAAATCACACACACACACACACACACACACACACACACACACACACACACACACACACACACACACTGTAAGCAGTAAATTTGACCTTTACATTTAGCCCATCCTTCCACACCAGTAATGAAAATGCATACTCAACCTTTGCAAACAAGAGAATTGGTCAGAAAACCTGCACCTGGGAGGTATTCAGGGTTAAATGTCTTGCCAGAAGGCACATAAGCTGTTTCTGTTTTACTACCAGTCCTGGCATCAAAGTGGCAGACTTTTAGTCACAAGCCAACATCTCTAAGCTTTAGCCCATGGATGCCCACATTGGATGTTTGATTGGCTTGGCCAGTTGGTTGGTTGATTAGCTGGTTTGGTTCTTTGGTTTATTGGTTGGCTGATTGGGTGATTGATTGATTGGATCTTTATTAATGTATTTGTTGTTGTTGTTTTTTTTTCAAGTAGCACAACAGCATGTCCAGCTCACAGTAAAAACATCCTGGGTTCGCGTCCTGGTTTATGCGTCGAGTTTAGACCCTCTCCCATAGGCACCCCGGTTTCCTCTTACAGCCTAAAGACATGCAAATCAGGCTAATTGGATCTTCTTATTACTTTTTCCTTCTGAGTTCCGAAACAGCATCCAGGGGAATCCACTGCAATCCGGTATAGAGATCCTGAACACAGAAACCAAAGAAATATGAGCAAAAACAAGGATTAATTATTGCTTTTATTGTTTTTTTGCTTTTTCAAACATAACATCAAATAATGGGGTGTGTGTGAGGGGAGAAAGACAAAACGAAAAACGGTGAAACCCTTTTACTGCGGTTCTGCCAACAAGACCCATTAACATGCATCTGATTGAACTCATCGCTTTAAGTCATCCATTATTCATGTCTTTATACCATATAAAGTTAAAAAGTGAACTTGCTCGCCTGGATGGTTTCGTAATTCTCTGATTTCTCTCTGACATGTTTGAAGAGTTTCATCAGAAGATGGTAAATTCCAGTGTGTTTTTAGCACCACGCTAATCAAAACGACATTGATTTGTCTTGTTAAGACAAGATCTGAAGCGCAACGCACAGGCGCCAACACAGATTTTCCCTGACAGAATGTGAACCCAGCTCTCACGAGTGCCAAACAACAAACTAGGCCACTGCCACTTATACACGTCTCACTCAAACACTTCTGAATTTGAAGAGCTGCAGCTGTCAGGGGTTATGCCACTCCGTTTACATTTCATTCTATACACAAATGCGTCCCTCTAAAAATCATGGCTCATACATGATTGGGAAAAAGACAGGGTTGTTTATTGTTTTTCCTCAAGGCCTTTGGCCGTCACAACATGGCTGAAATAAACACACACACACACACACACACACACACACACACACACACACACACATGCGGAGTGAAAGGGAAAGCTGCTTGTTAGCTGTGCACCAAAATCATCAGAGACACTGGAGCTGATCAGGGACTCCATGCTGACCTAGTTAGCGACAGTCGTACATTACATTAACTCGTTCTTTCATGGAACTCAGTAGGCTGTTTCTGCCTTGCTCTTGATGAAAATTGTATCACAGAGACTTCTTGCCGTTTTCTGACATCCAGCAGACCGTAACACACATGAACATCTCACAGGGAAAATCAAGCACATGAACCACATTTAGGGTTGTTTTTTTTTTTAATACAAGCACTTCACTTCACAGTTCAGCAGTTCAGTTATTCTTTTATTCATTTCCGAATCTGCTTAATTCTACTCAAGTTATGGGAGCCTATCACAGCCAATCTTTGGTTTCACCAGTCCACCGCAGGGCCAACACACGCAAACATTTAAAGTCACAACCAAGCGGCAATTTGGAACTGCCAATTAGCTTAATGTGCATGTGTTTAGACTGTCATAGGAAACCAGAATCCCCGGAGGAAACCCAAGCAAGCACTGGAACTCCACATAGGAACGCTCTGACCGAGCTCAAGACCTTCTTGCTGTGAGGCGGACATGCTAACCTCTACACCACCGTGACACCCACAACCTAAATTAAAACCACTTAATTAGAGACCACTCCAGTTCTGAAGGTCTCGTATCAACCAACATTACGACTTCACCCAACCTTCAAGCGTCTTTTAGAACCTTTCATCGCTCACTCTCATATATGCTGAACCTCTTAATCCTATTAGGGTCACGGGGAGGCTGGGGCCTATCTCCGCCGACTTTGGGTGACAGTGAGGTACACCCTAAACAGCTCATCAGAATATCACAGAACAACTCACAGACACACACACACACACACACACACACACACAAAACAATTCATATTCATATGGATACTCACATCTAGGGGCCAATTAGTCTAATTTGCTTGTCTTTGGACTGTGGGAGGAAACCAGAGTACCTGGGGGAGGGGGAACTCATGCAAGGAGGGTGACAACATGCAAACTCCAGACAGAAACACCCTCGAACCCAGGCTCTTCTTAATGTGAGGCAGACATGCTAACCACTATGCCTTCATACCACCCTATAATGTTTCATGTTGACATGGGCAGTGGCGGGTCGGTACTTAAAGTTCTGGCTTAATGATCCAAGTGTCAGTTGCTCAAGTCTCAGTAATACCAATGCCACTGCTGGGCCCTTGAACAAGGCCCTTATCCCTCAATGTAAGTTACTCTGGATAAGGGGGTCTGCCAAGTGCTGTAAAAGTGTTTTTTCCCTACCAGGAACAAAAATGTAAGCGGGTATGCTTCTGATTCAGTTACTATCAGAATGATTACGGAATAATTTAAATATTTCAGCCGTGATGAAGCTTCTGGTTTGTATTTACAGGCCAACTCTGAGTCATCCTACATGGTCACATCCTGCAATCCTTCCACTGCTTCATAATGTTCTCTGTCTTTTTGTTTGTCCTCAGTGCCTACAGGAAGGTTTTGTGATGCTGAATGAGTCAGAGCTCAACTTCCTATACGTGACAAGGTGCGAGCCACTAGACCCAAACTAAAAAGGCTAAAGGGAATCCCAAAGAGAGAGAGAGAGAGAGAGAGAGTTCTCTCAGGCTGAGAAGAGCGGTGGCCAAGCAGAACGGGAGCAGCATGCAGGACGGAGCATAGCCATTCAGGAATCGAATCCATGCAGGACGAGAAGAAGCAGGACTCAGGAGGATGTCGACAGAGGAAGAAGTACAAGCCAGCATCAAAGCCAGTGTGAAACGGGAGTCCAGGAGAAAAGGTTAGATGTGTTCTCCATCAGTCGTATAGTATGGCATGCAGTATGATGTCCATCCATGTTGGTGATTATGAAGATCTGTTCAAAGAATTTTCAGTTACAGTATTCTATTTAAAACAGTCTTAATGAAAAAATATACATTATGCATTATATCCACTTACTCATTCACTAAACCACTTAATCCTATTAGGGTTACGGGGTGGCTGAAGCCTATCTCAGCCAGCACCGAGAGAAGCTGGGGTACACCCAGAACATCTCGTCAGATCATCACAGGGCAACAAACACTACATTTACAACTAGCAGCAATTTGGAACAGTAATTAGATTAATGGGCATGGCTTTGGATTGTGGGCGTAACTGGAATGCCTAGAGGAAACCCCTGAAAACACTAGGAGAACATAAAAAACCCAACCCAAAGACACCCTTGCTGTGAGATGGTTACTGATCTTAAAATTGGATGTTCAAGCCCCAGTACCACCAAGCGACCAAGGTTGGACCTTAATCTTCAACAACTGACTTGCATAAATGCAATAAATAGTGTAAGTTGCTCTGAAAAAGGGTACCTGCTGAAAATGTTCATGTTGGAATTCAGGATACTAGCCAGACATGAATATTATCCACCACACCTCAGCATGGGACCTACTCCCTTTTTGTCAAGGGTGCAAACATGAAGTGATCAATTTAGCCCATATTAAACCTGCAAATTACTACATTAGTTTTCTTGAGAGTCACAGACAGAGTGGCATACTCATTAGCAGGTCCGCCTCCCAGCAGGAAGGTTTCGGGTTTTGGTCTTGGGCCCAGGTGCATTTGTGTTGAGTTTGCATGTGCTTGCGTAGGTTTCCTCTGGGTACTCTGATTTTTCTTCTCACAGTCCAACGACATGCACGGGAGGCCAAGTAACTGCTCCAAATTGACCTGAGGTGTGAGTGTAAGTGTGAATGGCTCTACACTGGCTCTGTGGTGGTATGGCAAGCTGTTCAGGGGTTAGCCTACCTTTTCCCAGTGTTGATTAAGATAGACTCCAACCTTGATAGCAGGACTAAGCAGTTCAGTAAATAAGTGAGCGAGTCATTCAGAGTCATGGGACTGGTCATCACACTGAAGTATTTTCTTCCCCAGTAGACTCTCAAATGCATTTATGATTTTTCTTTCCATGCCAGGTCAATGTTTTAGCATAAGAGAGCTCATGGCGTGAGGTGAAGAAGGGTATAGCGTACATGTTTTGGTTGATTAAAGCTCCGATGCCCTGGATCCTAGTAATAAAAGTGCAAGCTGGTAGAATCAGGTTGCTGGTGTTGATATGATCTCCCGCAGCTCACGGTGGATCAGCAGACCATAAACACCTGATTTACAGCCTATGAGAAGAAAACAGAATGAGAAAAAGTCGAGAAATGATTTATAGTTGGGTTTGTGGTGATTCAGGTGCCCTTCGATCCCAGTCGGCTGACTCACTGGGCCGTTTCAGGATTGAACTGGAATTGAATGGATTCTGAGAGAGAAGAAGATAGAGGATGACCGTCTCACTTCAATCACTCACACTTCTTCAGTCCTGTAGCCTGTAATGAATAACAGCACTTCAGCGAGCGTTAAATCTGCAGAGAGCCACTTGTCCTCTTCCCGGCTCCACTGGGGCTGTTTTACGGCTGCTGCTGCCTGGCTCGTGCGCTGGCCGTGGGGAAGAGCATCGATCTGCAGAAAGCTATTACTCATTCAGGTGCTTGGCTTTGCACAGCGAAACCTGTGCATGAAGATCATGCTAATCAGTTATGCTACAGGGACAAGCGATATGTATTACCTTCAAAAGAACTCTTCACATCTGATATTAAATCTTTTATCACCACTGAGATTCACCAAGAGCTTTTGTGGCAGATTTTATATTAGACGACTGATAAAAAGGAGTCAGCAAACTTAAAGCAAAGACATTCGTGATGCGTGAAGCTCTCTATTAGGGTTGCAGTGCAGAATGGGCAGCGAAATGAGAGACATTGAGAGATACAGTATCTGAACACTCTCTGATAGTAACGATCATCGTTACCCGCCCCTCACTGACAGTGTGATGTAAAAGGGGCCGTATCATGCTCTGGCTTCAGCTTCCCAGTTCAGGAATATAATTATTAGCAATAGTTATACTGACACAAGTAAACAAGTGAAATACACTGAACATCACATCCTGATACAAAAATCAACACTCATTTATCTTCCAAAATGCCTCCTGTCATGGTTGCAGGGAGACTGGAGCCTATCTCAGCTGACTCTGGGTGAAGGCAGCATACACCGAACAGTTCATACACGACCGGTTACACCTATGGCACTTTGTAACAAGCAGTTAGAGTAATGTGTATGTCCTGGAGTGTCAGAAGAAACCAGAGTACCCAGAGGAAACCCACACCGGCATGGGGGAACATGCAAACTTTTGAGCCTGGGACTCGAACCCAGAATCTTCTCGCTGTGATTTCCTAACCACTATAATAACGTTATGAAATTGTCATATGTATAAACCTGTGATGATTGAAAGCTCCATTGATATCTGATTCCATAAAAAACCCAAAAGAAAGGAATGAATATAAGTGGCTGTATATATGGGCCACTCCTCCTTAAATAAATAACCACATCTCCTTCTCTGGGATTGAAGGATACGTAAACCACACCTCCTTTCCTGAGACTAACAGGTATATATTTAGTGCCTCCTCCGTGGAAACTAAGAAGTAAAGGAGCCACCCTTCCATTGCAACCGACCTGTCCAGATACAATGCCTCAGTTGAAACTGACAGGTAGATAAGACCATCACTGGAAGGTACAGATGTGACCTTTAAACTGATATCACAGTTAGTGCATGTGTATCATAAATATCTCATCTGATGCATGAATCTTATTGGATGAGGAAAGCAGGCGCATGTATAGCCCAGGCTACAGACTGCTTTGATGTAATGTTAGTGCATGATTTGATATCCCTGAGCTCTGCACTAAGCAGTCAGCATGTACCTGTGTGTGTAACTCTCTCGGCCCACTAAAGGAAATGCCTGTCATCTGTGAATGCCTTCCATCTCCATAGCAACTGTTTCTCTCTAACACAAGCCCATGAAAAAGATGACTCAGACTCATTCAGACTTACCACACAAACATATTATGCATTACAAACATGACTCAATAACAAAAATTCGCCATCTGAGTCGTATAGAACACACACGGAAAATAATAATTTCTTGTTGTGTATTTAACCAGGAATCCTGGTGTGTTTCAGTGTAAGTAGCTCTTCTCATGGAACTGCAAATACATGGAGAAGCCAGATGGCTGACACAGATGTACTTTTTCTCAAACACTTCGATATTCCTAACAGATGCTTGTTTTTATCAGCTTGAAATGTGTGTTAGTATTGTGGTGCTTTGATGTACGATATGCAGTGTTTGAATGAGACGTTGGTGTGTTCTCCACCTCTCTGTGGTCCACCAGTCACACTCTGGAGTCTGAGAACACCTGAATTCATTCCAATTTAAACTTGAAGCCTATTTAGATTGACTGAAGAACACATGAGTGCAAAATAGAGTTTGCAGCAGATGGTGTCTAAAACAAATATCCAAGGAAGTTCATCCACATGCAGCTTTGTATTTCTTTCTTTCTTTATTTATTTTTTTTTAGACATAATGTATTAATCCCACAAGGGATATTTAGCTGCTGCATTTAACACATCCAAAGTAAAAAAAACATACACACACACACACACACACACACACACACACCCCCACCCACACACACCCACACACACACACACACTTTGAGCAGTGGGTTGCCACACATTGCAATAAAGAGCAGTGGGGCACCTTAACCATGAAAGCAGAAGGGAAGGTGCTGCTGACTCCCCCCGCTACCACAAACCAGCAATCTTTTATGTCACAAACCCACTTTTCTAAGCATTAGACCACAGCTGCTCCCATTTTCTCTGTCAATGCAAGTTTTTTATGCATCAACCAGATAGTTTAATCCATAGGTATCAAACTCAAAGTCCACAAGAGCTTTCAAAGAATATGATTATCGTACATTCTTTGCATCGACCATTATCACAAAACCTAAGTAATCAACCTTCCACTCGGCGATGGCAGCCTATTTCAAATAAACAGCTAGTCATTCATAACTCAAGAAAGATCGCATGATAGTGTGTTCCTGTTAAGCAATGTCAGAAGATCTTCATTTTCTTCCACTTGTTCCGGGGTCGAGTTGTGGGGCCGCAGCATAAGCAGCGAAGTTCTGACGTTTCTCTTCTAATCCACTTCCTCCAGCTCTTCCAGGGGTACACCAAGGCATTCTCAGACCAGCTGAGAGACATAACCCTTCACCTGTTCCAGGTTGAGATTCGGGTTTCTTCATTGTCAGTCATGCCCGAAACAGTACATCAGATAGGTGTTTGGGAGGAATTTCAACTGGCTCTTCTCAACACAAAGGAGTAGCAGTTCTACTCTGTGCTCCTCCCAGAAGACTGAGCTTTTCACCATTATTTCTGAGGGCAAGCCCCACCAACCTGTGAAGGAAGCTCAATTCAGCCACTTGTATGCACAATCTGGTTCTTTTGGTCATTCCTCAAAGCTCATGGTATACTAGTAGGCTAGTGTTGGAATGTAAATTTCCTGGTAAATTGAGAGCTTTGTTCTGGCTCAGATCCTTCTTCACTACGACCAACTGGTACAAGATCCGCTTTACGGCACAGGCTGCACAGTTGATCTCCCGCTCCATCCCTCCCTTGCTCACAAACAAGATCCCAAGATACTTGAAGACCTCCGCTTGAGGTAGAACTTCATTCCAGATCCATAGGGTTTATTCCTCTACTTGAACACCTCCACTTGAGGTAGAACTTCATTCCAGATCCATAGGGGCCATTTCTCTATTCTTGTCAGATTTCCTAGTTGCCCTTTTTAAAATAGATGTACATCCATTATTCTGCACTTGATCACCTTTAAATTTAGTGTTGTGGCCCTCAGCTAAAATGAGTCTGTCACCCCTACTGTAATGTCTTCATCCATTGATTGGTTCATTTATTCATTTGCTCAACTGCTTAATCCTATTAGGGTCACACGGAGGTTGGAGTCTACCTCGACTGACAGTTGGCAAAAGCATGACAACTCATTGGAATACTATTCCAGGGCCAAAACATACATAACTATTCACTCTCACACCAAGGGGCAATTTGGAACAGCCAGTTAGCCTAATGCACCTGCCTTTGAACAGTGGGAAGAAACTGGAATACCCAGAGGAAACCTGAACCTGGGACAGGACATACAGGACATCTTTCTGTGAGGTAGCTGTGCCAACCACTACACCACCATGCTGCCCAATGTACTCTTTTTATGGCATTTGTTGTTGTTAATATCAACATGACTTTAATTTCCTCTATGACAGTGTTCCAGCAGCTTTCATATCAAGCCAAAATATAACACACTTCTTTTAGCTAATCAAGAACTTATGTCTATGGGTGCTTCTTAAAATGTGAAATTATTTTTCCTTGATCCTTGAACTGGAAGTTCTTCTGCTCTGACACCTTTCTTTGCCTTTCCATTTCTCTTATTTGTGCATCAATGAGCAAGGATACACAAGAGCAGCCTTCCTGGAAGCGTTGCCTGCCAGTGTATAAATAATCCACTCCTTCCATGACATCAGCTTTTAGCTGTTCCGTCATCATTAGAAGTGGACATCACTCCATGCAGAGCTTTAGAGGGAATGGCATCACATTTTCCTTTAAAGGCATTTCCTCAGTACTATGCTCCTCACATCTTTCTAATGTTTCCTCAGTGAGACAGACAAGTACACATAGATGAGACACAAGTGAGAGAAATGAGGCTGCTGTTTAAGATACAGTTTTATTAATCTCACAATGGAGAAATTCAGGATTGTATTATACACCCCTGATTAAATGGTCAGGCAGATATGATTAGGTTTGGATCTAAAGTCTTCTGGGAAGGTGAATCTCCACGAACCAGGCTGGTGAGCATTGCTTTATGCCCAGAAAGTACATGAAAGTTCTGAGTCCGCTGAATTTTCCAGGTCCAAGTTCCAAGTACACTTGAGGTAGGGATTTGCTTTTAGGTTTCCCGGAGAAGTGCTACTTCTGGATGATTCCCCTGCTCAGACGTGTAACACAGCGTACTGTTTGAAAACCGAAGCATGAGAAGGCCACGCTAAAAATTAGGGTGAGAAGGTGACACTAATGTATTCCCCGTTGGACATTTGGGCAGCATAATGAGCAGGCAGACGTCCAGTCTGCTTCTCCCTGGCATCAGTATAGAGCTTCTCATTAAGTCTGGGTGTGGATGGCTCAGCTCTCGTTAGACCACATATCTTTTTAATGCAAAAGTAGGATTGCATATCTTTTATTGCACATTTTCTCTTCCTGTCTCAATCGAACAAATGGCTCTCACAGTTTTTTTTTCTGTTTCCTTATTTGTAATAATGGGGACAAATGACTTCTTTGCAGTACACAGTTCAGGGAATTCACCTCATGGCCGTAGAGAGGTCAGTAAACTCCAGTGCCTGAGCTTGTCCTCCTGATCTGAGCCACCTCTTGCCAAACCCTGCTGTCCGGAGGGCTGCTTGTCCATTCTCGTCCATCTGCTGCCATCTGTCCGATTCTCCCGCCATCATAATGCTGCTGTCTCATTTAAAGTTGGCCAGCGTTCTTCATGTAATAGAGTGATGGGATTTTCTCAGTGGGAGCTGGATTCTACTCAGAACAAGCAGATCATTGCTCATTTTCTTTTCACAATGGCTGAAATAAATACATCGGGAACTCTGCAGTAACCATATGGAGCTCTGCTGTTTCAGTTATTGAAAATAAAATGCCTGATGAATGAAAAGATGTGTCTTTCCCATGGTTTATTGGTTTATTCAATTCACTAAGCAAGGATGATGCTTAAGGAAATATGCTGACACGGTCTTTCAGCTGATTTAGTCTCTATTTCACTGAACAGGGAAGACTCGGCTTGGCCTGGCAGAGGGGACTGTTTATGACTCCTATTCTGCCTCCATTTACTTTATTACTGTAGCATCAAAACAAATGATCTCACTGCACTCAGCATGTTCTTTATTTTGCACAATACAGACATTACAATCATTTGCATACTCAATTACTTGTGTCGTGAACTTGCAAACTCCACAAAGAAAAGCCCTCGTAGAGCATGGGACTCAAACCCAAGACCATTTTGCTCTGAGGCAGAAGTGCCAACTACTGTACTACTCATTTGTGAAATCGCTTGTTCCTCCCATTAGTGACGCATCAACAAGGTGCCTGACTATTAACCCAGAGATCACAAGTTTGAATGATGCTTGTGCCCCTCCATGGTCATGTGATAGGGAAGGCAATACCTGATGGGTGGGAATTGGATAGGACTAATTTACGTAGGGCGAAATGCTGGTGTAGTGGTTAGCACAGCCACCTCACAGCAAGAAGATCTTGAGTTTGAGTCCCAGCTTTCCCAGGCGTTTCTGTGTGAAGTTTGCAATGTTCTCCCTGTGCTTTCGTAGATTTCCTCCTGATACTCCGGTTTCCTCCCATAGTCCCGAAATATTCACAGCAGGTTAATTGGCTGTTCTAAATTTCCCCTTGGCGTGAGTGTGAGTGTAGATGGTTGTGTGAGTGTCTTCCCTGCAATGGCCTGGCAGGCTGTGCAGGGTGTATCCTGTCCTTGCCCAGAGTCGGCTGAGATGGACACCAGCCTCCCCATGACCCTAGTTAGGATTAAGCAGTTCAGAAAATGAATGAATTAATGATAAATTAGGGAGAAAATGGGGGAATTAAAAAAAATAGCTTTAAAATGTAAAAAAATATACCATTTTGGTCACAGTGAAGCTGGAACTTATCTCATCCAACACTGGAGGAAGGCAGGGTACATCTTGAAAAGCTTGCCAGACTATCACAGGGCTAAAACACAACCATTCATATTCACACGTACGCTCACACCTAGGGGCAATTTGGGGCAGCCAATTAGCCTAATGTGGATGTCTTTGGACTGTGAGAGGAAACCAGAAGAAACCAATGCAAGCATGGGGAAAATATGCAAATTTCACATAGAAACAGCCTTGCCAGCCCAGAACCAAAACCCAGAACCTTCTTGTTGTGAGGCGGATGTTATAAATACTACACCCCCCCTTCCTACCACCTCACCTCTGACACATAATTTTTAATTATTCCCTACATCGTACCCCTGTTTTGTCCAACTGAAGTGTCCCCAAGAATATCACGGTTGTGTATGTTTCTTTCCATAGCGATGGTACATATGTATGTCGAGCCATTAAACCGATCACACGTACCCTCTGTATTTCCACAAAATTTTTGCTGTTATATTTCTATGTTGCATTTATCGACTTTTATTATATCATTGATATTTATCACTAAATATAAACACTTCGTCATCCTGCCTCTTGACATTTTAATATCAAGGTCCAACGGAAACGCAGTTTAGCAGATTAAGGGTTTTAAAGCTGTATTAACACCCTCGTGATGACCACCATGATCAACAGCAGGTTATTGCTGTTTGGGTGGATTTTTTTTTTACTTCTAATTGTCTGTATTGGTTCTGGTCTGTGCCTGACGTTTTAATGATCTTTAAAGTGGTGTGAGATGGCCTGCAGTTAGTTTGGGATTAAACCCCAGAGCTCTATGATGTCTGATTGATTTATATTACTGTGTTCTTTGAGCCTTAATGTTGGAAGGAGGCTAATAGAGCATGAAAGGGCCCTGAGCCATATGTTCCCTTGGAGCTTTCTCAGTCTGCTGATGATGCGCTGGACTTATTACTGCGGGTTACGCTGTTGTGTTCAAAATAACAGCAGTGTGTTTTAAAAAGTGAATGAAGCTCAAAATCCTTATAAAATAGCTTTTGTTTCCAAACACGCAAATGTATTGTGAACACGACATGGTCTATTCCAAATCAAATCATCAAGAAAAATATATCTAGTTTGTTTTACTCCTTTAAAGAAATTAAAGAAACCTGAAAATTCAACTGTTCAAGAAATATCACTGTGTGTTTTCTTCTTTACAAACTCAAATTTTCACCGTATAAACTGAAAAATGTTCTAATGTTTTGTTTTGCTTTGAAACTCTGAACTAATATTTATTATTAATGTATTTATTATTATATATTTATACACTATTTCTGAGTCCTGCTGCACATCTGTGTTGCATGGAGTCGACCAACTTCTGTTACCTGTGAGCAGGTGTTCCAGCCCAGGATGATTCGACTACATTCCACAGATCTTCTGGATTTCTGGTTTTGCCTCAGAAGCTGCATTTTTGATGTCAACCCACAAGCGTTCTTTTGGATTAAGGATCGTGATTGGGCTGCCGCCCCATAAAATCAATCTCGTCGGTCTGGAACCGAGATGTTTCCCGTTTACTAAACTGTTTGGGGTCGTCTTGTTAGAACCCATTTCAAGGGCATTTCCTCTTCAGCATAAGGCAGCAAGACTTCCTCATGTGTTCTGATAGAATCAAACTGATCCATGATCCATGGGATGCGATAAATAGCCCTGACACCGTAGTATGAGAAACATCCCCACATCATGATGCTGGCGCCATCAGGGTTCACTGTCTTCACAGTGCACTGTGGCTTCAATTCAATCTTTGGGGCTCGTCTGAGGGGCCACTAGACCCAAAAAGAATGTTGTTTTTTCAGCAGTGGGACTTTGCGAGGCTTCTTGAAGACAGCTTGGCTTCACATAGGCGTCTTCTAACTGTAACAGGACTAACGGGTAACTTTAGACCTCTGATCTTCCTTGAACGGATTATTGAGTTCTTGCCATTCTGGTTCTTCTTCATCCATCAAATGGTAGTTTTTCTTCCATGTCTTTCAGGTTTTGTTGCCATTTTAAATGATTTTGGATCATGTTAACTGAGCAGCCTCTCATTCTTTGCTCTTCTTTATATGTTTTAACTCACCAATCAACTTTTTAATCAAGGTCCGCTGTTCTTCTGAACAATGTCTGGAATGACCCATTTTTCTCAGAATTTCGGAGAGAAATGCTCATAACCAGCAGGTGCAACATTCGCTGCCTTCCTTAAATAAGGACAATGATTGGCTCCTGTTTTTAAAGAATGAATGACATCACTGATTAAACTCCACACTGATATTATTTTGAACATGAACCTTGCAATCAGTGATAAAATTACACAAAATCATCAGCATGCAGGTCAGGACTATTGGTTCTGTTGGACTGTATTACTCTACGACACCGTACATTATTTACCATGTAGAAACATAGACCAAAAACATGATTGATCAGGTTAATGATGTTTGACTGATATTATTTTGGACACAACTGTATGTGTATTATAGTTACTTTTTTTTCAAATACTACTGGAGTAGTAGAGCTATGTGATGGTGTGGATCACTTTCTGCATGAGGTATTCAAGATATATTGCACACGTTAAAAGTTTTGGTGGAACAAAACATGGGCCATTTGGGCTCTTTGGCTTTGGAAACATTGAGCCAGCCACCACTCTAACAATAATCAAGGACCATAATGAAGCTACTTAAAGCACATACTGTACTTATGATATACAAGGACTGTTTATCGCAGCTATATACAAACACTGGGCGAAGGCAGGCGTAGTGGTTAGCATACCCACCTCACAGCTAGAAGAACTGGGGTCGATTCCCAGCACGGGCATTTCCGTTTGGAGTTCACACATACTCCCTGTGCTTTTACAGGTTTAATCCAGGTACTCCGGTGTCCTCCCGCAATCCAAAAACATGTACAATAGGTTTACTGGTTGTTCCCAGGAGTGAGTGTAAGTGTTAAGGGTTGTATGTGTGTTGGCCCTATGATGTCCTAGCAAGCTGTTCAGGGTGTACTCTGCCCTCGGCCAGGGTCATGACCCTCCCTCAATGGGCTAGAATATGAATGAATCAGTGAAGGTGTGGGAAACAATGAACAGCTAACCAGACCATTGCAGAACAAAAACACACAGTCATTCACAACCCTCGTAATACCTCGGAACAATTTGGAACAGCCAGTTAGCCCAAATGTGCATGTCTTTGGACTAGGCTTGGGACATACAGTATTTGATAGTCCTGCTAAACAGATTTGCAAATTTGTTTCTGCTTCATCACACCGTCCACAGTTCTGGTGAAGGCATCTGTTTCTCTTTTTTTGTCCTTTTTTGATTTCTGCATTATTTCTACTCTTTCTGCTCTTTGTTTTATTCAAAGTGACTCGTAATTCAGACCAGATACAGCTGAGCAGATGAGAGTCAATAGCGACAGCTTGGCAGTACGCACACAATCCTTGGTCCTTGGATGTTTTTTTCTGCATTTAGTCATTCAAAAGATCAAAAGATTCAAAAGGATGCTGAAGCTGGAACTACCAGGCAAAAGGCCTAGAGGAAGACCAAAGAGACGATTCATGGATGTGGTAAAGGAGGACATGAAGGTCGTTGGTGTAAGAGAAGAAGATGCAAAGGATAGGGTGAGATGGAGGCAGATGATTCGCTGTGGCGACCCCTGAAGGGAAAAGCCGAAAGGAAAAGAAGGAGGAGTCATTCAAAAGATCAGCAGTCAGGCCGATCATTGAGAGTTCCGGGCTTTGCTTAAGGGCCTAACACTAATGGCCTACTGGTGCCAAGATTCAAATCCTCAACCTGCCAATCAGAACTTATGGACTGAGCCAGTGCTTCCCGATTATTCCTCTTGTAGGATGTGAGCATGCCCTCGACTCCTCTCTCATTAACCTACATTTATTTGTTCAGTTTTTTCATGAACTCTTCTCACGAGCAAAGTATTTTATATTTGATTTGTTAGCTTAATATCTGTATACTGGTAATATTGCCATTAACTTGCCTCGTATGAACTTGGGGATTCACATCTTGTTCTTGTAATTTCATGCAGAATAAAGTGGAAGAAGAAACTCACTTACACACTCGTTCACTTAAGTGTTTGATCCTACTAGCATTTATTTCTACATGGCAAGGCCAGAGTCTCTCAGCCAACACTGCGCAAAGGCAGTGTACACTCTGAACAGCTCTCCAGACTATTGCAGAGCAACACACACCAGCCAATTAGCCTAAATTGCATGTCTTTGGATTGTGAGAGGAAACGGGACTTCTTTTCCTTTTCGGCTTTTCCCTTCAGGGGTCGCCACAGCAAACCATCCGCCTCCATCTCACCCTATCCTCTGTATCTTCTACTCTTACACCAACTACCTTCATGTCCTCCTTCACCACATCCATAAATCTTTTCTTTGGTCTTCCTCTCGACCTTCTGCCTGGTAGTTCCAACCTCAGCATCCAACGACCAATATACTCACTATCCCTCCTCTGCACAATGTCCAAACCATCTCAATCCATCCTCTCTGACTGTCTCCAAAACATCTTACACGGGCTGTCCCTCTGATGTACTCATTTCTCATCCTATCCATCCTTGTTATTCCCAAAGAGAACCTCAACATTTTCATCTCTGCTACCTCCAGTGTTGCCTCCTGTCTTTTCCCCAGGGCCACTGTTTCTAAACTATACAACATCACTATCCTCATCACTGTCTCATACACTTTTCCTTTCATTCTTGCCGCTAGCTTCCTATCGCACATCACACCAGATACTTTTCTCCAACCATTCCAACCTGCCTACAAACGCTTCTTCACCTATTTTCCACACTCTCCATTGCTCTGGATTGTTGAGCTTAAGTACTTGAAATCCTCTACCTTCTTTATCTCTGCTCCCTGTAACCTCACCGTTCCTCTTGGGTCCTTGTCATCCTTGTCAATACACACACATGTATTCTGTTTTTACTGAGGCGAACCTTCATTCCTCTCCTTTCCAGGGCATACCTCCACCTCTCTAGATTTTCACTACAGATCACAATGTCATCTGCAAACATCATAGTTCATGGAGATTCTTGTCTAACCTTGTCTGTCAGCCTGTCCATCACCATAGCAAACAAGAAAGGGCTCAGAGCTGACCCTTGATGCAGTCCCACCTCCACCTTGAACTCTTCTGTCACACCGACAGCACACCTCACCATTGTCTTACATCTCTCATACATGTCCTGCACCACTCTAACATACTTCTCTGTCATTCCAGACTTCCTCATGCAATACCACAGTTCTTCTCTTGGCACACTGTCATATGCTTTCTCCAGATCCACAAAGGCACAATGCAGCTCCTTCTGACATTCTCTGTATTTCTCTATTAACATCCTCAAGGCAAACACTGCATCTGTGGTGCTCTTTCTTGGCATGAAACCAAACTGTTGTGCACAAATGCTGACCTCTGCCCTTAGTCTAGCTTCCACTATTTTTTTCCATAGCTTCATCGTATGGCTCATCAACTTTATCCCTCTGTAGTTGCCACAACTTTGCACGTCTCCCTTGTTTTTAAAAATGGGCACAAGCATACTTCTCCTCCATTCCTCTGGCATCCTCTCACTCTCTAAGACCTTGTTGAATGTTCTTGTCAGAAAATCTACTGCTTCCTCACCTAGACACTTCCGTACCTCCACCGGTATATCATCAGGACCAATTGCCTTTCCACTCTTAATCCTCTTCAGTGCCCTCCTCACTTCACCCTTGCTAATCTTTGCTACTTCATGGTCCTCAACAGTCATCTCTTCTATTCTTTTTTTCTCTCTCATTTTCCTTGTTCATCAGCTCTTCAAAGTACTCTTTCCATCTTCCCAGTACACTTTTGTTATCAGTCAACACGTTTCCCACTCTGTCCTCAATCACTCTAACTCGCTGCATGTCCTTCCCATCTCTATTTCTCTGCTGTGCCAACCTGTATAAATCATTTTATCCCTCCTTACTGTCCAACCTAGCATACAAGTCATCATACGCCCTCTGTTTGGCCTTTGACACTGCTACCTTTGCCTTACACTGTGTCTCCCTGTACTGCTGTTTACTCTCATTGGTCCTCTCTATGTCCCATTTCTTCTTAGCTAACTGCTTCTTTTGGAAACACTCCTGCACTTCCTCATTCCACCACCAAGTCTCCTTATCTACTGTCCTTCCAGAGGACACGCCAAGTACTCGTTTACCTGTCTCCCTGATTACATTAGCTATAGTTGTCCAGTCATCTGGAAGCACTTTCTGACCACCAAAAACCTGTTTCAACTCCTCCTTGAAGACAACACGACACTTCCTTTTTCAGCTTCCACCACTTTGTCTTCTGCTCTGCCTTTGCCTTCTTCACCTTTCTTTCCATCCGCATCATCCTGCACACCACCATTCTATGCTGTTTGGCAACACTCTCATCCACTACTACCTTGCAATCACTGACTTCCTTCAAATTACATCGCCTACACAAGATGTAGTCTACCTGTGTGCTCCTACCTCCACTTTTATGTCACCCTATGCTCCTCTCTCTTCTGGAAGAAAGTATCAGCCATTTCCATCCTTTTTGCAAAATCTATCAACATCTGTCCTTCTGTGTTCCTGTCCTGGATATCAAACCTGCCCATCACTTCCTCTTCCCCTCTGTTGCCTGCACCATGTCCACTGAAGTCTGCTCCAATGACTGTTCTTTCACCTCTGGGGTATTCTGCATCACTTCATCTAACTCACTCCAGAATCTCTTCTTCTCTTCTAGCTCACATCCTGCCTGTGGGGCATAAGCACTAACAACATTGAACATCACACCTTCAATTTCTAACTTGAGACTCATCACTCTGTCTGACACTCTTTTCACTTCTAGAACATTCCTGACAAACCCCTCCTTCATGATGACTCCTATTCCATTTCTCCTCCCATCCACACCATGAAAAAAACAGATTAAACCCTGCTCCTAAGCTTCTAGCCTTACTACCTTTCCACCTGGTCTCCTGAACACACGGTATGTCCACCTTCCTCCTCTGCATCATGTCAGCCAGCTCTCTACCTTTTCCTGTCATATTTCCAAAATTCCAAGTCCCCACTCTCAGTCCTAGACTCATGCTTTTCCTCTTCTCCCTCTGCCTACGGACACACCTCCCGCCTCTCCTTCTTCGACGTCTTCAACCAACAGTAGTCCAATTTCCACCAGCACCCTGTTGGTTAACAGCACTGATGGCGGTCGTTGTTAACCCAGGCCTCGACCAATCCGGTATGAAAGGATCCGGTATGAAATTTGTCTTTACGGTTTGCATTTTGTATTCTGGCAAAAGTTTTACGCCGGATACCCTTCCTGTTGCAACCCTCTGCATTTATCCAGGCTTGGGACCAGCGTGAGGGCGGGCACTTGTTTGTGCGCCCCCCCCAACACACGGCTGCATTAAACCGGACTACCCCTAGGAAACATGCAAGCATATGGAGAGCATGCCAACCACTCCTTCCATAAAGACTGTTCCTGTGAATAAGCTGTTTCTACAGAAACAATATCAGTATCAGAATGTGTGCCTTACTGATATACACTGTCGGAAAGTGAACCATGAACACTCAGTCTCAGACTTCTTTTTTCTTGCTGTACGTTTAAGTCTCTAACAATCTCTCTCTCTCTCTCTCTCTCTCTCTCTTTTTCTTGCCCTGCAGGTCAGAATCGTAGTGAGGAGGCGCTGATAAAACGCTTCAGAGGTGATGGGGTGCGCTACAAAGCTAAACTGATTGGGATTGACGATGTGTCTGCGGCCCGAGGAGATAAACTCTGTCAGGACTCCATGATGAAGCTGAAGGTACGACTGAGTGGAGAGACTCAGGGTATTAATTTGCTAATGAAATAAGGTTGGTAACAGGAATGCTTGGGTTTTACCAGTTTACCGTCGGGTACGTTCAGCAAAAAGGAACACACGTAAGTCAGTGTTACGGATGTCGAGCTCTGATGGAGAGCTTTGACATTGAAGTGAGTGGTTGATCCTGCCTCCAGCACATCACACCCACAGATCCATGCTGTTCACGGACGTGTTCGTGTGGAACTACAATAGCGCTAATCCCCAGGCAGGGCTGAAACGAATTCCTCCACGCTTTGTTCCTCCGTCAAACTTCAGCCATGCTCTGACAGGTCAGCTTGTTAATGACAGCTTAGCTTGATCATATATACACACCCCATGTGTGTGTGTGTGTGTGTGTGTGTGTGTGTGTGTGTGTGTGTGTGTGTGTATGTGTGTTTTGTCAGAGCGTAGGATGTGTCAGAAGTTTGAGAAAATGCAAGTGTTTTTTTTTTGTTTGTTTGTTCTTTTATTTGCTTCTGAATGATCTGTTTCTATTTTTATACCTCAAGAAAAAAATTATTTTTAAAGAATAGCGTCAGGACAAAGGCTTTGAATTGTCTAGTTGATGAGCTAATAACCACTGTGGTACTTTCAGGAAGCAGAGCTGCCAATTTACACCAAATTATAATAGAGACATAGCGGAATATGTGATGTGTGACTTCGGGAACATTTTAGAACTCACTAATGAGCAGGACCAGCTGGAGCTGATGTGTTCGCGGATATAAACCCCATGCTGTCTTTCGTTTGGAGAAAAAACTCGCAGTACAGCTCCAGCTCAGTTTATATGGAACTGTACTGTTCATCAGATGAACGTTCAGAGGAAACAGCAGACATCTAAACCCAGGAGAGCTTTACAGATCACAGACACAGCTTCCTGTTTGACTTTAAAATTGTATATACAGTGTGTGTGTATGTGTGTGTGTGTGTATATATATGTGTGTATATGTGTGTGTGTATGTGTGTGTGTGTCTGTTAGGAAAGGCCTGTGTCCATCAGTTGATCTGTCTGTCTGTCTGTCACACTTTAGTTTCTAGACATTTACTTGCCACTCACTGAAGCTGGAGCTTTCTAACGTGGTATGCTGGATTACTACTATGAGTGCTATGATGAGTGGCATGTAAGTGACCTTGATCTACTTCTCAAGGTCAGAGAGACAAAACTGTATTTTATGATTCTGGGCATTTACTTGCTGCGCGCTAAAGCTGGAGCTTTCTAACTTGCCAGGCTTGTTCTATATTGGTATCTTGTGAAATGGTCCTTTCAGCTCGAGCCTCTGCACCCCTGTGGTCTATTTTTAATTATAGCATTATGACCTCATGATATACATCACCGATCATCACTAAGAGATTGTGGAGTTGTTTAATTACTATTGCAAACGATCATCACAGCCGATGAGTGATGCCTTCTTTTTTCTTTCTCTCCTTAATTCTGACTTCATCCTTCACTCCTTTATTATCCTCCATCTTTTTATGTAATATCCTCTATACATTTTTGTTTCTCCTGCAGGGTATTGCCGCTTCGGCTCGATCCAAAGGAGAGCACAAGCAGCGTGTTTTCTTAACTGTCTCCTTCAACGGCATTAAGATCTACGACGAGAGATCCGGGGTAGGTCTAAACTCCTGTCACCAACCAGGGCAGAACTCCACAAACCTGTTTCATTCCATTTTCCGAAGCAATTTATCTTTTATTGGGGTCATGGGGAAACCCGGAGCCCATCCCAAAACGAATTTGGGCGAAGGCGGCGTACAACCTGAATGATTCTCTAGTCTACATCACAACCATTCACACTAGGGGCAATCAGGAACACCCAGTTTGCCTAATGTACATGTCTTTAGCTTGTAGGAGGAAACCAGAGTATTCAGAGAAAACGCACACAAGCACTGGGAGGATATGCACATTGGGTGGATGGGTTGATCCCCCTAGGTCACTGCTTCTCAAATAGTGGGGTGCACCTGTGGTATGATGCCAGGGGGGCGTGGTCTGATGCCCGGGTGGGGGGGTACGACCTTGGGGAACAAGCTTTTCTGGAATAGTGTATGAGAATTAAGTGTAATTGCATCTCCACTCCACTAGTTGGCAGTGGCACGCTCATTGTCGCGCTATGGTGTAGCGGTTTTTCGCACAAGCAAATGATCTGAAGTGCAGTAAACAACCCCTCAAGAAACAACACGGAAACATTTCTAACAGGAACGAAGAGATAGGTGGAGCGAGACAGAGATATTAAGACATAAATAAGTCGAATGAGATAAAATAAGGATTTATTTTTGTAATTTCAGGCACATTGGTGCACTTTAAATCTTTTCTATTACAGATTAAAAAACAATGTTAATGCAGTTTTTCTTTATTGTAAGTTGAACTATATTTCTTTCTTGTTTTGTTTTTAATGTTAATAAAGATACAATGTTATGCAGAGGTGTCCGAATTACAATTTTTATAAATAATAATACTATTTATAGTCGCTCGCGGGGCGGTGGGGCGCGAAATGTTTTTTTTCTTCCAAGAGGGGGCGCTACATAAAATAATTGATAAGCAAAACCCTAGGTGTGAGTGTGAATGGCTGTGTGTGTGTGTGTGTGTGTGTGTGTGTGTGTGTGTGTGTGTGTGTGTGTGTGTTGGCACTTAACCCAGAGTCGGCTGAGATAGACTCCAACCCTAGTAGGACTAAGTGGTTTGGCTAATGAATGAATGTAGTGTATTTAGCCGAATCTTTATATGGCACCGATTTCAGTTCAGAGTATGGAGTAAACAATGCACTGGTTAACACTCATTTTGAATGGAAAGACTGGAGCAGCAGCATTTCCCTGTAGACAGGATAGAATTTTGGCCAGTCTGTTAGAGTTAATTAAACTTAATTAAAGCCCACATGGATATGATCATGAATTATGAATGAGATATAGTTGTGCATAAAGAAAAAGTCTTTAGAAACACCTCATTTAAGCTTTAAAATATTAATCTGAATCTGAAGCTCACTGGACTGAGTCCAGTTTCATTAACGGTAATGATGGCTTCCATCGCTAGGATGAGACTCCACGGCTCTCTCTTAGCATGATGTACGGCTTTCCTTCTCCAGCCTGGCAGGCGCATAGCTCAGACCTGAGTACATCCTCATTAATCACCCTTAATTAGCCCACATTCCAGCTTTTTTTTCTGTGTTAAGTGTTAGCCATCAGTGAAAACACTAATTTAGCACCGGTCATTTCAGCGTGATTTGTGTCATAATGGACCATTTCAACCCACAGGTATTGCAACATCACCACTCCGTTCATGAAATCTCCTACATCGCCAAAGACACCAGAGACCACCGTGCCTTCGGCTATGTCTGCGGAAAAGAGGGACACCACAAGTTTGTTGCCATCAAGACAATCCAATCAGTGAGCTGCCATATTTTTCAGAGTTTCCTCTCAGCAGGTCTCATCTCACACACTAAAAAAAAAAAACAGTAGGGAAGGTGGTTTCAGTTTTTAAAGGGTTTGTGAGTTTTCTTGTTTCTGTTGATCTTTGACTTGCCTGATGTAATTTAAAATAAAAAAAAAATATGAGTGTAACTTGCTCAGTATTCAGGGGGATACATATTCCAGGCCAGGTGTGTGATGTTTTTTAATCTGTAGTATCAGTTATATAGTGTAGCCATCCAATCAAATTCCAGGCGGTAACAATGCCTCACTATCATGATGATACCACCCTTCCCATTGATTATTTTCCTCATAAAAGGTACACTGGTTTATTACACTGCGATGGCCTGGCGATCTGTCCAAAGTGTACCCCGCCCTCGCCTAGAGTCGGCTGAGATGGGCACCAGCCTCCCCGTAACCCTGAATAGGTTTGAGCAGTTCAGAAAATACATTTCGGAGGTGATTCATTTATGGTGTCATTTTGAGAGATGAAAAATTATGATTCATTCATTCTCTGAACCGTTTAATCCTAATTAGGGTCATGGGGAGGCTGGTGTCCATCTCAGTCGACTCTGGGTGAGGGCACAGTACACCCTGGACAGCTTGCCAGGCCATCACTGGGCAGAAACATGCTGACATCAATGCAGCTCCTCTTGTCGAAAGTCAGCAATGGTTCTTTTAGATGAACCTTTCACTACAGACAGTGAGAGACATGGCCAGCCTTTGATAACCCAGTTAGTGCACTGGGGGAACAGCCGTGACAACCCATTAACAGTGGGGCTTGAACCACCAGTCTTAGGATCGGTAATCCAGCACCTTACCACCGGGCCACCACTGCCTGATTAAAAGAAAAAGAAAAAAAAATGAACAGAGGCAAAGTGTTCCTTGGCCACTAGGGGAAGACATTTCATTATAGCAATGCCAAGTTATAAAAACCTGCAGTCTTAGCCAGATTGTTGAGGTTATTCAGTGCAGCTGTCAACATAATCAACTAATGCCCAGTGGAGGAAGCTTGCACTCCATGAATGCCCCTTTAGTTCCTTACTTTATTCAGAACAAGGCTGTCTTTAAAGTCAGTGCATATTAAATGAGCTTGTTTCATGTGCACCAATCTCAAACAGCCCAAATATTCAGCTGATCAGAACATATCAAGCTGACTGTATTTTCACCTAAAGCTCATTTTGAATGAGAAAACAGGAAAACATCAATCATGCATGAGCTCGAAAGTAATTTTATTTTTATTTTTATTTTAAAGGTGACTCTTCTAGAAGCATTATTAAAAAGAAAAATGCTGAAGATTACATTTAATCTTGAATTAATTAGACTAGGAATAGAAGAGGGAGTTCTGAAGATGAATAAAGACTTTTCTGTATGACATGCTTTACAAAAACATGTGCATGATATTCACAAAGAGAAAAACAAAATAAAACAAAATGGAAAACGTTAAAATATAAAAATAACCGATTTGGCACAATGTGTCTGTTTCTTTTTGGTAGGCAGAGCCTCTGATCCTGGAGCTGCGCGACCTCTTTACGCTCATCTATGACCTGAAGCAGAGGGATGAAGGAGAAAAAAAGGCACAAAAAGCAAAGCACTGCGAGCAGGCTGTGTATCAGGTGCAGGAAAGCATTTCTTTTACAGCCTGCTTCACTAAACAATACAATAACGACTGAAAATCCTTCAGTGTCAGCTACCCAGCTTCATAATTATGGAGGTTTGTTAGTTATGCTTTAATATCCACCTTCTTCTGCCAATGTGTGTCGCAGACGATTCTCGAGGACGACACTGATGACCCGGTGTACCAGGTAAGCACAGTGTTTCTACACAACCAGAACTGAATCCGAGACCCGACTGCAGCTCTGCACAGTTCAGTGTTTTCCCTGCCAGACAATCTCCAGTACAAAAACAGTGCAGTGTTGTGTTCTTACAGGACCAGCGCCGACTCTTCATTATCAGCAATTCCCATGTCTGGCTTTTGCTTTACTTCACTATAATGAATGGTTTTCATTTTCAGACAGTCACTACATCAGCATGTATCTACATATTGGTAAAAGCTGGAGTGAATCAGCTGCAGTCAGCACTTGAAAGGAATTGGTCTTGAAATTAAAATAATAATACATTCTGTCAATTTAGTTGATGAATTTGATTAAAAGGATAACATGAGAATTTTCCTCAGACTTGAGTACCTTAAGACACCCATATTAACTAAATACAGTACATGCTTCCATAAATGGGAAAAATTAACAGAGGTGGACCATGGTGCTTTTCCATATATGGAAGGTGGCCTAACCAGTCGAGTCAGCGTGTACTTTGGTTAACTGAGGCATGGTTTGATGTGTTTAAAACTATTGCAAAGGTTAAGGAGACTGATTCCCTTTACAGCAAAAAAATTCTGAAATACAAACAACAGCCGACTTCATTTCATACCTTCCAACTAAGTTTCCATAGGCACTCTGCAGATGGTGGTGACTCCTAATAAATATTAGTAATTATTTTCAAGGTTTTGAAGCAGAATTCTGTTCATTTCCTGCACACCGTTATTTTAGTTGCCTTTAGAAAAAGAACCTTTCAGCTTATAAATACTTCGTGTTTCCTGAGTGGGAGGTCAGCGCGAGGATGGATTGTCAGTGTTCGATTGAAGTCTGGTTTGGAATTTACTTGTACTGACCAAACTAACAAGATTAATAAGTTATTATATTGCATTCCAGTAACATTGCTGTAAAAAAAAAAAAAAAAAAAAAAAAGCATTTTTAAAAAGAAAGCAGAAGTTAATGCCTACTAGTATGTCCAGTTACACGCCAGGTTTCACTTACCCCAGTTCCGACTGAGTATTTATTATTACAACATACAGAGATTATAGGCAAGCTGGATGTCTTAGAAATCAAACACTCTGGTCCGTCTTGTATTGTTTTTTGCCAGCCACAATCCTTTGGAAGACGGTTTGGCCCTGCAGAAAGCTCCAGCATTGCATTATACAGAATACAAGGTGTTTGGCCCAGTGCTCTATATGGACTACCATGTCATCTACATATGCTCCAGCACACTGATGATGGAGCCTCAGGACACGATTCCAAAGCTCTAGGAAGGTCACACCATCTATGGTGGACTACATGCTCTAGGACTGCTCATGTTATTGTTGGCTTTTGGACCAGTAGAGACGAATCATGAGTTCCCCACGGATTGTTTTTTTTTTTTTTTTTTTTGCCTACCAAAATCCTTTATAGGGAATGAGGCTCCTGATTGGTTATGCATCACTTTTAAGGCTGCTGAACTGCAGTAAATCCTGAATTTTTTCAGAATGTAGCTAGCGAGAAGCCTGTGAAGACCCGGGGCACCTTCCTGACCGCAAGCAGCATATATAATTCCCAAATGATATTTTTTATGAAGTAAGTTTGATAAATGAATTATGTCTATCAATGTTCAGCGTTTTAACTGGAGGAGTCGACGCAGGAATTGCCATCAGAGATGGAGCTGCTCCTTGACTCTAAATTTAAAGATGGCCTTTTTTAAGACAACAGCTTCAGAATAACACAAACTATACAGTGGTAGCCTACCATTATGATGTCATCATGGTAACCTGCTCCGTGTGGATATGTGAGCTCACAGGGTATTAAAACTCGACAGTGGTGCACATAGAGCAGGTATTGGTGACTGGTGGTGGTGCCAGTGGTGAGTGTCACACCCAAATAGAGCCGGACTGTAATCATATGATAGGCATTTTTTTTAATTATTACTCTTACTTTTGTTTGGCTTTCTTGACCCTTGGCAACGTGCCAGTGTTTGTTTTAATCACATCTTTTAGTGAAAAGAGTCTGCGCTGTCTGCCACAGTGCTTGATTATAACCTCTAAATTTATCTGCGCGTGACCTTCAATGTACTTCTACTTTTTACCCAGTTTGATGAATAGAGAATCAGTGGTTAAAGAGTCTGGGTTATTGATCAGAAGGTCATGGGCTCAAGCTCCTGTATCATCAATCATGAGCAAGTCTCTTAACTACCTGCTCAGAACCTGAGTGTCTCTGGGGAAGGGGGATCTTTAACACACACAATGGGGCACCATCCCCTACAAACGAGTCCCCAGAACTTCAAGAACCAATAAAATAATAGTCAGATATATCCCAGTTTTATTTATTGAGTGGAAGGTTTCGAGTAGGTGTCAGCTCATTGCCGGTTATTATTTTGGTGAAGAGGCTGTTGCACACTCTGCCATGGCCCCTGGCTATACTCTCTCACCAGGTCTAAATTTAGACTCACTGCCAACTCCACGAACCACTGCTGTCTCAATGTTTTCAAGAGGTGTTCCACGAGAATGATAGATATCTGAGTGAAATATTGGGCTTGGCGATGCATCAGGAAATTATCCTTATTTTGATATGATCAGACGGTTCAAACGAATATAAACAGCAATAATCGCTAAATCGCAATAATGCATGATATGTAGAATTATCATAATAAATATTGGGCACATTGTATAATATAATGCATGATAAATAGGTGACAAGGCGGCTGAGCAAAGCAGAGACGGTTCGCAGATTGCGCTAAAAGTAATTGTCATAAAATCATAACATATCTATCATTATGGCAGAAATGTCCGAACATGTCGTGATGCAATGGCTCGTATCGCTGAGCCCTAGTACCAGAAGGTGGAGAGGGAAACTGTTCGTATCAAAATTCTGAATAAAAACTACACCACTTCGATGGGTCGAGAAGTCTGAGCACTAACGGGTACACACTGAGGATCATCAGCCAGCTGCATCTTTTTGGCCTGCTTACTTGGACACTTGGCCACGAGAATCCGCGGCATTGTTAGGCTTCAGATCATTAGCTTTTGCTGGATAACAGGGCTGCATACAGAGTATAGTGAAACCACATATATGAAAATATGTTTCTCATTTAACATGGTTTGTTTTAAAGCAATTTGTAGGTAGTGTTATGCTTCTCATATTTATTAACACCCACCACAGATCTGAAGATGTAAACTCTAATACTTATTTTTTAATAAGCCATTTTGTCATTTCGCGAGGCCACAAAAGGGTAAATTAATGGGATAAAATCAAATCAAATATTTATGAACGTTTTCCTGAGCTGAGTCTTTAGTCCTGTAGGTAGACTGTAAACTGATTAACTGCCTTCAGCTAAATCATTTACATAAACATATGTAAGTTGCTGCAACCGGCTGCAACACGAGGAGCCGCTACAGCAGTCATAATGGGACATGTTTTCAAAACGAGTGTCTCTAGATAAAAGGCAGGGGGTTGTTTTGTTTTGTTTTGTTTTTTTTTTACTTATTTATTTGATTTATTGGCTTTAGTACTTGTCAAATGTTCTGTTTGGGCCACTGAGCTTCTACGCTGGATGACAAGCCCTGGTTTACTACAGGGATTTCCAGCCTTGGTCCTGGAGGACCCCTGCCTTGCACATTTTAGTGTTTTTATTGTTCCCACGGGCTTCACGATGGTGTAGTGGTTAGCATGTCGGCCTTACAGTAATAAACTCCTGGGTTCACATTCCGGGCTTGACAGGGGAATTCCTTTGTGGAGTTTATGTGATCTCCCTATGCTTGTGTCTGCCTCCTCAAGGGATTCCAATTTCCTCTTCAGCAAATGAATATCCCAACCCAGCTGATTTAACTCATTCGCTAATTACTAGCTCTGGGGTGGCAGTGTAGGGGAAACACAGCAATGGGGCTCCCCCAGGACCTGAATTGGGAACCTTTGGTCTACTACAAGTAGTTTCTGATCTAAAAAGTATGCTCTCAGATAAACCATCACTTTACAGCCATAATAAAAGCATGTTTATGATCATGAAGTGCTTTCCTTGTGTCAGACTATCAGCTTACTTATTTCAGAATGTTCGATTCTACCTGCCCAAATATTAAATTATATCCTCCTGTGTGGCTCCTCCCACTCCTCTGTCCTTCATTCACTCTCTCTCTTCCTGCTTAGTACATTGTGTTTGAAGCCGGACACGAGCCGCTCCACGGCCCCCAATCAGAGGAGAGCATTTATCAGGTATTATTCCGAGTCACACCCCTCCCCCTTTTTTATTTGCCCCCTTTTTTGCTGGTTAAAGTCATTATGGTTTAGATGAGGGATCTAACTGACTGTACTGAGGCAGAATTCACCACGGTTTGCCTGTGTGAACAATAATCTCGTTTGTGCTTTAATTGATCTGTTGTGACTTTTAGGTTCCGACGAGCCAGCAGAAAGAAGGTGTCTATGATGTTCCAAAACGCCATTTTCTGAGTGTAGGTGTTTGGATTTGATTACTCACCCATTCCCCATTTCTAAAGTCCCTCCAACAAACCTTTATCGAAACGCCACGGCCTCTATCGAAACGCCACGGCTTATCCAACAGTGTAGTATACTGCAGCATTATCTTTCAGGGTTCAGTCCGACACAGACTACAGCATTGCAGAATCAGTGCTTTTCCTTCAGTTGTGACAAACCTAATCTAACTCACCAGCTCAGCCGAATTATCATCTGAAGTCAAGCGGCGGGCGTTTCCTGTTTGACTAAAAAGAATTTAGATAAGGGAAAACGCTAAAGTGTGCGCTGCTGTGGTCCTCCAGGACTACACATTCATTACACACATGCCTTCTCATCTCAGAGAGTTTCAGTAAAGAGATGCACTGGCTTTTATTTCCTTCCAATTTATTTCTTTTTCAGGGTTCATGAGGGGATTGGTGTTGGGACTGGGTCTCTGCTTGCATTGTGCACCACTAAGTATAGCTTCAGGGTTTAAAAAATCACCAATCGCTATTTTAGGATGTACTGTACCTCGTTAATGTACCAATATTCACAGCCATTCGCAGTCTTCCATCACATCTATTTCGCACTAAAACGTGATGTTCGTCCATCACTTTCCATCATTCAAACGCCTCTCTATACCAGTCCAGACTTCACAGGGCCCGAAGCGGAAAGGATTATAAATCAGGGATGGTCGACTCAACAGCATTTTTTTGCTTTTTCACACATCCAACTGCTGGATGGAGATCATTACACACTTTTTGCACAGAGAGTGCAATCCTCTGTCAATCCCAGCAGTCCCCCATGTATATAAACCAATAAAAAAAAAACCATCCTATCGCATCATGTTAAAAGATCCTGTAAAAATTCCTGAATTTTATCTAAAATTTAAAGGAGCTGCCCCGCCTCTGGTAGTAATTGCATGACAATCTGCACAAATTGTTTTTGCAAGTAACAGAAAGTACACAGACAGCACCTCCTACAGGCCTGCTGTACTACATCACCTACAAAAAAAAAAATCACCTTACCTTACACTGTTAAAGAATCTTTTTAAAAATTCCTAGATCCAGAATTTAATTCCGGTCATCTCCAAATTCTAATTAAATCTAAAATCCGTGTCTTAAAGCGCCGCCTCTGGTAGAAATATTATGAAAATCCACACCTAACTTTTTGTATAAAAATAGAGGGAAAAAGCATTGTTCTGAAAATGTTGACTATTGATGGGATTCTACTGTAGTTAGCAAAGCTGATAATTGGTCACTGACAGTTTAGATTAAACAGAATGGTTATGTACTTTGTTTTCTTTATAAATATCTTGGTGACGTTCCATCCCAGTGAAGCTGCCACTGATTACTGTGTATACCACAGTTAGATGTTTAGCAGCGATCACTCCAACAATTAAATTAAACAATGAAATGCTATCACTGATTAGCACTAAAATATCTGAGCGTATATTTGTGCATATTGTCGGTCATGTATAACGATTATTGTTCCATTTTTCCCATCTCATATGCTTGTGTATTGGACCTCCTCCAGAACATCAGTCAGTTTGAGCTGTTTGGTGACATGGCCACTCCTCCAGACATTGTATCTGTAAGTGAATCTGCTGTAAGCACAACCCTCACTAATTAATTATAAATAATAAAGTACATCCATTCACCCATCTATCCATTTACCAAATCGCTTAATTTTACTAGGACCCTATCTCTGCCAACATTGAGTAAAGGTACACCGTGAACAGCTCGCCAGACCATTGCAGGGCCAACACTTACATAACTACACCCATTCACACTCACACCTAGGGGAAGTTTGAAACAGCCTGATTAGCCTAATATGCATGTTTTTGCAATTTGGGAGAAAACCGGTGTTACCCAGAGAAAGCCCACACAAGTACAATGACGCAAGAACATGCTAAATCAATGGTAATGGTCTACTTTTCAATCTTCAAAGCCTGATAAACTGGAAATGTTTGTCAGCTGTTTCTACTCAAGCATTATCCACTTGGGATAATGTTTATTACACCCGGATAGTGAACCAATCAGATCGTGTCATTCTCATGGATGATCCCTCTTTCACTTTAAAACAGCTCACTTAAAAGGAAGTGAAGTGACATCACAAGGTATTCCAGTTGAAGTTTTCTGTGTTCACCCATCAAGGTCCTTTTTCATGATGATTTATTTCTTGTGGTGCTTTGATGGTTCACTCAGACCTAAACGTGCGGCTATACTGAGACTGTATTATTGGATCAGTAATATTGATTATCGGATTGAATTCGAGTTTATTTTTTTTTTGCAATGGCATGGTTCACAGATGCCTGCGTCACCCGCTAATAATCTGGATTCCGGGCGACGACGACTTCAACACCGCCCAGAACTCTTCACACACTTCAGCCCCCCTGCCGTCCCTTCAGGTAACACAACCGTCCTTACAAGTGCAAAATTCAAAAGAGGCTCGTTATGAATATTATTCCAATGTGTTAAATTATATTTCCTAAAGAACATTACTTATTCATACAGTCTTACCTTCCTGTGTCATCCCCTCCCCCTGTCTACCCCCAGGCTACATGACGATGGGTGCTGTTCAGGCAGCTCACTGGGCTCAACAGTCCTTCACAGCTCCAGCAGCTCCACTGGCGTTCGGTGTTCAAGCTCCTCTGCAGGTTGCTCAGGTTCTTCCTGGAGGACAGCCGGTGATCTGGAGCCAAGCCAACCTTTTCCACTCACCTAGCCCAGGCCAGCAACAGTGGGCGTTTGTTCCAGCCAGCGCCTTATTTCAAGGCCTTGTTCCCTTAGCGACCGTGCATCCCCGCATGTCCACACCGTCCGCACCATCCTCGACCATTGCCAGCCCTCAGCATGCAGCTGAATTCAGGGACTCCCCAAGCTGTAACCCTCAGGCAGAGGCACCAGGCTTGCATACGCAGCCTGCTGACACCAATGTCGAACCCACAGTGATGGGAGGAGCCACACAGTCAACTGACATCAATGACCTTCCCATTGAGATGAGAGGAGCCGCAAAGTCTGTTGAAAAGCAGGAAACTGAGGATCTCAGTGGAGAACTCGATCTTTCCCAGCTGAATATCACACCAGGGTCATCAACGTTGCCGTCCACTGCAGAGTCACGTGAGTAAAGCACACATGAACCACTTTACTGAGATCTATGTCAAGCGCAAAGCTTCTCGTGAACTAATTAACTGTGCTACAGCATAATCCCATGATATTTAAAAGGAATCTCACTCTCGCTAATATTACTGAGCATTTCAGAACCAATTATAAGTTCTGTAACTGGCATGGCTGAAGTGATGCAATGGTTTCACTTTCCCACAGCTGCTACACCTGCTGCCCAGGAGGGCAACATGACCTTGGCCTCAGACCCTTCTAAGCATCTCTCGAGTACAGAGAGCAATGAGAGCCGTTTTAAAGAGACCTCACCTGCAGGTGGGAACGAGCAGTGCGTCAGCCAAGACGTGCCAGAGGACTCGGTAATTAAACCGCCATTGGGCACATTACAGCTGTTCCTGTATCTTAATTATTGAAGCAGGTATCACTGTTGAACTTGCTGACGTCTCCACCGGGATCAAAATAAAACTCAAATCTTTTTATGAATTAATTTCGTATTATTTTATAACTTCTTTTCTATTCACATAACGAGATCCTCTTGTTCCAGTCTTGCGCCCTCATTCTGGGTCTCTAGTTTTCTACTGTTCTCTTTTATACCTTTGAATCGCTTCACTGTTTTGTTCTCTAAGTAACAATACGGGCAGCACAACGGTGAGGTGGTGAGCACATCCAGCTGACAGCAAGAAGGCCCTGGGTTTGGTTCTGTGTGGAATTTGCATGTTCTCGTCATCCTTGCATGGGTTTCCTCAGTGCACTCCGGTTTCCTGCCACAGTGCAAAAACATGTACAGTAGGTTAATTCACTGTTGCAAATCAACTCGTAGGTGGAAGCGTGAGTAGAAATGGTTGTGTAGTTGTTGGCCCTGTAATGACCCAACGAGCTGTCCAGGGTGTACCTCTCCCTTACCCAGAGTTGGCTGAGATGGGCGCCAGCCTCCCCATTGCCTTAAGTGGTTCAGAAAATGAATGAAGGAAATAACACTATAGCAGTCAGACTCCTAATGCTAAAAATATATCCCTCTCTGGTCACTTTATTAGGCACATCTGTTCATTCTTACAATGATTCAGTCATGGTGAGCATGTGTCCAGTGTCACCACAGATTCCTGATCCCAGCTGACTGGAGGACGGTATACCGTATTTTCTGGACGATAAGTCACTTTTTTCATACTTTGGCTGAAGGTGTGACGTATACTCCAGAGGGACTTATTTGTGAAATTATTGCAAATAATTCTGTTCGTCATAATAATTATTTGACATACAGTAAAACCTTCGCTGACGAACGCTTAAGCTCACGAACTTTTCGCCTCAAGAACATTAAATTTGCGAGCATATAGTCTCTGCTGACGAATTAGTTTTCGGCGGACGAACCAAACCACGCGGTCGAACAGCGCCACGGTGGCGGCTACGAGAAGTTCACGCACGCTCACAGCGTCACAGTTCGTCACCCCCTTTCTTTGAGTGCGGATGTGGTTTGTGTTTGCTAGACATTTTGGACCATATTGAGTGTACTTTTGCTATTATGGGACCGAAAAAGACCCCACCACAGGCGGAGATCATTGAAAAACACGAACGAGGTGTGCGTTTGTGTGACTCAGCGTCCCAGTACCAGTACGCTAAGTCTACCATTGCTCCCATCCTTAAGAACAAGGAAGCTATTAAGGGTGCGTGTGTGGCTAAGGGTGTTTCCAAACAGTAGGCGTTTCCAAACACTCCTTCCAAACAGTAAGTCCCTCCCTCCCTCCTCCTCCCACTCCATTCCATCAAGCCATCAACTACCATCACAAAGGGAAATAAAACCACTTTATTATACAGTACAGTTTATTTCTTTAATTACAATACAATAGCACATTTATTATACATAAAATAAGGTATATTTTTGTGTAGTTTTAAGGCTTATTTAGTAGAAAATTATGTTTTATGGGGACCTGGGAACGGATTATTCTCATTTTAATGGTTTCTTATGGGAAATAAATGTTCGGAAGACGAACTTTTCGCTTTACACACACTTTCTGGGAACCAATTATGTTCGTGAGCTGAGGTATCACTGTAATTTCACGTTTGTTATTATTACGCTTGCAACCACAAGAGGGCACTCTAGGCTTGGGTAGTTGTACTTGCTCATCTTGTACCACTTAAGAAATGCCCCCAAAAAAATCGTATTCTGCGGCTTACAAGCTACAAGTAGTGAAATATGCAGCAGAAAATGGTAATCGAGCAGCAGAAAGAAAGTTTGGAGTGAACGAGAACCTTGTGAGGGACTGGAGAAAAGTGGAGATTATTATTACTGCATTGAAGAAAACAAAAAAGCTAATCACGGACTTAAAACTAAATGATCACAGTGAGAGGAACGAAGTCGCACAGAGTTGCTTGAGCTAGTGCTGCAGGGCGAGGCTTGTCAACAGTACAGTTGCGTCTCCACGTCCAGGTAGTTGTCAAGGAGATAAATAGAAATGACTTTGCGTGAGGACTTTCTTGGTGTCACCGCTTCATGTAACGCAACCACCTCGCTATCAGAGCGAGAACCACAATGTCACAAAAACTGCATGCAGATTTCCAAGCCAAGGTAGACAGTTTCCATGAGTGCGACGTATAGTCCAGTGACACTTATATATGTTTTTTTCTTCTTCATTATGCATTTTTTGGCCGATGCGACTTGTAGTCAGGAGCGACGTATAGTCTGAAAAATATGGTATATAATTATTATAATTCTATAACTATTATTATAGAATGTTCCTTATTAGGCGACTCATGAATAGTAGTGTGCTCACCAGGTTTGTGGCAAATCTGTGCACAAGTGGGGTCAGGATTCTGTTCAGAGACAAACTTCACTTATTCGTTTACGAAAGAGCTTCATGTTGTAAGGTCACAGCCAACACTGACTCTAAGTCCATTTATTACACCTCAGCACATGATTACAGTAAAAATTATTCACTTTGACATCACTGCTTCCTTTAAGGAGAGATCTGGGATTTTCAGTACATTTTGGATAAACTAAAAAACAAAGACATTGTGCTGCACTATGATGGTGAGATTACGTGGTTAAAGCTCTTCCAAAGACATGCACATTGGGAAAAGCGGTGGGGTGCACCCCGCCTTCTCCCAGTGTGGCTGAGATAGGCTTCATCCTCAAGTTACTGTAACAGGATTAAGCGGCTCAGGCAGCAATGAGAGAAGTGTTGTAGAAAATACAGGTAGGTTTAAAAAAATAGTACGTAAGTAAGTAAGTTTGATTGATGGTAAGATTGTTTTTAATGATGATGATGATGATGATGATGATGATGATGATACTGTTTTTATTTACACCCAGGTGAGGAATAATTATATAACAGCTGTTTGGCTGTGTACAGCTGTTTAGTATCACGGCTCCTTTGTTTCTGGGCTGAGATATTTACACATTTACAGGTCCTTCTCAAAAAATTTGCATCTTGTGATAAAGTTAATTATTTTCTGTAATGTACTGATAAAAATTAAACTTTCATATATTTTAGATTCATTACAAACCAACTGAAATATTTCAGGTCTTTTATTGTTTTAATACTGATGATTTTGGCACACAGCTCATGAAAACCCAAAATTCCTATCTCAAAAAATTAGCATATGATGAAAAGGTACTCTAAACGAGTTTTTAACCTAATCATCTGAATCAACCAGTTCAGTTCAGTTCATTTTCTGTAACTGCTTCATCCTAATTAGGGTCGCGGGGAGGCTGGTGCCCATCCCAGCCAACTCAGGGCGAGGGCAGAGTACACCCTGAACAGCTCGCCAGGCCATCGCAGGGTGGAAACATGCTGACGGCTTTGCAGCTACTCTTGTCGAAAGTCAGCAATGGTTCTTTTACATGAACCTCACACCACAGACAGTGAGAGACATGGCCGGCCTTTGATAGCCCAGTTAGCTGCACTGGGGGGGAACAGTGACAACCTTGTGGAGAGTGGGACTCGAACCCCCAACCTTTGGATCAGCGATCCGGCGCCTTATATCACTAGACCACCACTGCCCCTTCTGAATCAACCAATTAACTCTAAACACCTGCAAAAGATTCCTGAGGCTTTTAAAAACTCCCAGCCTGGTTCATCACTCAAAACCGCAATCATGGGTAAGACTGCCGACCTGACTGCTGTCCGGAAGGCCATCATTGACACCCTCAAGCAAGAGGGTAAGACACAGAAAGAAATCTCGGAGCGAATAGGCTGTTCCCAGAGTGCTGCATCAAGGCACCTCAGTGGGACGTCTGTGGGAAGGAAAAAGTGAAAGAAGGGCCGATTTCAGAGCTTGGGGGGCCTGTGGAAGCAGTGGACTGAGTCTGGAGTACATCCAGAGCCACCATGCACAAGCGTGCGCAGGAAATGGGCTACAGGTGCCGCATTCCCCAGATCAAGCCACTTTTGAACCAGAAATAGTAGCAGAAGCGGCTGACCTGGGCTACAGAGAAGCAGCACTGGACTGTGGCTCAGCGGTCCCGGAAATCAAGGTGCCAGAGTCTGGAGGAAGACTGGGGAGAAGGAAATGCCTGAAGTCCAGTGTCAAGTACCCACAGTCAGTGATGGTCTGGGGTGCCATGTCAGCTGCTGGTGCTGGTCCACTGTGTTTTATCAAGGGCAGGGTCAATGCAGCTCGCTGTCAGGAGATTTTGGAGCACTTCATGCTTCCATCTGCTGAAAAGATTTATGGAGATGAAGATTTTCATTTTTCAGCACGACCTGGCACCTGCTCACAGTGCCAACACCACTGCTAAATGGTTTACTGACCATGGTATTACTGGGCTCAATTGGCCTGCCAACTCTCCTGACCTGAAGTCCATAGAGAATCTGTGGGATATTGTGAAGAGAAAGTTGAGAGACACCAGACCCAACACTGTGGATGAGCTTAAGGCCGCTATCGAAGCATCCTGGGCCTCCGTAACACCTCAGCAGTGCCACAGGCTGATTGGCTCCATGCCACGCCGCATTGAAGCAGTCATTTCTGCAAAAGGATTCCCGACCAAGTATTGAGTGCAGAACTGAACATAATTATTTGAAGGTTGACTTTTTTTGTATTAAAAACACTTTTTTTTTTATTGGTCAGATGAAATATGCTAATTTTTTGAGATAGGGATTTTTGGTTTTTCTTTACTTTTTTGCCAAAATGATCAATATTAAAATAAAAGGCTTGAACTACTTCAGTTGTGTGTAATGAATCTGTAATGTAATTAAATAAGCACATTAGTCTTGTGCTCTGAGTGCAGTGTCCACCTTACTGTAATGTTTACAGAAATACCAGATGAATTTGACAGGATTCCGGATTCTCTCTTTCAGAAGATGCTGTTTGGCCTTAATGTTATTTTTGATTTAATTTTCTATGGATAAAAGAAACAGTAGGAGTCGGTTCTATCACACAGAGCAGATTCTTTATACTGTCTCACTCTCAATCTGTCACTCTTTCCCTGTCTGCCTCTCTCTCTCTTTCTCTCTTGCTCTGTCTGCCTCTTTCTCCCTCTCTGTTTCTCTTGTCTGTCTGTCTCTCTCTCTCTCTCTCTCTCTGTTTCTCTTGTTTTGTCTGTCTGTCTGTCTGTCTGTCTCTCTCTCTATCGCTCTCTGTTTCTCTTGTTCTGTCTGTCTCTCTCTTGTAGCTATTTCTCTCTCTCTGCCTGTCTCTCTCTCTCTCTCTCTCTCTCTCTCTCTCTCTCTCACTCTGTTTCTCTCTCTGTCTCTCTCTTGTCTCTCCATCTCTCTTTCTCGCTCTCTCTGTTTCTCTTGTTTTGTCTGTCCGTCTCTCTCTGTCTATCTCTCTGTTTCTCTTGTTCTGTCTGTCTCTCTCTTGTATCGCTATTTCTCTCTCAGTACATCAGTACATCTCTAATAACTCAGCCCGGGTTCATCTCCGAGTGAAGCGTCTCTCAGTTCACAGAGATGCAACATTACCTATAAAAATTCAACTGCGCTTTTCTCATCTTGGGTTTTTCCACATAAACACTGCATCTAAAAACACCATCTCCACGCTCCATCCCCTCTACACCCCCACCACAGCCCTCCCATACACCCCTCCCACCCCTCTGTCTCGCCGAACACTCTAAACCCCATGGGTGTTTTTTAAACATTTCTACTGTTGTTCTCTGCGTGTGTTTCTGCTTCATCCTTCACACTTCGGCCTCTTTCGGAGAATGAAATCACTTCTATTTTGCTCTACAGATAAATCTCAGCCGCTGATGTTTTTATATTTTATATGAAGTATTTGTTATTATATCCTGTATTCAGTTTCCACATATCGAGTTTTGCCTCTCATGTAATTGCTGTTCCAAATTGCCCTAAGGTGTATATGTGGGTGTGAATGGTTGAGTGTGTGCGTTGGCCCTGTGATGGACTGGCTAGCTGTTCAGGGTGTACACTGCCTTTGCCCAGAGTTAGCTGAGAAAAGCTCCAGCCTCCCCATGTCCCTAATAGGATTAAGTGTTTTGGCTTTCAGTGAGCGACTGACTATAGGAGAATGGAGCACCTTATTTTACTGACTGGGGTTTTTTATGGAGGTGGAGCAAAAACCTGATGTGTGCCGACACTAAAGTAGTTTCTGTGTTTAACTTTTCATTCATTTATTTCCTGAACCGTTTTATCCTAATCAGGGTCACAGAGAGGCCTGCGCCCATCTCAGACAACTCTGGGTAAAGGTGGGGTACACTCTGAACATCTACACACACAACCATTCACACTCACACCTAGGGGACATTTGGAACAGCTAGCTAGCCTACTGGGCATGTTTTTGGACTGTGGGAGGAAACCGGAGTACCCGGAGGAAACCCACGCAAGCACTGGGGGAACATGTAAACTCCACCCAAGATGGGAATCGAACCCAGGATCTTCTTGCTGTGTCCACGAATAATAATAATAATAATAATAATAATAATAATAATAATAATAATAATAATAATAAATGATCAATCAATAATAACAACCATGATGGTGATAATGATAATGATGATGATGATGATGATGGTGATAATTTGAACTCAACTGTAAACTTAAATTGAAATTATTCATCTGATATGTTACTTATATAAAGAATTAAATATTAATGAGTTTGAAATTCATTATAATTTAACAAACTAATGCATGTTTAGACAGACATTTCTTAATAAGACATCTGTTGTTGTTGTTGTTGTTGTTGTTGTTGTCTTACTACCCGGTAATATTATCCTGCACTGCGTACTGTAATCCACCAACCGTTAATCTTCCTATGTCTGCCACGACAATGCTAAAGTAAACAGCAGTACATCAGTGCCATCTGTTGGCCTCAAGGTGCACTGCACCCGTTTTTGAAGAAAAGACAAGATTACCCTCATGCAACGCGATTAGTTTGATCCATGGAGCGTGAAGGGTGTGTAGCACTCATCTGTTTGGTCCTGAGGTATTTTTAGTTCTCTAATCCCACTTTTTTCTCTTTGGTCAGTCACTACTGGGTCTGGATCCAGACCGGATGGAAGGAGAAAACGAAGCCCCGTAAATCCAGAGTTGAGCGGAAGGCATCGCGAGTCTGGAGGATATTTACAGACTGAAATAAACCACAGAGAAAATAAAACTCAGTGCTGAACAGAACTCTTGGATGTTTTTGTTTTGTTTTGTTTTTTCTTTTGATGTTAACGGACACTGATCGTTTTTTCATAAAAATCCAAACTATTTTTTGAAGAAGAAGAAAAAAAGGAAGCGATATTTTTGATTGATGAGATGCTCCTGGTGGTTTGCTCTCAATTTGGGGTTTGAGAGGAAGGTGAAGTCGTGGACTCGGGAGGATCGATGTCGAAACGGATTGAAATGCTGATAAACGTGTCGTACAAACCGTACTGTGATTTAAAACCCACCTCATCTGATATGCCCGAACAAGAGTCATGTGACGCACAACACAGCCCTGTGTGTGTGTGTGTGTGTGTGTGTGTGTGTGTGCGGCTTCATACCATCTGTATGGTTTTCACCATAAAACCAATTTTGCCAGATTTGTACAATGCCTAGAAGAAAAAAGCCCCGCCCCATCCCGCCCCGCCCCGCCCCATCCCGCCCCGCCCCTGGATAACTCAGTTCATCCTTCTACTGTGTGTGATATATTTTTAAATTCTTCATTGTTCAGTAAATAATGTGCGATCTTGTGCCATGCGACATGTTCAGCTTGATTTGATTTTATACTTTAGAGGATGTTTTGAGCTCTGGTTTTCTCTTTACAGCATTTTCTCTGTTCCTTCAAGGTTGAACAGAACACTGGAAGCACTGGGAACACTGGGAATGTATAAAGGTTTAATATCCAGTGCTGAAGGAGCTGAGCTCTGAGTGGTGTAAAACCACTGTCCACACGCTGACAGGCTCATTTTAGGAAGTGTTGGTCCTCCAGCTGTATGTCTGAGCCAAGCTCCGCCCACTGCTTCGGTTTGAAAAACGAGTTGTGAAAATGAGAACAGAGTCACTGACTCGGGTCCAACTGGCGGGGCTGGAGGACATGATTCACCCTCATATTACCACCAGCCAGACTGTAAACATTCTCTCTGACTCACTTCATTCTTTCAGGGATACGGAGGGACTAAAGTCTATCTCAGCTGACACTAAGTGAAGGTTCGGTGTCCCCAGAACAGGTAACCAAACCACCACCAGGCCAACACAAACAAGAGCTGAAACAGCCGATTAGTCTAATGTGCATATGTTTGGAGTGCAGGTGGAAACCAGAAGAAAGCCACTGAAGCACAAGGAAATGCTGCAAATACATCACTGAGACATCTGAGCAGGGTTGAAGTAAAGCAAGATTCTCACAGGAACTGTGCAACTCAAAAAAGATTTTTATCTCACGTGCAAATCCGGCTCTTCGATCCTGTGCACATCCCTGATGGAATAATATAATAAATGGAAAAACATTCATTTTCAGGTAAAGTGCAGATAAAGTGTTTCTGTCGGGGAAATAACATCTGAACAATAATAACAACAAACATCAACATCATTAAAATGTTTTCAGAAGCATCGCGCACAGTAAATGTAAAAGGGAAAGTCTGCTGGGCTTTTCCCACCCGAGCCCAGCGGCTCATCAGGCCTGTGCTTATCCCCGGTTTCTGTAGCGTGAAGCGACCAGGAGTTCATCTCCTGCTGGATGGGACGCTGGTCCATCACTGGTTACCTTCCCAGTATAATTTCACTGGTACCCATTGATACTGCTGGGTGAACAGAGGCACACTTGTGGTTGAGGCCTTGCCCAGGGGTCTTAGCACAGTGGGGGTCTAACTGGGATTCGAACACACATGATCATCAACATCCTGATGATGAGTGCACCACCCTCACCACTACACCACCGGCCCCACCAAACTACACAAAATTATCATACAGATTACTGAAGTGTTCTGGTCCAGCAATAATGTCAGCCATTCATGGTCCGTCTCTGGGCTACTGCATCGCCTCCCTGCTCTATGTGCTTCCTCTGCACTTTCCACTCTCTGTTCTTCAACTGCTCATCATCTGTCTTTCTCTTCAACATAAAATCAATTGTTCTTTGTGTTTTTCGTTGACAGAGAGAACGAGACATAAAAACCTCATTTTTTTTACTTGGGGGTTTTTGTTTTTTGTTTATTTTAAAAAAATAACTACTATGTTGTCGGAAAAAAAAACAGCACAAGTGGACATAGGATTAATGCTACAGTGAGTAACTGCATACTGCTCCAGCCTCTCACGGGAAGCGAGTATCGCAGCCTACAAATTATAGAGTTCGTCCAGCCACTGAAACCCAGTTCAACCCGTCACAGAAGGCAAAAAAAGGGCTCACATTGTGTGCATGGGTGAAAGTTGCTTTTCTGCGGTAGAACGGATCTGTATATTTCTTACCGACACAGCGTTCTGGTGCATTCCAGCTTATCTTCACCTCTGTGTCTGAGCCCAGGACTCGAACCCAGGACCTGTTGCTGTGAGGCTTGTGTGTGCCAAGGATTACATCACTGTGCCACTCTGTAAAATTTTTTAAGTAAATATCATGATGTAGAGAAGTACCGAACGGCTGGCTCTACATCAGCTCAGATCTTAGAGGTTTCGAGATAATGTCAACCACTAGGTGGCGTTTTGAGCCATTTTTATTCTATTAAATTCAGATTTTACTGTTTCATCACAGTGAAGTCATTTCATTTAGATTTAGCCCATCACTCATTTATCAAACTGTTTAGTCATCTAGGGATGCAGTGAGGACTTGAGCTTATCTCAGCCTACATTGGGCAAAGGCAGACCCTGAACAGTTCAATCACAGGGTCTTCTTCTTTTCCTTTCGGCTGTTCCCTTCAGGGGTCACCACAGCAAATCATCTGCCTCCATCTCACCCTATCCTCTGCATCTTCTACTCTTACTCCAGCTACTTTCATTTCTTTCTTCACCACGTCCATGAATCGTCTCTTTGATCTTCCTCTAGGCCTTCTGCCTGGAAGTTCCAACCTCAGCATCCTACTACCAATATACTCTGTACATGTCCAAACCATCTCAATCTAGCCTCTCTGACTTTGTCTCAAAAACCTCTTACATGTGCTGTCCCTCTTTCTATCACAGGGTAACACACATAAATATTCACACTCGCACCAAGGAGCAATTGGAACATGCAATTAGCATGATGTAGATGTGTTTGGACTGTGGGAAGAAAATCTGACTGAGAAAACTAAAGAGGACAAAGATTATGTTCCCTACGAATAAAATACTGTATCTCGAAAAGTCCAACTCCTCAACTACAGCAGCAAACACGGCACCTTCAGCTTTTTCCTGTATAGTATTCAGAACACTCGCTCATTGTGTTCCTCTGACTCGAGTGGTTGGTGTTTTGAAGAACATCTTTCATCAGTAACTATAACTGAACTGGTGGGAAAAAAACACTTTAAAGATTAAACTCAGTCCGGGAGTAAATTGAGGCTGCGTGAAACTGAGGCGACAGCACATCAGGCTTTTCTATAGTTCTGTACAGAAATGTCCACCCAACTACACACAGCGGATCACCAGCAGCATCTCAGCTACAACGCAACACTTACATCCACAATAATTACAGACAGTTCAGGTTTTAATCAACGAGGAAACTGGTCCATGTCAGCCCCATGGAATTCATCTCTCTCGCTCTCTCTGTCTCTCTCTCTCTCTCTCTGTCTCTCTCTCTCTCTCTCTCTCTTTCTCTCTCTCACACACACACACACACACACACACACACACACACACACATACACACACACACACACTCAGAAGTTCAGTTTTAAATCCTGTGTTCTACATAATAGTGATAATAATGGAATCATATCAGTGTGTGAACGTTTGTTTATTTTTTATGAAGGTTTTTATGGTCTTTCTTTTACTTGGATTGTTTTCTGAGCTTGTGGTTACTGAAGAGAAATAAACCTCATGGCGTTTTAAATCTCAGCCTGTTTAAGTTTGTTTTGAGTTGTATCCTGGTACAGCTGTATTCAGGGACAGAGAACAGACGGGAATGTTAGTGACTGGAGAAAATAATCCTGTCGACGTTTAGCTTAATGAAAGCTTTAAAAAAAACACTGTCAATTAAAGTACAGTGTTACCGCTACTTACGAAATTAATCCGTTCTGAGGGCAAGCTCGTGAGTGGAAATGTTTGTTAGATGAAACAAAAATTCCCATCGGAAACAATAGAAAACCAGTTAATCTGTTCCAACCCCCTCCCAAACTCATATCACCTGACACAAACATGTATGTTTGACGTAATATATTTAAGGTAAACATGTAACAATAAACATTATCACAATAATAACACGTGTACAGTAACATTAATAATACTGTAATTAACAACAAATAGGAATAAAACAAGAATAAACACTAAGTCAATAAACTGGTGGCCCAGCTTTACAAGTGTGATTGTGCATCCTCGACACTAGATGGCAGTGGCGCTCTTATAAAACTGGCAGTGGCGCTCTCACTGTGTTTTCTATGGTGTATGGAAAAAGCACCAAGCAAACGATACGAAACGAGTGCAGTAAACACTATTTATAGTCGCACACGGGGCGCTGGGGGGAAGGGGGGCCGGAAAATGTTTTTTTTTCTTCCTATAGGGGGCATCACAGAAAATGATTGAAAGGCACTGCACAAGACATTCTTGGAGCACAGAGGAATACATGCGTATATAATACAAGGCTAATCAACCTGGAAAAGCCATTTCCCCAGCAGAGCTTGTAAGTAGAAAATTTGCTCTTTGCTTGGGGCAGATTTTTGGTGGGATCGAAGCTCGTATCATGGAAAATTTGTTATTAAGGATACTCGTAAGTCGAGGTACCACTGTATTTTCATACAATAAATTAACATTTTTAAAGTTATATTCCCTAAAATTCTAAATACAGGTGATATATTCATCAAGAAATATTTGGGCTTTTATTTTACTTTATGATTTAAAAACGATCCATGATGATTTTGATGGAACTCGGTGAATTTGTGATGATCTTGAGGAAACTTGGTGGAATCTTAGCAATCACTTTCAAAAATTTTCATTGCTTTAAGTTTTCTGTCTTGACACTTTGATGTCTTCCTTGGTCTACCAGTATGCTTGCCTTTAACAACCTTCCAATGTTGTTTGTACATGGTCCAGATTTTAGACACCATCAACTGTGAACAACCAACAGCTTTTGCAATATTGAGTGATGATTTACCTTCGTTAAGAAGTTTGATAATCCTCTCCTTTGTTTCAAGTGACATCTCTCATGTTGGAGCCATGATTCATGTCAGTGCACTTGGTGCAACATCTCTCGAAGGTGTGATTACTCCTGTTTAACTGCAGATTAACGAGCAGATCTAATCTGATCCAGGTGTTCATTTTGGAAATTGAAATTTACGGTGTGATTCCATATTTTTTTCCTCAAAATTGAGTGATTCCATAATTTATTCCCTCGCTTGGCATAAAAAAAGTAACTGCTGACTACCGCTATTTTTTCTTGATTTCTTTTAGTGTTTCTCAAAGCCAGAAAGTTGATGTTTGAAATTACTTAAATTTTTTTGTCATGTCTGTGATCTGATTATTTTCTGCAAAATTAAACAACTGAATGAACATCCGCCAAGACTGGTGATTCCATAATTTTTGCCACTGGTTGTAGTCTCGGGCTTGGCAAGGGTGTTTCTGTTTGGGTTTGCATGTTTTCTGTTTGCCTGCATGGGTTTCCTCTGGGTATTCTGGGTTTCCTCCCACAGTCCAAAAACATTCATGTTAAGCTAACTGGCAGTTACAAATTTCCTGTAGGCATGAGTGTGAAGCGTCATGTGTGATGTGACCTGGTGGGCTGTCCAGGATGTACCCCATCTTTACCCTGTATCAGCTGTGATTGACTGTATTTATTCTGTCCCCCACAAGGCATAAGGGATACTGTGTTTGTAGGGTCTGTCCACAGTCACCGTCGCTGCACGTAGATTCTTACTGGATTTATTTAATATTTATATTTAATTGTCTCTGCGGTTACACCCTACAAGCCTCTCGAAACTGAGTCACCGTGACCTATTTTTCCAAGTCACAGAGGTCAATTCATCAAAATGCCTGATAACATCCTATAGGGTGCAGTTGACAGTCGCGAGGAGGTTGGCACCCATCTCAGCCCACTCCAGACGAGGGCAGGGTACACCCTGGATGGCTCGCCAGGACATCGCAGGGTCAACACTCACACAACCGTTCATACTCACACTCACACCCAGAAGTGATTTAGAACAGACAATTTACCCACTGCACATGTTTCTGGACCCTGGGAGGAAACCGGAGAACCTGGAGGAAACCCACACACGCACGAGGAGAAGATGCAAACTCCACACAGAAACACCCGAGCTGGGAACGGAGCCCAGGGCCTTCTTACTGTGAGGTGGACATGCCAACCACTACACCACCGTACCTCCTCAGATCTAGAACACATTCCAAATAGAAAGAAAGAAAAGAAAAAAAAAACAGTTTGGAGACGAAAAGTTGTGAATAATCTAAAATAAACAGTAAGTATTGATTCGGTTCAGGCACTGACGGGAAAAAGGTAATCTTGCGCCATTCTGGATAATCTGATACCCTCCAAATGTTTAAAATTGACAGAAGACAATGGAAAAATCAAGAAATATTAATAATGTCATGGAAAGTAATTAGTTAATTAACAATGAACCTGTAAATATTTTCTGCTGCTGACGATCTTTACACCCCAGCATAGTGCACTGTTTAAGGCTGCGCTGCCATTATTGATCCCAATGTGTGTGTGTGTGTGTGTGTGTGTGTGTGTGTGTGTGTGTGTGTGTGTGTGCACGAGTGTGTGTGTGTGTGTGTGTGTGTATGTGCGTGTGTGTGTGCGTGTGTGTGTGTGTGTGTGTGTGCGTGTGCGTGTGCAGCGCGTGTGTGTGTGTGTGTGTGTGTGTGTGTGTGTGTGTGTATGTGTATGTGTGTACATGTGTGTACATGTGTGTGTGTGTGTGTGTGTGTGTGTGTGTGTGTTTACACATGCAGGGCAGTGTCTGTCGTACTGCGACTGTGTGAGATAAGAGAAGGTTAGTCGTGTTATTGCGTTTGATTTTCTCCTCTTTCGTATCTTCTCCATTAACCACAATGATTCTTCTTCCTATAAGACGACACATTTTCAGCGCTGCAGCACTTCAGGCTTCATTCCTCTGGTAAGGTTAAATACTTTGCAGCTAATAATCATAATAATAATAATAATAATAATAAAAATAATAATAAGGTTTTGTTTTTGCTAAACTGTATTATTCCCACAATGGAAATTATTACCTCTGTGTTTGACCATCCAAAAGTGAACACACACACACACACACACACACACACACACACACACTCAGAGCAGTGGGCACCCGGAGAGCAGTTGCGGGGTTAGGTGTCTTGCTCAAGGGCACTTCAGCCATGAAGGTGGAGGAAGGGACGGTGGCGCTCACTCTCCCACCAACATATTTTTCCTGCTGGTTCAGGAATCAAACCGACATCCTTTTGGTCCAAAATTAGCTTCTCTAATCTTTATGCGACGGCTGCTCCCTATTATTTGGAATTATAGAAACGAAAAAGATCCATTCAGTCATTCATTTTCTGAATCGCTTAATCCTAATTAGGGTCACAGGGAGGCAGGAATTCTGGGCTCGGCGAGGATGTCCCTGTGTGGAGTTTGCATGTTCTCCCCGTGCTTGTGTGGGTTTCCTCTGGACACACCGGTTTCCTCCCAGAGTCCAAAGACACGGGCTGCTCGATCAGCAGCGGATTTGATCTAATCCATCCGATGTAATCGCAATTTCATCAGCGTGTTGTATCCTGTTAGTATAAAAAATTCAGAAAAAAACTCAAAATATCCGCTTGCATGTGAGGCAGCAAAGTATTTTAATAAAAAGTTCAAAAGTCTACAAAAGTTTTGTAAATTAATTCACGTCAGTTGTTTTGCTGTTACACCTCCAATGTGATCACATGTTACACCAGACTAGAAATACAACAAATTAATTTTAATTTCTCCCTCTATGCATGTGTGTGTGTGTGTGTGTGTGTGTGTGTGTGTGTGTGTGTGTGTGTGTGGGTGGGTGGCAGTGTGGTGGTTGTAGTGTGCAGTTCCCAGTTCCCACCTCGACTCAACCCTGTGGACTGCTCCTGGTCAGAGTGGTCACAATGGACACGTTGTGACCCCTGTCTGAAGAAGAGGGTGAAAACACACACACACACACACACACACACACACACACACACACACACACACACACACACTTATTTTACTGATTACTGTGTCTCTGGTGTCCATCACCCGGTCAGTCACTTTGTGTGGATCTCATTTTGCGTGTGTAGTGTATTAACGCTCAGTGCTCTGGTCCTCAGTTCCGCTACGCCACTGTGCTGCAGCCTTCTCAGTTTGGGGGTGAGCCATGTTATGTGCATGGGAATGAGGAAGAGTCATGTACACCGCCCTCGCGCTACTCGTGCCGCAGTTCTGTGCCACTCTGCCAAGGCTTCCAGTGTCCCGCCACAGGTCACCCATACACCCACCACTACAAAACCATTACACAAATATTGAATTATCAACTCACACCTATTCCATAAGCGTTAATCAATCATACAGAAGTGTGTGTGTGTGTGTGTGTGTGTGTGTGTGTGTGTGTGTGTGTGTGTGTGTGTGTGTGTGTTCAGGTCGCTGTATCCCAGAAGGGCTGCGTTGTAACGGGGATGATGACTGTGGTGATGGGTCTGATGAGCTCAACTGTAAAAAAGTGTTTAAATCCTGCAAACAACCAACCGAAGAGTTCTACGGCATCGACAACCTCGCCAAAGGGTGCGCATGTGTGTGTGTGTGTGTGTGTGTGTGTGTGTGTGTGTGTGTGTGTGTGTGTGTGTGTGTGTGTGTGTGTGATGCCTAAAGTAAGAATTATTTTTGCTGCACTACTTCCACCAGCATTGCCTTCATCAGTGATGACCGAGCTCACAATGTCAGCGCTCACTGCTGCTTTCAACTTTCAGGCTTAATGTGCTGAACAGTAATTTAGAGGGTTTGGTGCTGGATAATCGATACTACGCTGGTGGCTGTTTGCCCCATTATATCCAGGATGTGCGTTTCAGGAAACCTTACAACGTCCAGCAGTATATTATGGAGGCAAGTCTTTGCCTAAGCCACACACCACACAAACCACACACACACCACAGCAACTCACAGGGTGCCAGATATAGAGTCCGAGTCCACTAGCGTGACTGTTATCAATAAGTAGTGCGTTTCTCTTCTGTTAATATTAGCAATAACAACAAACGCTCCAGAGAGGGAAATCGAGCCAGAGATGATTCATGTGCAGGAGATTTTAATATAAATACAAAGCAAAATCTAATAAAACAGGAGATGACACAGGCAGGTAATTTCAACTCCAGCCCAAAATGTATTTAATATAAATATCAGCCAGAGTTTGCAGGGAACATGCAAACTCCACACAGACGCACCATCTTCGAGCTCAGGACTCATATCTAGGACCTTCTTGATTTGGGGGCAGTGGTGATCTAGTGGTATAAGGAGCCGGATCGCTGATCCAAAGGTTGGGGGTTCGAGTCCCACTCTCCACAAGGTTGTCACTGCCCCCCCCCAGTGCAGCTAACTGGGTTATCAAAGGCCGGCCATGTCTCTCACTGTCTATGGTGTGAGGCATGTAAAAGAACCATTGCTGACTTTCAACAAGAGTAGGCTGCAAAGCCGTCAGCGTGTTTCCGCCCTGCGATGGCCTGGCGAGCTGTCCAGGGTGTACTCTGCCTTCGCCCTGAGTTGGCTGGGATGGGCACCAGCCTCCCCGCGACCCTAATTATGATGAAGCGGTTACAGAAAATGAACTGAATCAGCCAGCGTTGTGACATCTATGAGAAACGGGAAGAGTGAGTCAAAGTAATACTGAAATAAAGTGCACCCTCTGCTGGTGTGGAGATTTAATATCATGAGCTGCTCTTAATGTATTGCACAATGCCAAATAGGGGGAAGGGGGTGGGGGTTTCAGTGGAGCTCAGTGCTGCCTTACCGATCTGAACATAAGGGGCTCAAACCCCACCATGTAGGCCATCTATGTCTCTCACCCTTTGTGGTGACCATTGCTGTCACTCGAAAAAGAACAGGCCATTGGATTACCGTCAGCTTATTTTTTTGTGGTGGTGCGGTGCGCCTCACCCAGAGTTGTCTGAGATGGACATCAGCCTTACAGCGGCCCTAATTAGAATTAAGCGGTTCAGAAAATGAATGAATGAATTAGTGGTGTTGATCACATACCCAGGATCCAAATTCAGGCTTAGAATTTGGAATATGGGTCTATCTAACAATTTTGTAAAGGCATTAAGAGAATTACATTTCATGTATCAACTGAAAAGGATAAATCCAATTAGTGATCCCACCTCAGGACAGGTTTTGATACTGTAATATAACTAGTATGTTTGTGAATAAAACACTATAATGGTGACACATATTTTTCTCATCGTCCAGACAAAAGGCACCTACGATTTCAAGCTCGAATCTCGTGACTCGTACAGAGAATACGCTGAGCATACCATGAAGGCCACCATGTCCAGGACCACCGTGTCTTTCTCCTTTGCTATACCTGGACTCTTTGAGATCGGGTTTAACTATGACGAAAGCAAGTACAAGAAATCCGTGCAGAAGATTCGCAACTATGCTGGGACGGTAAAGCACGATGCACAACACCCCCAACACACCGTCACCACAAACGCACACATGTCTGAATCCCAGGAGGAATGTTGTTTACAATTTTAACACGCTAAGATCAACCCAGATAGCATACTGCGTAAGTTTACATCCACAGTTATTATTTGAGTTATCATTGAAGAAACTCTGATTGATATGTGAGAACCGTGGCGGATTTTGGAGGCAGTCGCTAGCGGATATGGGTGGGAAAAAAAAAAGTTGAACAAAACAATGCGGTTGAATTAATCTAACATTTGAACCACGGTCAATTTTAACAAGCACAAAATTTCCAGAAATGTAAGTCATACCCTTCTGGATCTCAAGAGAGCTCCTGAAACAGTAGTGCCTGGGATGCCTACAGGATAACGCTGGTTGACCCCTAGATGGCAAAAGATTAATCTACAGTGAATTAATTCTGACTATATAAGAGAATTTTGGGGCACTGGGGGCCTGGTGGTAAGGGTGCTGGGTCACTGATCCCAAGGTTGGGGGTTCAAGCCCCAATGTCAACAGGTTGTCTTTGTTCCCCCAGTGCAACTAACTGGGTTATCAAAGGCCGGCCATGTCTCTCACTGTCTGTGGTGTGAGGTTCATGTAAAAGAACCATTGCTGACTTTCGTAAAGAGGAGCTACATAGCCGTCAGGGTGTTTCTGCCCTGTGATGACCTGACAAGCTGTCCAAGGTGTACTCAGCCCTCACCCAGGGTCGGCTGAGATGGGCACCAACAACCCTGTGACCCTAATTAGGATTAAGCGGTTACAGAAAATGAATGAATAAAACAATTTTTAGGTCTTCTAAATATGTCCCAGGCAACAAACTGAAAATCTGTGTATTTTCCACTGAAACAAGAAACAAGATCAACGTTCCTTTTCTTAGCGTGGAATAAGAATGATCAAATACCTTACATGCGTTTGTTTTCCAGTTGGCATGAAGTCATAGTGTAATATTTTTCTATTCATGTATTGTTACAGTCCTCCAGCTTCGTTCATGCACATGCCAGGCTTGAGCTAGCACGCTACACCCTTAAAGTGGACAGCCTGGTTCTGCACCCAGAGTTCCTGTCACGCCTCCGGACCCTCCCGCATGAATATACCTATGGCGAGTACCGACAGCTGTACAGTGACTATGGCACGCATTATATCACAGAGGCTACACTCGGGGGAGATTTCGACTACACGGTCATCTTCAACAAGAAGAACCTGGAGAAATCTGGTAAGGTCAAAATAACAATAAACACATTCTCTGAACCATTAATCCTTATTAGGGTAGCGAGAAAGCTGGTGCCCATCTCTGCCGACTCTGGGTGAGGGCAGGGTACACCCTAGACAGTTCTCCAGGCTATCACAAGGGCCAAAACGCACACAACTCACACTTATGGGTGACTTAGAAAAGCCAGTGAACTGACTGGCCATGTTTTCGGACTGTGGGAGGAAACCGGAGAACCGGGAGGGAACCCACAGAAGTACAGGGAGAACATGCAAACTCCACACAGAAACGCTAGAGCTGGTAATCGAACTAGGGACCTTCTTACTGTGAGGCGGACATGCTAACCGCTGCACCACCGTGTCACCTTAACGACCAATGAACCAGTCAAATTAATACCTCAATCGACTGCATGTATTCAACCAGCTCTGTAATGAAGTTCATTCCTTTCAGGTTACTCGCTAAGTGATGCCAAGAATTGTCTGCAGATGGGCTTTAAACTGGGAATCAACATCAAGGGTGTGTACGTGTCAGGAGGGGTATCAGGTGGAGGATGTGAAGGATTACTCAAAGAGTTTGGAAGTAAGGACCCTTTAATGCAACTCTTCTCTCTTGTCAACCTTGTTGAGATGCTTGAAAATATCGTGGAGGCGTTGTCTTATTCTTCCTCCTGGATCAACAATTTGATTTTTATGCATTACACAGTGAACAGAGCTGTTCATAACATACACAGTTTTATTTTCATTTTCTGAACCGCTTAGTCCTAATTAGGGTCTCAGGGAGGCTGGCACCCATCTCAGCCGACTCCGGGCGAGGGCGGGATACACCCTGGGCAGCTCGCCAGGCTATCTCAGGGCAAATACTCACACAGCCATTCATACTCACGCTCACACCTAGGGGTGATTTGGAACAGCAAATTAACCCACTGTGCATGTTTTTGGACTGTGGGAGGAAACTGGCGTACCAGAGATAACCCGCGCAAACACGGGGAGAACATGCAAACGCCACACAGAAACAGCCAAGCTTTGAATTGAGCCCAGGACTTTCTTGCTGTTAGGCGGAAGTGCTAACCACTGCGCCCCCATGCCACACGGTCTAGCAATATGTCCCTCACAAAGATCCTGACAAACGGCTAGAATAACATATGACCCGTGTGGGTAATAAAAAAAAAGTAGCTATATAAGGCCTGTTTGCAATATTATCGGCGCTGATGGAATGATAACTTGATCCTTTCTCCATGATCATCTTTCAGGTAAATAGTTTACGTTAATATGTGTAATTAGCTCCAACAGAACGCCTGCTACATAAACTTATATTCATTCATTCATTCATTTTCTGAACCGCTTAATCCTAATTAAGGTCGCAAGGAGGCTGGTGCCCGTCTCAGCCGACTCTCTGCGAGGGCAGAGTACACCCCGGACAGCTCACCGGGCCATTGCATTGCATAAATGTGTATTTCCATTAAAAAAGTTTGACTCACTGAGCTGGTCATTTCCGCTATGGTTCAATTTTCTGGTTTTGTTCAAGGTATATTCGCATCATTGTGTCCTTAGGATCCGTGTGTAACAATTCACACCTGAGTAACGGGATTTGAAGACGGTGTTGCTGGTGTATTGTATAGATTGCTGCAATGCATGATTCTTATTTTGTGCCGTATTCCACAGACAACGCGACCAGCAGTTCCTTAGTGGAGGATTATGTGGCTGTGGTCAGAGGAGGAGACAGCGAGACTGTTTCACGTCTTGCTGCCAAAGAGTTTCCCACGCCAGACATCATGCAGCTATGGGGGAATGCCGTCCACTACAACCCTGACTTCGTCAGCATGAAGGTAATAAACATACACATCTGCTGTTATGATAGCAGAGATGTGATCGGTACGTCCGCGTTTAAAAGCATATTCGACTAAAACCGTTTTCCCGTACATGAGCCAATATCTCATTGAACAGCGAATTCTGATGAATGTGTTGAATTCTGCATTCAACAACTTTTCTGACGAATGTTGAGGAAAATCTGGGTTTGCCTCTGTCATGATGTTTAGCAATGATTAGCAACATTAGTGGAAATGCTGGCGAAAGACAGTCAGTGAGTATTAGTAACTTTTAGCAAATGTTAGCAGCAATACTTGTGAGGAGGATTAGCAATGCTTTAGAACTGTTTGGGTCCTTTTGCCAACCAAGAGACCGGGTGAATATCAAGTGAATATTTGGATTGAATCACGCAACACTTTAAAAAAGATGAGCAAATACCCCAGCGTACTGAAGCTTTTGAGGAAGAATAGTTACGTCTGGCTGCTGGAGACTACCAAAGAAATAAATTTAGCATCCATAAAACCGTCCGCGAACTGTTTAGTGGCCGTTTACTCATCCCATCCTTGATGAACTTTCCTGCCGCGTCTCATGTTGTTCTTCATCGTTTCACCATCCTCAGTAAGTGCTTTTTCCTGGAGGTTCTGGAGGTCCCAAGGAACAATGGAAGAATTAATAAGGATAATTTGAAGTCAGTTTGTCCGGGCAGTACTGGGTGTGGGGAGATGAGATACGAGTAATCGAATTGAAGACACTTTGATTTTTATTTCATAGACATCAGTATGCATACTGTGTGCTTTTGGAGCCCGTGCATATAAATACAGTCGTCACTTCATGCTTTGTGTTGCAGCTGGCACCGCTGCATGAGCTGGTGACAGAAAAGGATTTTACCAACGCCAACATACTGAAAAAGAACCTGAAGCGTGCACTGATAGAGTTCTTGACCGAGAGCGACTCGTGCCGCTGCGCCCCCTGCCTCAACAACGGAGTGGCGGTGCTTAAAGGTCAGATTCTCAAGCTCAAACTGTTTCTGTCTATATATGTATATATATATATATATATATATATATATATATATATATATATAAAATACATGAGAACATATACACTCCATATAGAATCGCCCTTGTTGGGCCTGAGAATCAAACCCGGGACCTTCATGCTGTGATATGGATGTGTTGACCAACAGTTTTCTGTAGTTTTAGTTTGTACGGCTTCACCCTTGTCCTCTTACAAATATAAATCTTTCCTGTTTTCAGGTACACGCTGTGATTGTATCTGTCCAGTGGGCTACAGCGGGCTGAGTTGTGAAGAGACAAAGCGATCAGGTCTGTGTTTATGATCGAGATATATATATATATATATAAATATATAAAATATTTTTGAGATTCACACCAGTCAGTGAATTTCATGTTTTAATTCTTATGAATCTGAACTCACACCTATTTATATTAATAATAAATTGTATTAACATGAATGTGATTAACATTCTCAGCAATACCGGTAGACGGAAACTGGAGCTGCTGGTCCAGTTGGTCCGCCTGCAGTGGTAGAACCAAAAAGAGGACACGTCAGTGCACCAATCCGGCACCGCAAAATGGTGGAGGTGCCTGTCAGGGGATACACGAAGACACCACGGACTGTTTTTAACTACAAGACCAAAGCAGTCGTACTGACACTTTTGATCCAAATGGCAAAATATGGAAATTTTTATGTTTTGCAAAATAATTGCTCTTGGTCTTGTTGAATAAATAAATAAATAAATAAATCCAACCAAAAGGTTCTTCATGTTTTTGTATGCACAATAATGATTGTTTTTCCAGATCATTCCTTTCACTAAAGCTTTTTATTTTTTGATTCGAAGATTCATACAGAAACTTTAGTAGAACTCTGTAATGACTCGTTTCAGCAGCGTCTTGTTTGCAGCGAGTTTCCTGGACAGGAGAAGCCGTTGTCTTTAGGTGCTGGATTTGTACATGTTCGTCTCCTTGTCTTTGTTCCAGACTCGCAGGAAGACCAAGAACTCCAGCAGCTCCATGCACCATGAATAGGACCAGCTGGGGGGAAAAAAAACAAAGAAAATAAAATCAACAATAACACAAGAAATACAATGAGAGAGTGCAGACCTCCGCCAAGGTAGTCCAATCGTGTGTCGACATGGGTGGACTGACAGATGATGTGGATTTTGTTTGATAATATTTTTGCAATTATTTTTGAATGAACTGTGCATTCTGGTTGATTTCTAACATCTTGTACTTTAAAAGTAACATAAAAATTTTGAATAAAAAATAAAAATAAAATAAATAAATAAATAAAACAAGCAAATAACCAAAAACTAATAATAAATAAAATATATAAATGCATCCATTCCCTGAACCACTTAATCCTAATTAGGGTCGCAGGGAGGCTGGCACCCATCTCAGCTGACACCGGGCGAGGGCAGTGTTCACCCTGGACAGCTCGCCAGGCCATCTCAGGGCCAACACACACACAACAATCAACATTGACACTCACTGAAGATTTTGAACAGCCAATTAACCCACTGTGCATGTTTCTGGAGTGTGGGAGGAAACCAGAGAATCTGGAGGAAACCCACACAAGCACAGGGAGAACATGCAAACTCCACACAGATACACCCAAGCTGGGAATCGAACCCAGGACCTTCTTGCTATGAGGCAGACATGCTAACGACTACACCACCATGCTGCCATAAATATATAAATTGTAAAGGTAAGTTAAATATTATGACAAAAAAAAAAAACAAAAACGAAGCGCTTAAATTTAATAATTTAGTAATATTTTTTAAATGTATTAATTACTTTACATGTGTTGCATTTTTAGTGATTTTTCTACATTTTATTAATTACCAATTAATTAAATAATATTCAGCAATATAGCATTTAAATATTATTCATTTATAGGTCATTATAGCAATTTAAATTAATTATTATAATTAATTCAGAAATCATATCTATATCTTATTACATGATCTCATTAATCAATTAAATTCAAAGATTAAAATCATTCAAATTTTTAATTTAGCAATAAATAAAACAAATTATTACAAATTTAAAATAAATGATGCATAACAAACTTTAATAATAAAAGATAATTCACGTTGGCGTGGAGTCTTCTCACAGGCGAGGCCATCAGATCCTGACTTGCAGAGACAGCTGCAGGATGTGCGTGTGAGTACAGGCATGCCATTGTTCCTGCAGGGAGCACAGCGGCATGGGTTGAACTGTTGCATGTACTCCTCCCACGCCTGTTTCAAGAACGGCAGCCTGGTGCGTGCCTGAGAGGCCGCCGTGCTGAAACGCACCAGCTCGTAGATGGGCAGGGTCTGGAACGTTGCGGGTTGTTAGAGTGAAGAAAATCAGGTCGGAAAACACACTGAAGTGATCATCATACAGACAGAAGAGCATTACACAGAGTGAGAAGATCATCAGCCAGACAGAACATCATTACACAGAGTGAGAAGATCATCATACAGACATATGATCATCATACGAACTGGAAAGATCATCATTCTTTCCTAGGAATAGGTTAGCCAATCAGAACGAGGATTCACGAATATCTAGTGACGACAGATGAAATTAGAATCTTCTTGTAGTATCAGAATCAGAATGCTTTATTGATCCCAGAGTTAATTGTGTAGATAGTAATAAAAAAAGTAAAAATAAAAAAGTTCCAGAACCATGCGGACATTTAAAGCCTGAAGCAGCCAAGGTAAACGTGCAGCGCCTCTTTAATAAAAAGTTAAAGTAAAATTCAGGGAATTCACCTCGAATTTAATGACGGCCGGGTTATATTTGAGAGATTTGCCCCACTTTCTGTAACTCTCTGCATTACGGATGGCTAACTGAGTGGCGGTGGGGCCTGCAATGCCTCCTTTCACAGAGCCAATCACATCTATGATCAGGTTGTCCTGTCGGTCAGAACCTGAAAAGTCATTTGTGTTGTTGAGTGTCTCTCATTTTTTTTTTTTTTTTAATTAATAAAAGATGAGTTAATACAACAGTGACAAACTCACTTCTATCCAGTCCACCAGTGTTCTCACATTCCTTGTGGTCTGCTGTAAGCTTGGCACTTAAGCCCTTAGAGATGGTACTTGAGAGGCCCAGTGAAAAACCCAGGCAGTTGCTAACGTCCCGAGCCTCCAGTTCTGCGCACAAAAAAACACAAAAAAACAAGTTGGTGTTGGTTCTTCTAAAATCCGAGAAAATATTCTGACGATTAATGTACAACAGTGCAAAGATAGGATCAGGAATGAGTCCATCAGAGGGACAGCACATGCAAGATGTTTTGGAGACAAAGTCAGAGAGGCTAGATTGAGATGGTTTGGACATGTACAGAGGAGGGATAGTGAGTATATTGGTAGTAGGATGCTGAGGTTGGAACTACCAGGCAGAAGGCCCAGAGGAAGACCAAAGAGAAGATTTATGGATGTGGTGAAGGCGGACATGAAGGTGTAAGAGAAGAAGATGCAGAGGACAGGGTGAGATGGCGGCAGATGATTCGCTGTGGCGACCCCTGAAGGGAACAGCTGAAAGGAAAAGAAGAAGAAGATGGAGTCTGTACTGTGGATATTAGTTATTTACATCATATTATACATTAGACAAATCGTTTTGGGCGAGGGCAGAGTACACCCTGGACAGCTTGCCAGGTCATCGCAAGGTATAAACACGCTGATGGCTATGCAGCTCCTCTTTACGAAAGTCAGCAATGGTTCTTTTACGTGAACCTCCACCACAGGCAGAGAGAGACACGGCCAGCCTTTGATAACCCAGTTAGTGCACTAGGGGACAGCAGTGACAACCCGGTGAGAGTGGGGTTTGAACCCTTGACCTTGGGATCAGTGATCCAGTGTATGTTTAAATGATACTGAAATCCTGGAACGATTAATCTGGCTGAGTCTTGCTAACCCGTGTGTTTGAGTAGTTTGAGTATTTGAGTAGTTTGAGTTCTGTTTGTGTTAGTAGATGTTTATCTTGGCTCAGATGAAGGAGATGAAAGTCCTTTATTAACCGTTTAATGTTCCTTACCCTTTTTTTCCATGACCTTTTTGTCCAGCACCACGATGTAATCCAGAATTCCTCCCATGGTGCCTTGCGTTACATAATGCGTGCCATATTCACTGATGAAGTGTGAGTAGGCACCAAAGTCATACTGCTCGGGAAGCTCCATGAGCGACTGGAGCATGTCCTCGTGCAGCATCAGATCTCGACTTCTCATCTTAAACTTCGCCGTTTCTACTGTCGAGACCAGCCGCGTAAACTGCACCTTCTGCAGAGATGCTCACAGAAAAAGGGAAGAGGGAATATTTCCACAAGATCAGCTGTTTCACGCATACCATTATATCGGAATTGTTGTGGTGCATGCTGGGACTGTTCGGGAAGAAACAACGGAAATGTGCGTGATTGCGGCAGACAGATTTAGTACGGAACACGTTCTTGTATAATTTATTTGTAATTGTTGATAATGAGCTATTTTATCAATCAGTGCTGAGCTTGAGCGAGATCGTGGTTGCTGGGATGAATTTGGGGCCAGCAAACCCAAATATGGAGGCCATTACAGATTAAGCACCATATAACCACCGAATGTTTATTCATGCCAGAGAAGTGTTGGGGCCAAATATCAAGAAGAACCATTTTAGTGTGGAACTGTCAGACTGTGAGTATGATGCAAGCTTTTATATCGTTCTATATTTTCTTCTGTTTGTTCTCAAACGGTCCCATCACGCATCACGGCAATTCCAAAAAGGTGGGATCCGTAAAATGCCAAAGAGTCAGTCTTGTTTCTGGAAATATCACATGTAAGTTTACACTTTTAGCAGAGCACATGATATTTATCCATTTATAGTAACATTACTTAAGTTATGTTCTGAAAAAAATATCTAGGGGGCACTAATAGATTTGAAAGTAATCTCATATATACTGTACACAGAACACCTCAACTTATGTTTTATTTATGTTCTGAACAGCCAAGGTGAAAAAAATGTAAGTTGTTACTGTACGTTCCAGTGACGTATGACTGGTCATACTGTACTATACATCCATATATACCATTACCGTGTCTCATAAAACACCCCTAAATCAATTATTATAAACATAACATTGTAAAATAATATCAAATATATCAAATAATATCAACGTTAATTTCAAATAAATTAAACTCAAGCAAAATAATTTAAAATAAATAAATTTTAATCAAATTCACTTATTCACACTGATTCTGATTACCACTATCACTAGTAGGCTTATGCTTTTGACCAACTATATTTGCTTAGGGTTACAAATACGCAAAACATTGTAAATACAAAGATCACAGAGATGACATCTTAACACAAGGGTAACACGCGGTGAACTGGGAAGAAGCAGGGCACGCTCAGTCTATCGTTTGTAAACAATGAATGCAGCTCAATGTAAAGAATGGACGTAGTATGATGCGTAAGTAGCATTTGAACGTCTCGTACTACGGAGACCACAATAAACTCAAAATTTGACTTGCAAAAAAATTTTTTTTTTTTTAATTTTTTACAGTCAGTTCAAACGTAAAATCAAACAAACGTAAGGCGAATAAACGTAGGGTGAGGACCGTTTGTGTGTGTATATATATATATATATATATATATATATATATATATATATATATATACAGTAGTGCAATATGTATTATCATATATATGTATATATATATATATATATATATATATATATATATATATATATATATATATATATATATATGATAATACATATTGCACTACTGTCAGAGATGCTGTTGAATCCGTTCTGACCAATCAGAATCCAGAATTCAAATGATCTATAGTTTAAGAATGTCAACAAATGATACATTGTGCAGACCCATCTATTCACAAGCACATAGGATATTGAAAATGCAGCTTCATTTTTAGTCTTTTGTAAACCATGAGGTGTTGTGTACCATACCTTACTGTCGTACTGTGATATGTTTGTCAACAGGGACTCTGCATGACTCCCCGACAATCCAGCTTCCACGTACATAACACCAAAATTCACACCAAAGTTGGAGGACGTCTCTGTTTTCTGAGCGTTTAATAAACTCAAAGCATCATCATATTCTTCAACTGAGCCCTGGCTGAGAGAATGTGCCTGGAACGTGACCAAATAAAACAATAAAAACAAAACAAATCAAGAAACAGCATCGAGCAGGTGTGCAGCATGTGCAACAATAACCACTGAGCTTTTAGTGGATCCTGATGTGATACCGGAAATGGCGATCCCTCAGTGCCTCACACAGTGACACTAGTGCTTAGCGCGTCCACCTCACTCTCAGTGCAGCTAACCGGGTTATCAAAGGCCGGCCGTGTCTCTCACTGTCTGTGGTGAGAGCTTCATGTAAAAGAACCATTGCCCTTCGCAAAACTAAGCTAACAACACTATGGTTAGCGTAGCATTTGAATGCATTTATTGTATATATGCTAATGCTAAGCTAACCGTAGTATACAGTCCCATTATTACACCAGGTACCATGGATACCCTACCAAAGGTGCATTAAAATCCGAGTGAAGCAGTGATGCTGATGTCATTATGCTGATTTGATAGACAGTTTACAGTTTTGCTAGTAAGAAAACGTCTCTGAATATCCTGGATAATACAGCAGGCATTTTGTCGTCCACGCTGTGCGTTTACGTACCAGTATACGGTATGTCAAGAAGTTTAATGGCTTCCTGAAGTATTTCTCATCATCGCTGTAGTAAAGCTTTTCACAGAAGGAGTCATACGTCAGTTCCCTCCATTCTCCATTATAGATGTAGTCACATACACCTCCGAAGTACTTGGGATCCAGAACATGGCTCACAAAAACATCTGAGAGAGCATTATAGCTGCAAAATGCACAGGTTTAGTTCATGTTATTACAGGTATACTGGTGTCCTGTGGCTAGCTAGTGTATCTACCCTTCCTAGTCATCACTGTATAGAACAGAAGTATTCACACACACACACACACACACACACGAAGATTCATCAGAAGGACCCTGGCTCATACTGCAATCCTGCAATCTAAAGTTACTTTTTATTAATAGCATTTTGTCGACACCCTTATCTAGAGGATTTTACATTTTGCGAATTTATAGAACTGAGCAGTTGAAAGTCAAGGACCTTGTTTAAGGGCCCAACAAAAAGAGACTGGTACTGGGGCGTGAACCGCCGACCTTCCGATGAGATGCTAATGACTAATCCAGAGTTTTTGATAACGTCGGAAAGTAAAAGACTTTGTGGCGGCGGTGGCCTGGTGGTAAAAGGTGCTGGATCACTGATCCTAAGGTTGGGGGTTCGAGTCCCGTTCTCCATGGGTTGTCACTGTCCCCCCAGTGCAGCTAACCGGGTTATCAATGGCCAGCCATGTCTCTCACTGTCTATGGTATGAGGTTCATGTAAAAGAACCATTGCTGACTTTCGTCCAATGTAGCTGCATAGCCGTCAGCGTGTTTCTGCCCTGTGATGGCCTGATCAAGTAACAGAATTTAAATTAATGCACAGGGCAGCCTTATTTATCATTTTTCAGGACAATCTCATCAATTGGGGGGGGTTTGAACACCTTTTCACATGACTGTATAATTAGGTTTATTGTTGAGGAACAGCCATAAACAAGCTAGTTCCTGTTATCATTAATGTTACAGCAGCTGTGAATGTTTCTTTTGTTCGTTTACAGTATTTAGGCAAATTTGGTATCATGGAAAATTTAGCGTTTATATTCTGGAGGGTTGAATAAACGGGACAGTGTGTAAGACTGAGTCGTATCTAGTGGTGAGTTTCCGGAATACAACCAACTGAAGTTTCACTCCTGACCTGTCCCGTGTGAAGCCTGTATTCTGGACGACATAGAAATATTCATCCATTCATTTTCTGAACCACTTAATCCTAATTAGGGTCATGGAAAGCCTGGTGCCCTTCTCAGCCTACTCTGGATGAGGGTAGAGTACACCAGGGGTCCCCAAACCCCTGTCCGCGGACCGGTACCGTTCCGTGGCTCATTTGATATCGGTCCGCAAACAAAATCTTTCATGGTGCAAATTATATGTTTTTATTAGTTCTTCCGGATCTTATTTTGAAAAACAAGTGTTTATGACATTGTTGCAGAAGCACTGAAAACCCTCCTTCTGTTTCCAACCACATATCTTTGTGAGGCGGGGTTTTCTGCGGTGACAGCCACCAAAACAAGACTACGGAGTAGACTAACCGGTCCGCGGAAATATTTTCAAACATAAAACTGGTCCCTGGTGCAAAAAAAAAAAAAGGTTGGAGACCACTGGAGTACACCCTGGACGACTCACCAGGCCATCGCGGGGCAGAAACACACTGATAGCTCTACAGCTCCTCGTTACAAAAGTCAGCAATGGTTCTTTTACATGAACCTTCACCATAGGCAGTGAGAGACATGGCCAGCCTTTGATAACCCAGTAAGTGCACTGGGGGAACAGTAGTGACAACCCGATGATAGTGGGGCTTGAACCCCTGAGGGATCAGTAAGGTATCACTCTACTACTGCCCTTATAGAGGTCTTTAAAAAAAACCCGTACGTACTGATGATATACTTATTTTCTGCTAACAAATGCTAACAGTTCCACTGGGGCACGATGTCTGATCTCTGCAATTAAAAAAGCATGAAGCTACTTGATTAATGTGCACACTTCGGCTATATAAAGGAACCAGGGTGAATCCAAGAGATGAAGCTTGAAGGAATCGTGTTTCCAAGTCCATCAAGATCCCCTACAATGGTGCATCATGGTCTGTTAAGCTCCGGAAACACTGTGTAAGGGTCTGTGAAGCTCCACAGCGATTCCCACGTTCTATCACAATTGGTGTGGAATCATCATAGTCCAAAATAATCGCTGCAAAATTTTTGACAGTTAAAAATTTCTCTACTATCATCATGATCATCATGGATCCACCAGGTTCCTTCCAGAACATCACGATTTGATTCCCCTCGGATTGTGGCGATTGCAGACATCGTGCTCCAGCGGAAACCAGGATTCTACACTGTACCTTGAAATTTCAGTCTAGTTTTTACTGTACGGTATTTTATTTAAATGTTCCTGGGTTATTGTTTATAATTCATTTCAGTCATTAAGTTCGTGAAACACTCCAACTCTTGACACACTGGATGGAGAATCTGAGGTTGTAATGTATCTTATTTTATTTAAGGCTCATAAGGACGGTTTACAGATGGTCGTTACCACCCCCCACTCACCCCCACCCTGCATTATTCTGTAAACTTACCCCTGTGTGGCCTTCTGCGCTCCGGGGATGGTGAGCATACCAAGACACTTGGTTTCCGGTGTTACCGGATTCTCACAGTGTTCCTCATCACTACCGAACTGACAGTCCCAATCACCATTACAACGAAGAAGCTGATTGATGCATCGGCCTGCGTGGAGTAGAATGGAAGTGTAAACACAGATTCCGGTTCCCTTGTTATCCCAAGAGCTCAAATCAAATCATTCAGACTCTGATTTAACCTGGAACCCAAACCAAACTAGCCCTGGAGAAACTATCTCGTGATTGATGAGGGAGTCTGAGGACTGCATGGAGGTACCTACCGGTTTCAGGGCACGCGTACTGATCTCCACACTCATCCTGAGGGTCACACTCGTCCTGAACCGGGCACAGCTTCTTATCCCACTGGCTGAGCACACAAGCCGTACCACCAAACTGCGAGTGCTGCTCCACGTATTGAAAACGTACCTACAAACCCAAACATGTGCATCATATGACTTACACTGAGTGCAGAACATGAACCCTGAGGTCTCTACAGGTTTTCAGTGTCACCCTGACATTCTTTTCATTCGCCTCGTTAGTTGGGCCGGTGCGGTTGTGAAGTGCTTAACACGTCTGTCTCACAGCAAGAAGGTCTTGGACTCAATCCGGGCGTGTTTTAAATACACTGTATGAAGGTTGCCTGACTTGGGCCCCGTGAGGTCCTGAGGGTTGGGTCCTGAGTCTCGAGTCCTGCTTGGTTTGGGCATTTCTGTGTGGAGTTTGTATGTTCTCTCCACGCTTGTGTGGGTTTCCTGCAGGTGCTCATGTTTCCTCCCACAGCACAGAGACATGCACAATAGGGAACCGGCTGCTCCGGACTGCCCCTAGCTGTGAGTGTGAGTGTGAATGGTTTTGTGTTGCCCTGCGATGGACTGGCGGGCTGTCCAGGGTGTACCCCGCCTTCACCCACTGTCAGCTGAGATAGGATCCGGCCTCCCCACGACCCTCATAGGATTTACCGGTTCGGAAAATTAATAATGAATGTATTGTTAACAAACTGGAGATGTTTTGGTCATCAGAGACGAAGGGCGACGTCATGCTAAATCTATAATTAGCAATCCCAGAACTAAGTTGGAAGCACTGAAGAAACTGAAGAATAATTAATTTTCTCAACCACTGAAGCCTTTATTAGGGTCACGGGAACGCTGAAGCCTATCTCAGCAGCCTCAGGGCGAAGGTGGGGTACACCCTGAATCACTCACCAGTTCATGCAGGTCAATACACTCACAACCATTCACACTGACATCTAGGCGCTAATTTGTCTGATGTGTATATCTTTGGACTATGGGAGGAAACTTTAGTACCAGGAGGAAACCCAATAAGCATAGGAAGAACACGGTCCTGGATCTGAACCCAGGACCGTCTCGGGTCCCGGTTAGATCACTATTTAATAAAACTTTCCATCATGAATCCTTTCCCCACATGACTGAAAACACTTCTAAATTAGCCCCCGGGGGTCCAGACGCTCTGGTCGAAAGGCCCATTTCATAATATGCCAATATAGAACCAGCATAGCTGGAAAGTAAATGTTCAGAAATGTAATATTCAGTTTTGCCTCTATGCCCTTGAAAAATAGGTCAAGGTCACTCACACACAATTTCATCCTAACACTCGTAGTAGTGAACCAAAACAAAAAGCTTCAGGGCGCGACTAGTACATGTCCAGAAACTACAATGTGACGGACAACCGGAACTCATTCCTGTAGCTCCTGATGGACGGGAACTAATACGTTTATTTTCTTGTTTAACAAGTCTGATAATTATTAAAAAAAAAAAAAAACAACTCAAACCCTGTAACTGTTACCGGGTCAGAATTTAGTGTAAGTGTCAGGACAAGGCCGGCGGAATAAGAACTGGGTGTGTATACACAGTATGTTCACTTCCTGCCTTTACCGTATGTTCAGTGCAGGTGTCGCACCGTGTCCAAGACGTCCACTTCTTCAGCTTACAGTCGATGGGAGAGGGCGAGCCTGCATCTCGCGTGCATCTGGACAAGACCGCCGTCCTTCAGAGACAGACAGACAGAGAGACACGGCGAGATGACATGACTTTACCAGCGCTGGATTCATCCTTTAGCTTATTAGAGTTTATTCAAAGCACCAGGTTACAGCATGTGCTCTCATAGCTCCTGATGGAGCTCTGAGGGTAATGAACAACACATTGACCTTCCTGACCTCTGACCTTAACTGTTTTATTCACATTTAAATTTGATTTTTATTTATCAGGATTATTTAACGAGTTCAGTGCACCCGCAGTAACAGAAACACCACCGAATATTACAACCACAAACCCACACGACCATAGCAGATCAGAGGTCACAGAAGAAGAGTGTCCGCCATGGCCGACCCCATACCTGTTATGACAGGAGGTCCAGCCGACGCAAAGCAGAGACAAAATAATACAAGAATATCCAGAAGACCAAAACTGCCTCATGGTTAAAACAGCTGGTTTTCAGATGATCGCTGAACGTTAGATGTATTCGGAGACACTTGTCAATATCTAACAGGGTAAATGATTTACAGGAGGTAAACAATGTGCTTGCTTTCCTGTAAACCTCATCCTCCAAATAAACACGCACACACACACACACACACACACACAAGTCTTTCATGAACATTGCACAACACATCCACACAAACCATTTCCAAAGGAATTTTATTCCATGTGTGTTGCATAAACTGGGGCATTTTGGATGCTTTGGCTCTGGTGGTGTTGTGGTTATCGTATCCTCCATATAGCAGGAAGGTCCTGGGTTCGAGTCCCGAGCTCAGTTAGGATGTTTTTGTGCGGTGTCTGCATGTTCTCTCCATGCTTGCGTGGTTTACTCTGGTTTCCTCCCACAGTCCAAGAACATGCACATTCGGCTAATTGGCTGTTCCAAATTGTTCCGAGGTGGAAGTGGTTGTGAGTTTTGACCCTGAAATGGATTATTGAGCCTTTCAGGGTGTGCCCTGCCCTCATCCAGACTTGGCTGAGATAGGCTTCAGCCTTAGCATGACTCTGGTAAGAGTAAGCAGTTCAGAACGTGAGTGATAATTCATTTTCAAAGCCGCTCAATCACGATTGGGGTCACAGGGAGGCTGCTGCCCATGTCAGCTGACTCTGGCCCACTCGACAGACCATCACAGGGCTAACACTCATATAACCATTCATGCGCCACACTTAAGGGTGATTTATAACAGCCAATCAGCCTACTCTGCATGTTTTTGGACTGATGGAAGGAAACTGAAGTGTACAGAGGAAACCCACACAAGTACCGGGAGACACAGAAACACCCCGAGCCCGGGAATCGAACCCAGGACCTTCTTGCTGCGAGGTGGACGTGCTAACCACTACGCCGCCTACAAAAACTGTAATATCACAAAAAGTCAAATTCTGGATTCAACTATTTGTTGATCTGGCGTAAAATGACACAAAACAAAAAGTCCAGTTTCCAATAAAGCAGAATTACAATGAACTGTTTGGGAACCGGAAGAATCGACTCACACTTTTGAACTGATTCAAATGATCCGATTCAGTGAAATTTAATGACACAGAATGTGTGAACTGCACTGACTGAGGTGAACCTGAGCTAAAACAGTCTACACTTTATTATAACTGAACTGTTTTCACTTTCTGGTCTTTATTTTTTTGGTCACAGTGCGCTGTGTGTGGAAACCGGAACTGTTTGAAACGATGCGCGTTCACGGGGGACTCCAGGCCGCGTGTATATTAATTGGCTCTGAGTGGGCGCGTGCACGAGTTCGGACTGGTTTAGCAATCAAGACACGGAGGCGACGTGACCTTCTCCAGCATCTGTGTTTTATCACAAAAGGGACAACAGAATGGTGAGGAGAGGTTCTGCTCATGATTGTTGTGATCCGGTGGTTCGAAAGCGAGTTTAGAAATGTTTATATATATATATATATATATATATATATATATATATATATATATATATATATATATATAAAATCCTTTATATCCTATATATATATATATATATATATATATATATATCCTTTATATCCTATATATATATATATATATATATATATATATCCTTTATATCATATATATATATCCTTTATATCCTATATATATATATATATATATATATATATATATATATATATATATATAATCCTTTTCAACTACAATAGTCCATTTAAACGGAATAATCCTTGGAATTAGCAATATCATATAAATTCAACTGTGTGATCTGTTTATTTATCTCTTTGTCAACTAACTTGGGCTGCAGTAGATCACTTATTATTCCACACAAACATATTGTTCACATTGATGTTTGTGTATTCTTGGGTTTTTTTTTTTGTTTGTTTTTTTTTTCTTTTTTTTTTTTAATAATCTTGGGGCAGCAGGATGTTGGTACTATTGGGTAACATGTCTGCCTCACAGTGAGGGAGCCTGTGTTTGAGTCCCAGGTTTGTTGAGGGCATTGCTGTGCAGAGTTAATCTGTTCTCCCCATGCCGTCCTGGGGTTCCTCTGGGGTTCCTCTGCGTTTCCTCCCACAGTCCAAAGACATGCACATTAGGCAGACTTCCTGTTCGTCTTGGTGTGAGTGTCAGTGAATGGTTGCATCTTTTGCCCTGTGATGGTCTGGTGAGCTGTTATGAATGTTTCCCTCTCACCCAGAGTCAGCTGAGATAGGCTCCAACCTCCCTGAAACACTGAGAAGAACTAGTGGTTCAAACAAGGAGCATGTGATTTGAAAGGCAGCTTTAATTTCTGGCTCAGTGCAGGTTTTATTCTGTGGTGTGTAAAGATGTAATGTCTTTCTCGTGTGTATTTGAAGTAACTATTTATTTATTCATGCGATAGGCTGGTAAGTCGTGTGTGTGTGTGTGTGTGTGTGTGTGTGTGTGTGTTGTCGTCTCACGCCACCTCTCCCCCCAATATATTGATAAACACTCTGCCAATCCTCCTCACACTTCACTTTCTGACTCCAGGTATACCTCGGCTTCAGTCATTCTCAATTATATGTCGGTTTTCAAAAAACAAATGGAAAAATAAAGTTTATTTACTAAAGTTTAATAAAGTAGATTCTTATTTACCATATATTATTGAAAATTGCATTCATGAATAAAGCGCAGAACTAGGAATGGTTATTTTCAGTTTAGCCTAGATAAGTAAATTTGGCATAGCCTAGGCTAGCCTAGACACAAGCTAATTCGATTTAAGTCATTTTTCCACTTAGTTGGTTCCAGGAGAGACGACTTAACAATCAGTGTTGGGTGATGTATACCTGTAGTTTATGGATTGTCCTGAATCGTAATGTTTTACAGAACACTATGCTGAGATTTCAAGATTTTATTAGCATTGTCATCTGTAGGGGGCAGTGGTAGTCTAGTGGTATAGGGCGCTGGATCGCTGATCCAAAGGTTGGGGGTTCGAGTCCCCACAGGGTTGTCACTGCACCCCACCCCCCCCCCCCTGCACTAACTGGGTCATCAAAGGCGGGCCATGTCTGTCACTGTCTATGGTGAGAGGTTGATGTAAAAGAACCATTGCTGACTTTCGTAAAGAGGAGCTGCAAAGTCGTCAGCGTGTTTCTGTCCCTTGCTAAAAAGGGTTGTGACCGGAAGGACATCCGACGTAAAAACCTTTGCCAAATCAAACGTGTGAATCAGATGATTCGCTGTGGCGACTCCCGAGTAAAAGGGAAAAAGCCGAAAGGAAGACGGTTAGCATTGTCATCTGTAAGCTGTTGTAGCTAATTCTCAAACCACACCCTTTGTCGATGGACTGAACCATGTGACACACATCGTAGTACACCAGAAATTAAACATTTTCTGCTTATTAAAGGAACTTGGCTAATGAAATGATTAACAATAATGTTTTAGTTGTTAAATTGTATTATAGGGTTGCTGCGAGTTTACAGCATTTAGCGGACACCATTATCTAGATCCACTTCAATTATAATTGTATTTAAACATGTTGGGGGGTCTTGCTCAAGGGCCCAACTGGTGGAATTTGAGCTTAAGCCCTTGGCCTTCAGATTACAGATCAAAACCCTTAACCACTGAAACCCCCACTGCCTGCAAGTGTTTTCCTTAACACATCCACAACAATATTTTTAGTGAACTTGAGTGTTTCCTTGTAAGGAAAAATGAAATGACGTGTCTGAGTGCGTTACCATATATGGAAGGGTTCCTGACCTCAGGTGGGTGGTGATATTTGAGGCACCACACATGTGGGATACGTTGTTTCTGTGTGACCTGGGCGAGTTTGTGTAGTTATCTGGCTCTGGTATACTACGTTCAACTAAGTGTGGCTCAATAAAAGAGTCTAATTTTCTCAGATAAGTCTTTAGTAAAGTACTAAAATGCATTTGTTCTGCTTTTATGTCCCTACAGGAGGCTGCTATTGATTTCAAGTCTCTCAGAGCCAAGTTTCAGGAGGGGAGCCAGTTGAGAAATAGACCTGCGGTTCTAGACAAGCCAAGACACTTTCCACCTGTAACCAGTCGTGCCAACTTTGTACTGAATTCTGTGGTGGAGGAAAAAAATCTCTCCACCCCACCCCTTAACTTAAGAGACGACCAAAAGTTGTTGTCAGGTAAACAGCCCCCTGCTGCCCCATCCGGTTACTTTCCCCCTGGTGCAAATGGCATTGGAAGTGGTGTTGCAAAACGTTCCCTCAAAGATCGTCAGTTCCCTCTCGTTCTGCCTTCCTCGTCTTCCTCCACCAGTCCGAAACAAGATGCCGCCTCCTCTTTCTGCAAACTGGTCACTTCACCAATCAAGTGCAAGAAGAAGGCTATGCCGATGCCCTTCAAACCTGTCAAGTTTGCCAAGTCCATTAAGGACATTCTGGAAAATGCAGAACATCCTGAAAATAGCAAGTCACAGTCAGAACGTTCCACTGTAGAGAATGGGATCAGCCATCACAATGGGGGGTCCAACTCCGGTTCATCTTGCCCCAGTCCAGAGCAGCCATTAACTCCATCTCCCACAACCGAAGAGCCATCCAGCTGGGGTAGCGTTCCTCATGTCCTCAGCACTCTGGAGCGAGCTAAGAAAAAGTTCTCACCCAAGAACCTCCTGGTCTATACCAGACCCAAAAGCTTCTACTCCAGTAAAGGACGGAATGAGAGCTCTGCTCCCTCTGTGGAGTATGAAAACCTTCAGTGTGGTGCAGAATCTTCATCTCTGTGCTCAGTATATCAACCTCTTATTTCTCCAACCTGCACTGTCCAAGATCAACCAGAAGTCGTTGATGTAACTCATAGTAAGCTGACTGAATGGTTATTTGTTCACCAGTTCTGTCTCACACATCTGATAGTGGTGCTAATGGGATTCATATATTTTGCTCTGCATTTGCATAGGTTGGATTGTAAGGCACACAACAACAACAATCAAAGGTTTTAACATTTCTGGACCATGTTTTTGCTTTGTTTAGAACCAGGACCCGTTGTGCACCTGAATGGTGATATGAATCCTGTACGGCCTGGTAGCCATATCCCTCCTCTCTTTAAAGCCCTGCCAGACATGAGCTCACTGGGGTCCCTGCCCAAGAAACCACAGAGGCCACCACATGTGGACTTGAGCTCTTTCAGGACCCAGATGTTGGAAGCCATGACTGAAAAACTCTCCATGAGTAAGTTGTTCATCGGAGGATGAGAATCCTGAATGTGTTTAATTTAAAGAGATGAAGTTCAAATCCTAGCAGTACCAAAGCTCTCACCTGCTCAGGTGTTTCAAGTAGAACACACTTTGGATAAAAGTTTCATCCAAATAATTTGTTGGTTGCCAGGAAGTGCTCTCAGGGTTTTACATCAGTAATTATGCTGAATAGAATATTAACTTCTGACAGCTGATCATCTCTGATTGTTAGAAGGTCTGATGGGTTTTTATAATTTCAGAACTGGCTCCTGGTTCAGTGAGTGCAGCTGCTGCGAATACCTTAGTACCACCACCGCCTCAGTTCGATGCTCATCACTACCCAGATGTTACCACCTCTGTATTAGAAACATTAAACACCAATGAAGTACAGCCTCCTCCTTTGGAGATGAAAGCTACAAATCCTGACACTCCACCAGCAGGCGCTGAAGAATCAAGTGATGCCAATCTCCACAATGATGCAATTCAGAAGCATGTTCCAGATTCCAGAGAGCCAAGGGATTATAATCTGCTGGGATCAATTTTTGGGCACGTGGTAGATCCCCAGGTAGTCACAACACTTGAAGCTCAGCTCCATGAAGCCACACCTGACGAGTTCTGTCATCCGAACATACTGACAGATTCCTTCATCGGCAGCGAACCTGCTTCGGAACCAAGGTACGTCTCGGTCAACTCATGCCAATTTCTTTGCTAATTGCATAGTAGAAGATTCTTCATGTGCTTGTTGTTTTTGTTTTGAGTTTTATATTTTAAATTAAATACTTTCAGTTTGATTAAATGTGCATTTCACTGGATATTTATAAGCATGTTCACGAATGTGTTTCTTTTGTTCAAATATGGAACGGTTTTGGATTTTTATTACATATTTTGCAAACGGTAAGATTTCTCTTGTTGGGAAACTTGAAAGCATAAGTTACATATCAATCACTGGGACGACAGCCTCATTCACTGAGACCCATAAGCACAGAAGCCGCACTTGCTTCCCTGGACTGCCAGACCCTGAGATCACAACTCCTTAAGCAGGATTAACCCCCCCGAGAAAATTTGGCAATTTCTGTTGAAACCTGCCTCGGGTTGTGGTGGTGCCATGTTGGAGCTGGTCCTTTCTCATGGTGTCCACTATTGCCGAGGGTGTGTATGACAGACCGCCATGTTACTTCTCAAAAATACTGTTGGCTGCCGAGTGGCACATCAACAAGGTATTGCAAGTTTGAATCCACTTTAATAGCCCTACCGTCCGTGGCCAGGAGTCCATGGGAGCTAATTGGTCGAGCTCTCTCTGGGGGGGGGGTATGGCATGCACTCACTTAACTGTCAGTCACAGCGATCACCAGCCAAGCATAATATCCATGAGCGCATTCTTACGAGTGGGATGCTGCTTTCATTGAGCGCGTTAGACCCAAATACGCATGGTGCTGCAGTGTGACAAGAGGCAGGTGTCTAGCATTGCATGTCACGGAGGGGGTGTGTGCATGGTTTTGCCCCTCCCTGGTCAGTGCTGGTCGTGTGATTAGGGGCATAAAAACTTGACGGGTGGAACATATAATAAATGCTGTAATTAGGGAGAAAATTGCGGGAGGGCAATAAATTTAAAAAAAGAAAAAAGTCTGTTGATTATAAATCAAAGGTACAGTTGTTGAGATTCCAGATTGCAAACAACTTCTAAATGGATTCCTGACCCACCAATTTGAAGCACGTGTGTTTCTGAGCTACTGTAGAAACATGGCAGTTGAAAAATGGTGGTTTCTGAGAGAGTCCCCCCCCCCAGTTGATAGATAAAAACGGCTTATTCTAATTTGCCATGTAATGGTCCAGCAAACTGTTCAGGGTGTACCATGCCTTTGCTCAGTGTTGGCTGTAATAGGCTCCAGCCTCCCCATGACCCTAATAATAGGATTAGTGGGTGAGCCGTCTCATGCTAATAAATTTATATTTTTTGAAATTCATGCATTTCTATGTGCCTGCCACGCCCCAAAATTGTGTATTGTTGAGGTAAATGGGAACCCACGCATGCTGAGAGCGTTTAATTACTGGATAGTCAGTATAGATAGTAAGGTCTGGGGGTTTTTTTTTGGCTTTTTTTTCCTCCAGCATCATCCAGCGGGATGATCATTATGAAGACTGCGACAATGTCTACGAAGAGGTGGAAGAAACCAGCAAATTCAATTTGGGGCAGAACTCCAGGAAATGGAAAGTAGCTCCAAAGAGTAAGTGTTGAAGCCTCTAACAACCCCTTAAGCTGCGAGACTTGGCATGATGGTTCCTAATTTGGCTTTATGTATGTTGTGCTTTTGCTTTCAGATCCATACGCTGAGGCACTGGGGGTGAGTTGCGCTGCGTTCATTCTCTCTGGACACACGTGTGATCCAGGAGGAGAAATTAAATGTTGTTGTTTGTATTACAGGAAACTCGGAGGAGTACGTGGCATGTCTCACGGTGGTATGTAGAATTCGTTGCGGGGATTCTGTATTGTATCTGTTCCGAGAATTTTCATTCAGAGTCTGACCTTGGTTTGTCCTATTGTGTTGTGATTTGTAGGATGAGTGTGACGTCTGAAACCAGCGGAGTGTCTCCTGCACACTGGGAGAGGTACTACACTTCCATTCATGGCTTTAAAATCACTGATGGTCTTTTTTCCTCAAATGTACAGTGCGTAAGATTTCGCTGTATTTACTGGTGAGGTTCCAGAGTCGAACCGCGTAAAGCTATCTCGGTGTTTGTCTGGGTTTCTTCTGGGTGCTCTGGTTTATCATACAAATCAAGTGTTGCAGGCTGTTCCGAATCAGCCCTCGGTGTGAGCGTGAACGCTTGTGTATTTGTTGATACTGTGGGTGTATCCCAGCTTCACCCAATATAGGCTCTGGCTGCGACGAGAACCGAAGTTTTAAGACCTGGGTAAAATAAGTCGCATATCAGCGCAAAACTTTCACAATGTCTCAATTCATCAAGTTTTTTGTTTTTTTTTAGGATCGGTAGTTATTTTTGTTTTTTGTATCCGGTTGTATGTTTATATAATTTAACTGAGCACAGGCAGAGACCCAGCGCACGAGTATTGCAGTGCATTTACTGTAGCGTTAAAATTATAAACATCACACAGTTGGTGTTCAATTGTAGTGGTCTCTTGATGGCCAGAGTCCATACATCAGATGCATCTTCCCCATCATACAGCTCACCTCAAACTCCTGTGGGGTGCACACGCTGGTTATTAAAGACAAGCAGGTCAGACTTCTCGCTGTTTACCTGCTACTGGATTTTATCGTCTGACGTTATCTTTTCTAGTGCTGTATCTTCCAAGAAAGAGCACTGGAGCCCTGACCACCATGAGGAGAAAGAGTTACGGAAAAGAGAGAAGCAGCGTCTGGAGCGTGAGAAGAAGGAGCAGAAGGAGAAGGAGAAAAAGGAGAATGAGATGAAGAAGAAGTTTAAAGTGAGTGATTCGCAAGTATCAAGTACATACGTGTGTAATTTTTATTTATTTATTTTTGTATATGTATGTATCTTTTAACTTGATTGACTCTTTTGTGTGTGTGAAAGTTGACACATTTTCCACAAAGATACTGGAGCACAGAGGGAGAATGTACATTATTGCAAGTCACACAAATCATTTCAATAACATCGAGTCTCTTCGATGCACAAACGCAACGGCGATGTTCAGTCTTCACTCGTCTGCTCTCGTTCCTGCATACTCATTGGCTGTTGGAATGGAAACGGATATTTTAAAGAGATGAACGCTTTTGATTTGTTTTGAAATCAAGAACAGTCGAGAAAATTTTACTTCTTGTCGATTTGTTCATCAATGAGGGTAGGAATCCCCCAGGGCTGTCCTTTGTCTCCTGTTCGGTTCCTAATTTTTATGGACAGAAGTTCTAGCTGCAGTTGAGGGGTTCTGGGTTATTGGCCAGAGGATCTCATCTCTGCTTTTTGTGGCTGACGTCCCTTTGGCTTATTCAAGCTGGGACCTCCAGCGATTCGTCACAGAGTGCGAAGCAGCCGGGATGAGAGCTGTACCTCCAAGGCCATGGCTCTCAGCTTGAACACCTGAACTTCTGCTGAGTAATCCTGAGCTTTAACCACTGAGACACCACCGCCCTATTTTTTTTTTTTTTTTTTTTTTTCCTCCCTGCAACTAGCCCCTGTACTATGAGCCGAGTGTATACAAAATGTAACTTTGTTTGATGTATATAAGGTAAAACAATTTGAAAATAAGGGCATTGAGTGCAAACCTCTACCCAGCAATAAAATTAAATATACAGCACACCTGCTGTGCTTGTAAGAGTACTACACTTTCAAAAAAAAAAAAAAAAGGGATTACCCATGTTAAACTTAAATTGCCACCAAATGCATCGTTTTGGATCAGATCTGGAGCGAACTTAGTGTGATATCAACGCATCAGAGGAAATTTCATTCAACTCGGACATGTTTTCACAGAGATGATTATTCGGACCATCTTTGATTGATCACCTACTCATAAACATTTCAGCTTGAATTGTGTCAAAACTCTTTGCGTTCTAAACTCAACAGTCTCTTACAGCGCGCATGCAATTGATTGATTACTCACAAAAAAATGTGTCCGGATCACTTCATATATTTCTTTTGTTGGTTCTCCATCTATCCCAATAGATCACCGGAGATGAGGAACCCATGTATCATGCCCGTGTGCTGCTGGCAGGTAAACCACGCAAACATGACCTGCAGGTGAAGAGCGGAGACACGGTCAGCATCATCCGCACCACCAACTGCCCCAAAGGCAAATGGCTGGCCAGGGACTTGCAGAACAAGTGTAAGGAGGTCCATGCTTAGAAACCTTACCGACACAGGGGTTTTGGGACACACTGGGGTCCAGATATATCTCCATATTCTCCACAACCTTGGTGAGAGCTGGCTAGTGGGGGTAAATTTAATTCCCCCAGATTCCATCCCGTTTCTTCCCTAGCGGCTATGGAGACTGGCTCCAGACCCGTTGGTTGGTGTTGTATCAATGCTGTCCCCTGGTGGAAAATAGTAACATTTTCTGCTGACATCTGGTACTATGCAGTTTGTTAGGTGGGATTTTTGGTGTGTGTGTGTGTGTGTGTGTGTGTGTGTGTGTAGATGGTTACATCTCAGTTATGAATGTGGAGTTGAATATGAAGGAGATGTTGGAATTGGGGAAACGAGCTTCGCAGGCTGTCGGAAAAGGACCTGTCGAGGCTGATACAGTCAGCCTGAGCAGCAGGTGAATTTGTGCGTGCACACACATCATAATTTACTCCATAATGGTCACCTGGTATACCAGTCAGCCATAACACTGCCACCATCTCACTGGTTTGTGACGAGGCAGCTCCATGCACATCAGACCGCTGTACAGTACACTTTGTTCTGCTTCCTTTCCATTATGTTTGTGCTACAGTAGTTCTTCTGCAGGATCAGACCTACCAGCCTTGGGCAATGTTGACATTGTCAGTTCATTGGTTACCTCCCAACAGAACATCTTTGGTAGGTATTTAGCAATGCATTCCAGGAACACCCAAGACGACCCAGTGTTCTGGAGTTGAATGGACGTCCAGACATTTGACGTCACGATGTGGACCCTGTCAGAGTCAGTCTGATTCTTACCTTTTCTCATTTTTCCTGATTCGACACATCAACTACGAGAACCACTTAATTCACTTTCTATTGTGTGTTTCCTCTGGGTATTCTGTTTTCCTTCTATGGTCCAAGGACATGCACATTAGATTAGTTTGCTGTTCCAAATTGCCCCTAGGTGTGAGTGTGACCAATTTTGTGTGAGTGGACTGGCAAAATGTCTGGGGTGTACACTGCCTTCACTCGATATCTGCTGAGACAGAATCCACGGTAAATGAATGTTCTGGTTGATCGAGGTCTATTAATCTCCATGAAGGCAGGCGTTATGGGGTGTTCCAGGTCATGCTGTGGTAAGTACCTATCGGAACTGGTCCAAAAAAAAGGAAGCTGACCTGAATGTCATAGCTGCCCGCGGCTCACTGATTGCCGAAGGCTGGTACATCTGGTCTGATTGAATATTTTACTTGAACCTTTTCATTTGAATCGAAAATGCTTCTTTAGGATTGTTTAGATAGGCAGTGCTTTGAAGTTTGAGGATTTTTCTCTCACTGCTGCAAAAGGAAATGAATGTCATACCTTCTAACTAAATTTCTGACTTTGGCAGGTCTTCATATTACAACCCGGTTCTCACCAGTAGCTGTAAGTCTGTGTGTATGGATTAATTGTAAGTAATTGAATTGGCACTGCTCATGTTTGCAGTGAGGGTTGAATTTCTATGATTTTTGTGCTGCAGTCACTGATGATAGTGAGGAGTGGACCTGCGATGAAGAAACTCTGTCTTATCTCGCAGAGAACATGTACGTTCAACACAAAGCCCAGCTGTGTTTATTTACTTGAGAGTACGGTTCAGGATTCAGACTGATGGTTTGATCATTTCGTTCCTTGTGTGTCTCCAGGTGTCCAGACAGGGCGATCTCCATGCCGGATGTGTGTGAGTGGTTTCTCTGTGTGTACTCGGAGTTGTGTTCTTAGTATAACTTGTCATCCCTGTTATAAGAATCCTGTTTTTATTTCTAGTTCAGGTTATTGCCAGGAATCACCATGTGACGAGTGGCGGCACTATGGAGGATATTCCCTCACAGTAAGTTCGCTGACTTGCAGACTTTATGGAGAACGAATGGGGAGGTAGAAAGATGTTTTGGTCAACGGGTTGGGTTCTAAGTGCATGTGTGTATGTGTACTGATGTTTCATTTGGACGCTGGAGGTTCGCGTTTTGTTTACGGGTACATGGAAATAGTTGCTGCCTTAACAGCTCAAGGGTCCTCAGACTGATTGTGAGGTTGTGTTACTTCCACATGGAGTTTCTCATGATCTCGAGACTTTTCATTCTTCAGGTTTTGCCAATAGCTATAAAAAGTGTGAGGAAGCAGATTAGCAACACCGATACGAATCTCCTACAGAACATTTTGATTTTGCCTGTTGGGAAAATGTCTGACCTTGATCATCATCTGTTTGATCCGGGGTCGGGTCGCGCAGGCAGCAGCACTAGATGTTTGCCTCCTCAGCTATTCTGGAGAGAGAGTCGTATATCTGATCATCTTAATCATATTTGGTTCTTCTGCAAACTGGAAACACAGGATTGTATAGAACATCTTCAAGCAAACCTCTTCCAGCAGAACAATTAGGGCTGGGTGATATTAAGCTAAATATTTTATCCCGATGTTTGAGGAAAAGGCAGGAGGCAGAGCTGGAGGTAGCAGAGATGAAAATGTTGAGGTTCTCTCTGGGAGTAACGAAGATGGATGGTATTAGAAAGGAGTACATCAGAGGGACAGCACATGTAAGAGGATTTGGCGACAAAGTCAGAGAGGCTAGATTGAGATGGTTTGGACATGTACAGAGGAGGGATAGTGAATATATTGGCAGGAGGATTCTGAGGTTGGAACTACCAGGCAGAAGGCCTCGAGGAAGACCAAAAAAAAAAAAAAAGAGATTTATGGATGTGGTGAAGGAGGACATGAAGGTCATTGGAGTAAGAGAAGAAGACGCAGAGGACAGAGTGAGATGGAGGCGGATTGTTTGCTGTGGTGACCCTTGAAGGGAACAGCCGAAAGGAAAAGAAGTTTATCTCAATATTTCATTACAGTATATGAAAATAATTTTGAGGATTAAAAAGGAACATGAGGACATGCAGACTTTTAGTAAGGTTACAGACACCTGGAGGCCCTCTTTGTACTCTAGTTTTCCATCCATGAACCATCTCTGATCCTCAATCTCCTGCTACTCTCCATTTTTCTGTACCTTCAAACGAAACAAGCTCCATGAGGTCACAGTCTGCCAAATTTGGAGTGGAAGGAAAATGCGCACAGCGCTCTGACCTCCACACTATAAGCTATGAACGCCTGTAGGACGAACTGGAGGATTGATTGTGTCCCAGATCTTCCCCCCCACTCATTATCTGTGGCTGTTGTCCTCACACGGTCTCACCCACATGCCAAACATTTGGGGGAACACAGAAGGAGTGGGTTTTATTATATCTGCAACAAAGCTGGAATGAGCTATTCAACCTGGACTTCCTGATATTATGGTGGGGTGTCCACAAACCTTTCATGTCGTGTCTTTATTGATGCCCAGGTTATTATCAGTGCAAAAAGCCTCTGTGATTTATATTAATATGATGATTTCTTCCTGAACTCAAGCCCCCACCCCGTGTCCTAACAAGCATGTGCACCACCAGCAAGAGGAACATTTTGCTGCAGATGTTTTTGCCAAAGTGTTTCTCCTAGTGGTTGGCACGGTGCTGTAGTGCTTAGCATATCTACCGCAGGGCATGAAGATTCTGGGTTCAAGTCTTAGGCTTGGCAAGGATCTTTCTCTGTGGAGTTTGCATGCTCTCTCTGTGCTTGTGTGGGCTTCTTCCGGGGATCCCAGTTTCCTCCCACCATCGGAAAAACATGCACATTAAGCTAATGCTTCAATTTTGCCCCTAGCTGTGAGGTGTAGGTATAAGTGGTCGTGCATGTTGCCCTGCAATGGACTGGGGAGCCAGATCACCCTGTAACCCCACCTTCTCCTATAGTTGGCTGAGATAAGCACCAGCCTCCCGTTGAGCCTGATAAGATTAAGTGATTTCAGCTAATAGATGACTGAATGTTTCTCCTAGTGGTTACATTGATGAGTCAGCATTGTTCTTGGTCAGATATTGCACTTACATTTTGGTTCTGAGGGGCAACTTATGTTAAACTCTAGAAATAAAACTTCCCAAGTGTGTCATCACATTCATATGTGGATTTATTCTCAGGGTGAATCATGAAGCTCTGCAGAAGCTTGCAGTTTTCTTCCAGAACACCAAAGATGAGCTGAACACTGAAACCGAAATCACGGACCCGATTACTCCCAAGTACAGTACAGTTCTATTGTCACCTGTTCAGTAGTTAATTCAGAGCCATTTTTTTAATGCAGATGAACTCCAATAGCTGGTGATGGGTTGACTGGGAGTCCTGGCGATATTCCTTGACCTTATTGATGGATTCTGTTGTAATGATGGGTGGAGGAAATATGCACTTGACGGAGATATCTGAGAATTTTTGATGATGTTTCCACTGTGGCAGTCACTGTTCCGTGGAAATCTATTGGAGCATTCTGGTGTCCCCTCATGGGTGCCTTCACGGTTTCAGCAGTTTAATTGATGCAAGACCTGAGCCTCTGTGATTTTAATACGAACAAACTTTCCGTTAGTGGGAACCACGCCCGTTCTGGTTCTCAAGGTCACTCTCTGACTCGCGTATTCTTGTGTAAATGTCTGGAACACCTGCAGAATAATACTGGTTGACCCCATGAAGTCAAAAATGTTGTTTATTGTTGTCCAAAGTCATCTATTTAACAAGCTTCATTACTGCTGAACAAAAAGTCTGAATATTAAGCTGGATAGAGTTAACCGGTTCTATTATAAAGATATACAATTTGTCTATATTACATAGTAGTCAAGTGAGTCGGTTACCGCCATTTTAAAAAAAAAACAAAAAAAAAAAACTGGTCGACAGTCATATGACCAGACTTGGAGGATATAATTAATCTCTAATGCAAATACAAGAGAACAGTCATTTTCTCCAGATATGCTAATGTTTGTATTGTGTTTTTTACAGCATGGATATTGCGGGTAAGTCTGATTTTGTTAGCGTACGTCCATATTTGTACATGCATATAATAAGTCAGTTTCGCATCTCCATTGGCGAAAAGCATCATGGGATCGCGGCTACCAAACAAACTACCAAAATGGAGGAGTTTAAGCTGAATGTAACTGAAAAGTGCGCTATTGATAAGTTTAATTTATGGAAAGTTTCCGATCTATAGGCATATTGTATGTGGGGCAGTGGTGGTCTAGTGGTATAGGGCGCTGGATCGCTGATCCAAAGGTTGGGGGTTCGAGTCCCACTCTCCACAAGGTTCTCACCCCCCCCAGTGCGGCTAACTGGGTTATCAAAGGCGGGCCATGTCTCACTGTCTATGGTGAGAGGCATGTAAAAGAACCATTGCTGACATTCGTAAAGAGTAGCTGCAAAGTCGTCAGCGTGTTTCTGTTCCTTGCTAAAAGGGTTGTGACGGGAAGGGCATCCGACGTAAAAACCCCTGCCAAATCAAACGTGCGAATCAGATGATTCGTTGTGGCGACTCCCGAGTAAAAGGGAAAAAGCCGAAAGGAAGACCGACAGATGGGCATATTGTATGTGTATGAGTCTTCCGGGTTGTTCCCGCGAACGTAAAGACAAATTAATTAGTTGCACTTGCATTTTCCACCACGTTAGAGAATTTGCCGATAATCCTGTCAAAAGCTGATTAATTCAAGCAGATCCAGCGTGACTATACCAGCCTGCTGACGTGTGAAATGCTGACAATTCCCGACCCCTTGGGACTTAAGGAAGGCTGAGAAACAGAAGTCGACGCTATGTCAAAGTGGGCCCCATATATTATGCTGACATAGTTGAGTTCTTGTTGTCAAAAGACCAAGCAGCCTCACTTGCACGACTCAGAAACCACTACAAAGACTGTAAGTTTGACAGCTGTCATCAAGTGTTTGTGACAACCCAGCTTTGACTTTGTCATTAGATCCATCAAGTGTTCAATCATGACCCAGGATTGTTTTTCTGACTCTTAGGTTATACTAGTCTATAGATCGATACTATAGTCAGCCTAATCAGGATAATGTCCCGACCTGCCTATCGCTGATTGTAGGCTCAGTTGGATTTAATTATAAACTTACTGCTTTTATCCAACAATTACGTAATTCAGGATCCTTTAGCTCGGTTGGGAAAATATATAATGTGAATGGCAGCGAGCATGTAACACACGCTTGTCCTGAAGTTACAGGCATGTCCGCTGCAAGTTTTCTTTTTCCATCGCTCAAGATGGTACAGGCCATTCCCACAATGCAATATGGCACAATGCACACCTGGCATCATGACAATTTAAGGCTGAAAGCGGAGTTTAACTGCGGTTCAATAGGTGTGACAGTGTTGTTTACATACAAAAGCAATTGGCCACCAGAATGTTTGGTAGCCGTGATCTTTGACATCACATTCCCCACATATGCGCACGCATAACGCGAATTTGGCTTATACAGAAATCTGCATAGTAATATTGGGTGATTTGATGGTAAAAAGATTATGAATATTATCTCATGCTATGAAATGCTACTGTTGGACCCTAGTTAACATTTTAGTGTGTTTATGAACAGGGTTACCTGTGGAAGAGCTATGTGAGGTGGAGGAGCCTCCATATGTGTAAGTGTGTGTGTGTGTGTGTGGAGGTGATCGGTGGGGGCTGTAAGAGGTTTAGAGGAAACCGTTCCCAGGTTTATCCGTCTAGTATAGAAAGAGCCTCAGCCATGAAACCTTGTGTGTATCTGAGGAAGTACAACCTCTGCAGTTACACTGAACATGTTGACTCCTTTTTTTGTATTGAAATTCTGCTGTTTAGTGAGGAGGACCTGTTCAGTTTCATCGACGTTGAGCTGCTGCCTCCTCCTGAACTCTACGCCGACGATGTCTGAGCAGTCAGGTTTGTTTTCAGGATCCAAAATCAGACCAAATATGAAATAAATGATTATTGTTCCTTTAAGAGACCCAGTTTTAGAAGAGTATTCATATCAGGGTTTATTTATATAATATAAAGTGTGTGTGTGTGTGTGTGTGTGTATATATATAAATAAAAGTCTCTCTCAAAAAAAAGCATATGATAAAGTTAATTATTTTCTGTAATGTACTGATAAACATTAGATTTTAACATATTTTAGATTCATTACACACAACTGAAGTAGTTCAAGCCTTTTATTGTTTTAATATTGATAATTTTGGCCTTAAGCTCATCCACAGTGTTGGGTCTGGTGTCTCTCAACTTTCTCTTCACAATATCCCACAGATTCTCTATGGGCTTCAGGTCAGGAGAGTTGGCAGGCCAATTGAGCCCAGTAATACCATGGTCAGTAAACCATTTATCAGTGGTTTTGGCACTGTGAGCAGGTGCCAGGTCGTGCTGAAAAATGAAATCTTCATCTCCATAAAGCTTTTCAGCAGATGGAAGCATGAAGTGCTCCAAAATCTCCTGATAGCTCGCTGCATTGACCCTGCCCTTGATAAAACACGGTGGACCAACACCAGCAGCTGACATGGCACCCCAGACCATCACTGACTGTGGGGACTTGACACTGGACTTCAGGCCTTTTGGCATTTCCTTGTCCCCAGTCTTCCTCCAGACTCTGGCACCGCGATTTCCGAATGACATGCAAATTTGCCTTCATCCGCAAAAAGTACTTTGGACCACTGAGCAACAGTCCAGCGCTGCTTCTCTGTAGCCCAGGTCAGCCGCTTCTGCCTCTGTTTCTGGTTCAAAAGTGGCTTGACCTGGAGAATGCGGCACCTGTAGCCCAGTCCACTGCTTCCACAGGTCCCCCAAGGTCTGGAATCGGCCCTTCGCCACAATCTTCCTCAGGGTCCGGTCACCTCTTCTGGTTGTGCAGCGTTTTCTGCCACACTTTTTCCTTCCCACAGACGTCCCACTGAGGTGGCTTGATAGAGCACTCTGGGAACAGCCTATTCGCTCAGAGATTTCTTTCTGTGTCTTACCCTCTTGCTTGAGGGTGTCAGTGATGGCCTTCTGGACAGCAGTCAGATCGGCAGTCTTACCCATGATTGTGGTTTTGAGTAATGAACCAGGCTGGGAGTTTTTAAAAGCCTCAGGAATCTTTTGCAGGTGTTGAGAGTTAATTGGTTGATTCAGATGATTAGGTTAATAGCTCGTTTAGACTACCTGAACATGATATGCTAATTTTTTGAGATAGGAATTTTGGGTTTTCATGATCCGTATGTCAAAATCATCAGAATTAAAACAATAAAAGACCTAAAATATTTCAGTTGGTGTGCAATGAATCTAAAATATATGAAAGTTTAATTTTTATCATTTTATCAGTACATTACAGAAAAAAATTAACTATCACAATATGCAAATTTTTTGATAAGGACGTGTGTGTATGTATGTGTGTGTGTATATATATATAATATAAATTTAAAAAAAAAATCACACACCGACGCTCCCCAGCTTACGAACGAGTGGCATTCTTTAGAGGGGAACGTATGTTTAAACCTTGTAGAAGTAACCTACGAGTTTGTACTGTATTACCATCTCTCTCTCGTCTTTATAGCACGGTAGATGGGAAACAATGTCAGGAAACTTTATTAAAATTCTTTACAAAATGCAGTATACATATATGAAATATTTTCAAATTAAATTAAACCCACATAATGGGTATAATAAACATTTAAAATGCTAAAAAATATAAAATGATTAAATTATAAAATGAACACTCTATACAATATCAATATCATTATGTCCCGTATTTAAACTCCTGGTTCCTCTCAAGCACAGCACAGCGGATCTGATCAGATTTAGAGAGTTTCAATCTTATCCAGTTCATTATAATACTGGAGTCAATTTGTTTCTTCTTTATAAGTTTTGGTTTTTTAGTTCAGAATTATCTCTTCCTTGACCTTCACCAGCTGTAAAGCACATGTCAGCCACGCCCCTCTGCCGGAGCTAAGTGTACCTCAGTATAATGTTTAAACATATCTTTCTATAAATTTTATTCCATTTCTATTACTACTTGTTCTTCAATTTCAACTCACTTTCACATTCGAGTCCGGACAGCCCTGTTTGTATCTCCGGCTGTTCGTAAGCTGGTGTGTGTGTGTGTGTATATATATATATATATATAAAATGTGTGTGTGTGTGTTGTACACTTGACTATATTTTCCCCACATTTTCCTTGATTGATGTTTGTTTGAGCTCAGTGCAGGTGAACCTGGCCCTTGTGCTCTGTTACCTCCCTGTTTAACTAAAACCACCTGAAATCCATCTTGGTAATGTTATTCTCCCTCTTTCAGATAAACAAAGCCATTTCTACACTTCAGCTACAAACTCCAGACTCCTGTTCTGACTCAGTAATACTGTCCAGATCTCCAAACCCTGTTAATACTATTGTTAATCATGAGCATCTGTTTCAGACTATTCAACTGAACTCTTCTAGGCAGAAGTGTGAGTGAGGGACTGATCTACAGTAAAAGGCGGCAGAGTTCAGTAGTACATGAGGAAAAGAATGAGAGTGGGCTTAACATGTTATGTGGGGGGTTGTTTTGTCTTTTTGGGTTTTTTTGTGTAAAATAATGCTACACTGTTTAGGCCATGAAGCCTCTGCACTATACTGGATGAACCTCCTTTGTGTTTCCATTTGAACACATTTTTGTTCAGGATATATTTCCACATTTATTTATTTTTGTTTCATTATTGTATTGAAGAGAGTTTCTGAATAAAATGTGAACAATAAATGTATTCCTATACCAAAAAACACTTGATCTTTTTTTTAACAATAACATTTGGGAGATGTATTTATCCAGAGTGATTTTACATTTTTATTTTCCTTTTACAAATCGGTTACAATGCAGGTGAGGGGCAAGGGGTTAAGGGCCATGCTCTAGGGCCCAACAGTGGCAGTGTGGTGGTCATTCGACTTGATCCCCTGACCTGATGATCAGTGATCCTGAGCCACCACAGTTTTTAATTTATTCCATTTAATCATTGCCATCCTGTTTTAGTTCCTCCTTTTTTAATCCTAAACTTAAGTTCTTGCATGCAGATTGCACATCCGTACCAATTAAAATGTGGTATTGTTATTGCAACCACTTACGTAAGGGGAGTAAATAAATCCTCTCGGATGGGAAACCGGTCTGTGGTACAGTGGTATTTGGCTGTTCCTGCAAATGATCTGATGTCTAGTAGTATTGTGTAGACGGGCCTAGTTTTAATTTGTTAAATATCTGTATAGTGGTGTTTCCTTTATCGTACCTTCTTTGCATTGCTATGTTTGTGATATTCCTGATATTTCACACTGCAAGAGAGTGAAACTACATGTGGCGGCCTCTTTAATTAAGCTAATACAAACTATAGAACCTATTTTAGCAGAATGCAGCTTTATAAATGTAAGTAAAAGAAAAAAAAAACACCTTCTGATGAAATTATTGATGTTGAAGTGTAACTGGAGAGTTTGAAGATTTTCCTTTCATGTCCCTTTAAGTGAATTTAATCTTAATCTGTATTATGCATAAATAAATGTTGAAATAAATTGGGTGGAAAATTTATTGGGGAAAACTGACTAACTTTATTAAATATATGCATTTAAATGATTATTCAGAGAGAAAAAATTTGTACTGAAAGGTCCCTGTAATTTATAATTGCAGTTCTCCCCCTAAAAAAACAAAAAAGTGTAAGCACCCCCACTTTAAATCATGGTGACTCGCCACTAGATGGTGCTACAGTAGCTTTCTTTTTCATTTTTTTTTTGTTTTGTTTTAATTAATAGTAATTATCCAAAAATAAAAAGGAGCAGTTGTGGCCTGGTGGTAAAGCTGCTGGATCGCTGATCTTAAGGTTGGGGGTTCGAGCCCCACTCTCCACAAGGCTATCACTGTCCCCTCAGTGCAGCTAACTGGGTTATCAAAGGCCGGCCATGTCTCACTGTCTATGGTGAGAGGTTGATGTAAAAGAACCATTGCTGACTTTCATAAAGAGGAGCTGCAAAGCCGTCAGCGTGTTTCTGTCCCTCGCTAAAGGGTTGTGTCAGGGAGGCCATCCGACGTAAAAACCTCTGAACCAAATTAAACATGCGAGTCAAATGATTCACTGTGGCGACCCCTGAAAATGGAAAAAAGACGAAAGGAAAAGATTATCCGAAAATAAAAGAAATGAAAGTATAGTACATTAACGATTCCTAGGAAATGGATTGAAAATGTCACAAAGCAGCTTCACAGAAATCCAGATGGGTTTAGCTCTTTAATGAACAAACCAGAGCGGAGTGGGCCTGAGGGAAACTCCTGAGATGAGAAGAGATTCAGGAAGTCTGTCGTCTTCTGGGTGTAAAGATCAAAAATCATTATGGTGTACAGGTGGACACTAAACAGAACCGAGAGTGTTTACTGGATGTTCAGGATGAGTGTATTAGGAATAAAAGTCCTTGGATGAGATTAAACACTGAAGTAAGTGTGAAACTTGAACTGAAACAGTTTAGAAAAAGTGTGTGATCTTGAGAATATCCGTATAAAAGCCTCTACACCCTCCTGCCCAGCCAGCACTTGTATGTGGGACTCGGATGAAACCGGGTTCCATATGGAAATATGTATACATATGTTCTGTAGTGGGCCCATGTAATTGCCCACATAAAGCCATTTCCTATGATCCTACTAGGTCCACATAGCGGACACATCGGGGTTTGCAAAGTTGATCCAAGTTGGCCTCAGTTAAGTTTTCTAAGTTTAGACATCTGTCCACTTGGTGTCCATGCAACACAGGCATAAAGTAGGTGAGACCCACATACACATGCGGCCACTATGGGGCCCATTTTCAGCCCACAACACAAAAAAGTCAAGTGCTGGTTGGGTGAAGATCGGACGTCACATTTCTTTGTCAACCAAACCACTTAATCCTACAAGAGCCTATCTGGGCAAAGGTGGGGTGCACTTTGAACAGCTCACCAGTCCATCACAGAGCCAACACGTATACACACACACACACACACACACACACACACACAGCTAGGGGTAATTTGGAACAGCCAGTTAATCTAATGTGAATTTTATGGTGGTGGGAGGAGATTGAAGTACCCAGAGAAATCCCCAAGGATATGAGAGAGCATGATGACGCCACACAGAAATGCAGTGTCCCCATGCCGCCCATCAGCTTGTATGTTTTACAGAATGTAGGCCCTGTGAAAGTCTGGTGATCTGCTCAGGGTCCACCCCATCTTCACCCACAGTTGGCTGGGATGGTCCCCAGCCTCCCTTCACCCCAATCGAGGATAAAACAGCTCAGAAAAGTGATCTGGAGGTAAATTTCAATTGTAAGGATATTATCTTCAGGCTCCATACTGTGAGTTGCCTCATCCAGGCTGGAGATCTGTGGTGTGTTTGAGTGACTTTAATGCTGGTAAACAAAGAATGATTCATGTCATGAAAGTCAATAAAACACTCTCATGAATTTTTTACAATATATAAAGGAATTCTTTAGATATCTGTGTTTTAAATCTTTATACTTGTATTTACTGGATATACAGAATTAAAGGTTTATTTTTAAAAACACTGAAGCTCAAGATAATTTATCTGCAGTGAGGCACCATTAAAACTGAGGAGTAGAACAACCAGCCCCCATCTCTCTCTCTCTCTCTCTCTCTCTCTCTCTCACACACACACACACACACACACACACACACACACACACACAACAATCATTCAGCCCTAAATGTCTCAAAGTTTTGTTCTATCCATTAACACACAGCTGAGAAATCTGGACTCTCGACATTCTTCTGTTTGTTCAGTATGTTATTTTAAAAATCTGCAAAAATTCTGTTTTTGTAAAATGATTATAAGTTTATGATGTACTAATTGATTAATATCTGTCTGTTGATTTTAAAAAGAAAGAAAAAAGTGTGCAGGAGATGAAAATACTGTATCTGTCAATGTTGATAAAATTATTAAATAAATATTTCTTATCACTAATATTTATGCTTTTTTAATAAAAATATATTTTATTATCATTGTGAAGTGAAACATAATTATCATATATATATTTATATATGTACCTCCGAAGTTCAAGATACTTCTACTACTCCTCATATTATTATTATTATTATTATTGTTGTTGTTGTTGTTTTAGTAGTAGTAGTAGTAGTAGAAGATTTCCCGTAGAAGGGAGGAAAGGGTGGTACTTATAACTGTGATGGGAGGGGTTAGCTTGTGTGGGAGGAGTCAACTTGAGGTGGTGTAAAGTAAAGCTGTGGAAACCGCAGAAACTCGGTGAAACTCTGTGTTGTGACCGTGTCGCGCGCCTCAGTGTTCAGTACTAAACTGTTCAGTGTTCAGTAGTAAACCTCACCCCGCGTGATCCGGTGCAGAGTGAGGGAATCCTGCAGAAGTGATCCAGTGATCCAGTGTGAGAAGGAAAGATCTCAGAACTCAATGCAGCGGTTACTGGGTGAGAAGGTGATGGCTTCTGAGAGTAAGAACCCCAGCAGTGACGGCAAGGACACCAGCCAGAGGAAAATCCTGGTCTTCTTAGACCTCTTCTGTCTGTTCCTGGGTAAGTCTCTCTCTCTCACTCACACACCCCTCTCTCTCTCTCTCCTCACTTACTCCGTCTCTCCTCTCTCGCTCTCTCTCTCTCTCTCTCTCTCTCTCACACTCTCACACACCCCTCTCTCTCTCTCTCTCCTCACTTACTCCGTCTCTCCTCTCTCTCTCTCTCTCTGTTCTCTCTCACTCTCTCCTCTCTCTGTTTCTCTCTCTCTCACCCCTCTCTCTCTCTCTCTCTCTCTCTCTCTCACATCCCTCTCTCTCTCCTCACTTACTCCGTCCCCCCCCTCTCTCTCCTTTCTCTCTATCCTCTCTCTCTGTTCTCTCTCACTCTCCTCACTTACTCCGTCTCTCTCTCTCTGTCCTCTCTCTGTCTCTCTCTCTCTCAGTCTCTCTCTCTCTCTCACCCCTCTCGCTCTCTCTCTCTCTCTCTCTCTCTCTCTCACTCTCTCTCTCTCTCTCTCTCTCTCTCTCTCTCTCTCTCTCCTCACTTACTACGTCCCCTCTCTCTCTCTCTCTCTCTCTCTCTCTCTCCTCACTTACTACGTCCCCTCTCTCTCTCTCTCTCTCTCTCTCTCTCTCTCTCTCTCTCTCTCTCTCGTGCAGTTTCATCTCCAGTTCAGATTTGAATCAGGAAATCATTCACTGCTGGCTCTCGGGGTTTCTTTCTGAATGTTCTCATCCTCCGGACAGTTATTTTTAAATAAACACAATGATTAAACACTACAGTTTTATTACATCTGTATAGACTGACTGATGAGTAGTTAGGTGGATAGATGAAAAATGATGGACGGATGAATGGATAGATGGTCGAACAGATGCATAGACTGACAGACAGAAGAATGTATGTATGGATAGATAATGGATAGAAAAATGAGCATAGATAGATGCACAGAGATTGAAAGACAGGCATACGATTAGAAAAAAAGATGGATGGGTAGATAATGGATGACTAGTTAGACAGATAGATGGATAGATAATGATGAACAGAAAGTGTCAAACATGATGACAGACAGATAAATAGATATTGAGTGCAGGGATAAACCCATGATAAGGATACTTTATTAACCTCCACTTCCTAAAGGACTCTATCCATCCATCCATCCATCCACTTCTCACTCCATCCATCTGCTTCCCAATATTACTCTACACTGTACATCTATCTATCTGTCTGTCTGCATATCTATCCATCCATCCACATAAACCTCTGTCCATCCATCTACCGATCCATCCATTTATCCACACGTCTGCCTGTCTCTGTCCATCCACATAAACACCTGTCCATCCATCTGTCTGTCAGTCTGTCACTCTGTCTTTATCCATCCATCCAACCATCTATCTCTCCATACATCTGTCTGTCTGTCTCTATCCACCCAGTCTTCTGTGTGACTGTATCAATCTGTCTACAGTATATTCATCCATTTAATTGTATCTCTGTCTCTATTCATCCATTCACAAATCTATTTCCATGTCTGTCTGTCTCCATCTTTCTCTCCACATATCTGTCTATTTCTTTGTTTCTGTCCATATAGTGTCTCATGTCTCTATCTGTTTCTATCTGCATCCATCTATTTACCTATATATCAGTCTGTCTGTCTCTTTCCATCCAGGCATCTATCTGTCTCTACTGTATGTGTCTCCATCCAGCTGTCTGTATCTATCCATCCACTCATCCATCCATCTATCCACCATGACTGTAAGCGTGTAACAGCTCTATTAGTGTCTTATTCCCTGAAGATGATTCCCTCGTCTGATGGACCTGGTTGTGTGCGTGAATGATTTACGGTGTTTATTGTTCCACACTGAGTTCTAGTCTGGGTTCAGACAGAGGACAGATGATGCGATTTTAAGGTAGAAGAGAGGGAACAAGGTGAGATTGGATTTTTATAGGATTCGATACTCTCCTGTTGCCAGGTTCAGACATAACGGAACTCAGGCCACTTCAGTCTGCTGAAGATCTTAGATTTCCGAGAATCCCAGAATCCTTCCTGAGACCGTCTGCATTCATCTCGTCCTCCAGATTCTCTTCTGTCTTATCTCCAACAGACAGGAAGTTATTTCAACCATGAGCCATAGCACAGACACTCAGATTAGCCAGAACCTCTGTCCGAGTGTGTTCTACCAGAGGCTAGAAGGATGATGATAGAAAGTGTGTGTGTGTGTGTGTGTGTGTGTGTGTGTGTGTGTGTGTGTGTGTGTGTGTTGTTATCTGCCCTTAGTGAGTGACTCCTTTCAAGTAGGTAATGTTGAGCTGCTAATGTGGTCAGAGAGGAGTAACCAGACAGTAGAAATGCTGGGGTAATCACCCTCGTCAACACACACACACACACACACACACACGGAAGTCAGTGTGTTTCTGCCGTGCAATGGCCTGGTGACCAATACAGGGTGTACTCTGCCCTCGCCCAGAGTCGGCTGAGATGGGTGCCAGCCTCCCCGCAAACCTAATTAGGATTAAAAGTTCAGAAAATTAATGATCATCATTTGTGTGTGTGTGTGTGTGGGGGGGGGGGGGTTAAATCTTTTTATTAAAATGTTCGCATTTAAATGTAAAAGTTCCAATAATAATCTGCCTGGATTTTGGAGGGGCGGGTTCACCTTTTTTCATGAAAAAAATCTTGATATTATGATTTCTCAACTCATAATTAAGCCAAGCTTTGTTTCTCTAGTGCATACAAAGCATGCTGGGATTTCTGACTATCCCCCACCTCCACATGCACAGCGGTATCTCCGCCCATACCGGGACACTGACTGTAGAGATTTCAGACAACCAATCAGAGTTGTCTGTGTCAGCGTTATCAGAGTTGACAACCAATCAGAGAACAATAAGTTCAGCGTGCAGAAAGTCCATGAATGAGAGGAGAAAGCCAAACAACCTGTACAATGCATATTTGAATATTAGTGTTTTAGGGGAGGAGCAACAAACATTTGGGGGCGGTCTAACATACTCGGATAGGAAGGCGCTATCCGCCCGGTTATACAGATAAGCTCACAGACACCCATGATTGGCTGGCGTTTGTTGTGATTGACAGATATGCCAACAGTTATTTTACTGACAGGTATGCCGTCCCGCCCTCCCGTTAGCGCTCGGCCAATTAGCTCCCACGAACACGCTTCTTCTAGCCCCACGAACACTCACCCTACGATGGGATTAAGGGAATGTACTTTGGCTCTGGATGAAGGAGTCTGCCAAATATCAGGTGGATCTGCTGATCACCGAGCACAGACTTTCAGCTCCTTTCCTGCCCTCGAACAGACATCGGAGCTTCTCTGCTGTGAAACGCATCCAAACTCGAAATCAATCAAATCTGAAGTGGCACCACTGTGTAGTTCCCCCCTGTCATCAAGAACTCATACGATCCACAACGCTCCGTTTCTTCACAGCAACAGAACTCTGGGAGAAAGATGTGGAATGGATGGAGCGGTGAAAGACAAAAACATCAAAGTGGACGATGAGGCTTTTCATCCCAAATGATTTCGGACTGCAGGAACCTGGAGACGTTTCATCTGAAAAGCTCTCACACTTCAGTTACTGTAGATAGCGACAATTCTCCAGATCATACCTCACCTCATTCAATAAAGGTTTATTCTCCACCCCACAAACTAGGGACAATGTTTTAATTAATTAAAAAAATATAAAAATTAATATCACACTTTCGTGCTCTCCTTATGCTCCTTTGTGGTATTTAATAAAGAACGATTTCACCTCAGGTTTGTGTTCTGTGAAAAATCCCCGTCATCTCTACGAGTCCTTCTCAAAAAATTAGCATATTGTGATAAAGTTCATTATTTTCTGTAATGTACTGATAAACATTAGACTTTCATATATTTTAGATTCATTACACACAACTGAAGTAGTTCAAGCCTTTTATTGTTTTAATATTGATTTTGGCAAAAAAGTAAACAAAAAACACAAAAATCTCTATCTCAAAAAAATTAGCATTTCATCTGACCAATAAAAAAAAAGTGTTTTTTATACAAAAAAAGTCAACCTTCAAATAATTATGTTCAGTTCTGCACTCAATACTTGGTCGGGAATCCTTTTGCAGAAATGACTGCTTCAATGCGGCGTGGCATGGAGGCAATCAGCCTGTGGCACTGCTGAGGTGTTACGGAGGCCCAGGATGCTTCGATAGCGGCCTTAAGCTCATCCACAGTGTTGGGTCTGGTGTCTCTCAACTTTCTGTTCACAATATCCCACAGATTCTCTATGGGGTTCAGGTCAGGAGAGTTGGCAGGCCAATTGAGCCCAGTAATACCATGGTCAGTAAACCATTTAGCAGTGGTTTTGGCACTGTGAGCAGGTGCCAGGTCGTGCTGAAAAATGAAATCTTCATCTCCATAAAGCTTTTCATCAGATGGAAGCATGAAATGCTCCAAAATCTCCTGATAGCTCGCTGCATTGACCCTGCCCTTGATAAAACACAGTGGACCAACACCAGCAGCTGACATGGCACCCCAGACCATCACTGACTGTGGGTACTTGACACTGGACTTCAGGCCTTTTGGCATTTCCTTCTCCCCAGTCTTCCTCCAGACTCTGGCACCTTGATTTCCGAATGACATGCAAAATTTGCTTTCATCCGAAAAAAGTACTTTGGACCACTGAGCAACAGTCCAGTGCTGCTTCTCTGTAGCCCAGGTCAGCCGCTGTTTCTGGTTCAAAAGTGGCTTGATCTGGGGAATGCAGCACCTGTAGCCCATTTCCTGCACACGCTTGTGCACGGTGGCTCTGGATGTTTCTACTCCAGACTCAGTCCACTGCTTCCACAGGTCCCCCAAGGTCTGGAATCGGCCCTTCTTTTACTTTTTCCTTCCCACAGACGTCCCACTGAGGTGGCTTGATAGAGCACTCTGGGAACAGCCTATTCGCTCAGATTTCTTTCTGTGTCTTACCCTCTTGCTTGAGGGTGTCAATGATGGCCTTCTGGACAGCAGTCAGGTCGGCAGTCTTACCCATGATTGCGGTTTTGAGTAATGAACCAGGCTGGGAGTTTTTAAAAGCCTCAGGAATCTTTTGCAGGTGTTTAGAGTTAATTGGTTGATTTAGATGATTAGGTTAATAGCTCGTTTAGACTACCTGAACATGATATGCTAATTTTTTGAGATAGGAATTTTTGGTTTTCATGAGCTGTATGCCAAAATCATCAGGATTAAAACAATACAAGACCTGAAATATTTCAGTTTATGTGCAATGAATCTAAAATATATGAAAGTTTAATTTTGATCAGTACATTACAGAAAATAATGAACTTTATTACAATATGCTAATTTTTTGAGAAGGACTAGTATATTCATTTCGGAACTGAACCCTCTGCAGGTCTAAATGCTGCTAATCAGCTTTGACGGCACACAGGCTGCTGCAGCGGTGACTGAGGGCTTGTGTTCGACGCTCCTCACGGGAAACAAACACTAAGCAGCTGTGGAGGTGTTTGATTATTAATAACCCCTAGTTGGCAGCATACTGTTCATCATCTTCCATTCATTTTCTGTAACCGCTTAATCCTAATTAGGGTCGTGGGGAGGCTGACGCCTATCCCAGCCAACTCTGAGCGAGGGCGAGTACACCCTGGATGGCTCGCTAGGCCATCGCAGTGCGGAAACACACTGACGGCTTTGCGACCTATTCTTGTCGAAAACCAGCAATGGTTCTTTTACATGAACCTCTCACCATAGACAGTGAGAGACATGGCTGGCCTTTGATAACTCAGTTAGCTGCAATGGGGGACAGTGACAACCCGTGGAGAGTGGGACTCGAACCCCCAACCTTAGGATCAGTGACTCAGCACCTTTACCATCAGGCCACCACTGTCTGTGCAACATACTGTATAGACTTCTTTTCATTTCCCAAACTGCTTAATACTATTAGGATCGTAAGGAGGCTGGAGCCTAACTCTGGTCAGTTGCAGGATATATCCTAAACAGCTCACCAGGCCATCACGGATCCAGAACACCCAAACATTTATACCAACACTCACAGATAGGGGTGGTTTAGAATAGCCAATTAGACTAATGTGTGTGTGTTTGGATTGCTGGAGGAAACCTATGCATGCAAACTCGATACAAAGGGGACTTGAAGGGCATTTGGTTTAAAATGTAATATTATCAGGTACAGATTTATAAGGACTTAGGTAGATTTATAATTAAATCCTTCATTGTGTTTTTAAGTGTCTAGTCAGTCTATTGGTTTTTATCTTGAACCACAGGCCTGTCGTGTCATTGTCCGTGAAACGATCATGAATAATATCTACATTTACTTTCTGCTATAAACATACAATACTATTAACATTTTATTAAAAAAGAAAGGAAAGGAAAAATAAATGAATAAATAAATCTTCTTTTCCTTTTGGCTGTTCCCTTCAGGGGTCGCCACAGCAAATGATCTGCCTCCATCTCTCCCTGTCCTCTGCATCTTCTACTCTTACTCCAATGACCTTCATGTCTGCCTTCACCACATCCATAAATCTTCTCTTTGGTCTTCCTCTGGGCCTTTTGCCTGGTAGTTCCAACCTCAGCATCCTACGACCAATATACTCACTATCCCTCCTCTGTACATGTCCAAACCATCTCAATCTAGCCTCTCTGACTTTGTGTCCAAAACATCCAACATGTGCTGTCCCTCTGATGTACTCATTTCTGATCCTATCCGTCCTCGTTACTCCCAAAGAGAACCTCAACATTTTCATCTCTGCTACCTCCAACTCTGACTCCTGTCTTTTCCCCAGTGCCACTGTCTCTAAACCATACAACATCGCTGGCCTCAACACCGTCTTGTACACTTTTCCCTTTATTCTTGCCGATACTCTTCTATCACACATCACACCGGACACTTTTCTCCATCCATTCCAACCTGCCTGCACTCGCTTCTTCACCTCTTTTCCACACTCTTCATTGCTCTGGATTGTTGAGCCTAAGTACTTAAAATCCTCCACCTTCTTTATCTCTTCCCCCTGTAACCTCAAAGTTCCTCTTGGGTCCTTGTCATTCACACACATGTATTCTGTTTTACTGAGGCTAACCTTCATTCCTCTCCTTTCCAGGGCATACCTCCACCTCTCTAGATTTTCCTGCACTTGTTCTCTGCTCTCACTACAGATCACGATGTCATCTGCAAACATCATAGTCCATGGAGATTCTTGTCTAACCTCGTCTGTAGTCTAACCTCGTCTGTTAGCCTGTCCATCACCATAGCAAACAAGTGCAAACTGAGAGCTGACCCTTGATGCAGTCCCACCTCCACCTTGAACTCTTCTGTGACACTGACAGCACACCTCACCACTGTCTTACATCTCTCATACATGTCCTGCACCACTCTAACATACTTCTCTGTCACTCCAGACTTCCTCATACAATACCACAGTTCTTCTCTCGGCACCCTGTCATATGCTTTCTCAGGATCCACAAAGGCACAATGCAGCTCCTTCTGACCTTCTCTGTACTTCTCTATTAACATCCTCAAGGCAAACACTGCATCAGTGGTGCTCTTTCTTGGCATGAAACCAAACTGTTGTTCACAAATGCTGACCTCTGCCCTTAGTCTTGCTTCCACTATTCTTTCCCATAGCTTCATTGTATGGCTCATCAACTTTATCCCTCTGTAGTTGCCACAACTCTGTACATCTCCCTTGTTCTTAAAAATGGGCACAAGCACACTTCTCCTCCATTCCTCTGGCATCTGCTCACTTTCTAAGACCTTGTTGAATGTTCTTGTCAGAAAATCTACTGCTACCTCCCCTAGACACTTCCATACCTCAACAGGTATGTCGTCAGGGCCAACTGCCTTTCCACTCTTCATCCTCTTCAACGCCCTCCTCACTTCTCCCTTACTAATCTTTGCTACTTCCTGCTCCTCAACGGTCACCTCTTCTACTCTTTTTTCTCTCTCATTTTCCTCATTCATCAGCTCTTCAAAGTACTCTTTCCATCTTCCCAGCACACTTCTGTCATCAGTCAATACATTTCCCTCTCTGTCCTTTATCACTCTAATTTGCTGCACGTCTTTCCCATCTCTATTTCTCTGCTGTGCTAACCTGTATAGATCATTTTCTCCCTCCTTACTGTTCAACCTATCATACAAGTTATCATACGCCCTCTGTTTGGCCTTTGACACTGCTACCTTTGCCTTACGCTGTGTCTCCCTGTACTCCTTTTTGTACACACTCCTGCACTTCCTCATTCCACCACAAAGTTTCCTTATCTACTTTCCTTCCAGAGGACACACCAAGTACTCTCCTACCGGTCTCCCTGATCACATTGGCTGTGGTTGTCCAGTCCTCTGGAAGCACTTCCTGACTACCCAATGCCTGTTTCAACTCCTCCTTGAAGAAAACACGACACTCTTCCTTTTTCAGCTTCCACCACTTTGTCTTCTGCTCTGCCTTTGCCTTTTTCACCTTTCTCACCATCAGTGTCATCCTGCACACCACCATCCTATGCTGTTTGGCAACACTCTCACCCACTACTACTTTGCAGTCACTGACTTCCTTCAAATTACATCGCCTACACAAGATGTAGTCTACCTGTGTGCTCTTACCTCCGCTTTCATAAGTCACCCTATGCTTCTGTTTCTTCTTGAAGAAAGTATTCACCACAGCCATTTCCATCCTTTTTGCAAAATCGAACAACATCTGTCCTTCTGTGTTCCTGTCCTGGATACCAAACCTGCCCATCACTTCCTCGTCCCCTCTGTTGCCTGCACCAACATGTCCATTGAAGTCTGCTCCAATGACCACTCTTTCATCTCTGGGGGTACTCTGCATCACTTCATCTAACTCACTCCAGAATCTCTCCTTCTCTTCTAGCTTACATCCTGCCTGTGGGGCATAAGCACTAACAACATTGACCATCACACCTTCAATTTCTAACTTGAGACTCATCACTCTGTCTGACAATCTTTTCACTTCTAGAATATTCCTGACAAACCCCTCCTTCAAGATGATACCCCTCCTTCAAGATGAACCCCTCCTTCAAGATGAATAAATAAATAGATCCTAATTTTAAGATTTTTTTCTTTCTGATCACAGCTATAATGATTGTTGGAGCGAACACATAGGTTTACTGACCTTTTGAGTGTTATGGGTGCTCGGACACACGTGTGCACTGACTATCCTGAAGTTGTAGTAATGATGTAATCAGATCCTGACATTAAACCTATTGGAAAGTTCCTGTCTGTGTAAACTTAATGAGTATCGTAATATTACTTTTATATTAATACAATTACTGTAAGCTCTCAAATTTCCAGTAAGCATAACATAAATCATATATAGCTCATGTGAAAGGTCATAACTTACTCGGACCCAGCTTGCACACTTGCACTGCGGATAGACCAACACAGACAATTTCTGGCAGAACAAAAATCGTCATGTTACGGTGCCTTCCGTGTAGCTCACACGAAAGGTCATGATTCACAGAACAAGGCACATATGCTTTCACATAATAATTGAACATTTATTTTTTAAAATTTGAAAATGTAATGTAAAACAAATATATTTTACAATACAACCAATTCAACAAAAATTATTCCAGTAAAAGTTATGATGAACTGCAGTGGAACCACACACACACACACACACACACACACACACACACACACACAATAAAAAAAAAACCCGCTCCCCTCTTAGTTTATTTTTCTGAAATAATTATCTTATTTTGCATTAATTTGCATTAATCATATGATGGGTTGATGACTATTATGACAGGTTTACTACAACATTTCACTTTGTGTTGGAAAAGGAATGTTTGGAAATGATTTTGATTACAGTAGACTATATAGAAATCATACAGTAAACATCTGTAAGATGAACTTAAAGATCGGCAATCCCCAGGATGTAGTGATTAGCATGTCGGCTTCATATCAAGAGGGTCGAGGGTTCTAGTCCCAGGTGAGGGCATGTCTGTGTGAAGTCTGCATGTTCTTCCTGTACTTGTATGGTTACTCAGATTTCCTCGCACAGTCCAATGACGTACACTTTATGCTAATTGATTTCTCTAAATTGGCCTTAAATGTGAGTGTGAATAGTTGTGTGCATGTTGCCCTGCAGTGGTCTGGTGAGCTGTTTCAGAGATGGGTGAGATAGGCTCTAGTCTCTGGATGAGTTGGAGCATGCAGTTAGGAAACTGGACAAACTGGTCTATCCTGGGGACAGTAGACTTGAGGCTGTAATACACTGTTGCTGAAATGCCAGTATACACACATGTATACACCGGCAAAACTATACTTGTGAGGACCTTTCATTAACATGGCAATAAATACAGCTAATTAATGCTATGCCTGAACTTAAAACTGCTCTGAACGTTAATCTCAGTCATGAAAAGCAAACTTATTGGCTCTTTTGAAAAAAAAAAGAAAGGAAAAACAACACTCTCCTTTCATCCAAAGGGCCCACAAGGTCAAAAATGTCAAGTTTTACTTTCCTTCTGGGGACATTTGGGACTACACAAAAGCACACTGGTTCATTCATAGGGGGAAATTTATACAAACACCAACAAGCATGTTTTTGGGAAGTGGGGGACACAACAAAACAAAGACTTTGATTTCTGAAGAGATGGTAAAACTACATTATAAAATAACATACAGAACTTTTTCAAGAATTTTTGGGATAAGCACACACACACACACACACACACACACACACACACACACACACACACACACACAAATTCCTGTTTAGCCTTCCACCCTCTGATACGTATATGAACTACAAAACGGTTTCTTCCAGAGCTGGAAAATATGTGCGTGGATGCAAACCAGAATTCCAAAGTCATGGGGGGAACAATCCAGAATAATTTAGATCCTGTTTCTTCTTGGAACTTAAAAAAAAAAAAACAGAATGCATTCTCATGGAGGGATGGAGAAAGAGAGAGAGAGAGAGAGAGAGAGAGAGAGAGGCTAAGATCTCCATCCAGCGTGTAACCCGTGTTTATTTCAAACGGCATTCTAAATAAAATCCAGCAGCGTGGAGGTGAAGTCGTGCCAGAGTGGAACATTTTGTCTTGACGTGAACCGTGACCTGGCATTTCCTGAAATGTGTGTGTGTGTGTGTGTGTGTGTGTGCTGACACACGATCCTGGAGCACAGCCTCAGTTAAATCCCTCATCATTCCATGGTTCCTGTTGAAATGCAGATGATAAACTCGCCCCCCCCCCCCAGATATTTACAATTTTTTTTTTAAATTTATTTGATTTATTTATTTCATTTTCTGTAACCGCTTCATCCTAATTAGGGTCGCGGGGAGGCTGGTGCCCATCCCAGCCAACTCAGGGCGAGGGCAGAGTACACCCTGGACAGCTCGCCAGGCCATCGCAGGGCGGAAACACGCTGACGGCTTTGCAGCTACTCTTGTCGAAAGTCAGCAATGGTTCTTTTACATCAACCTCGCACCATAGACAGTGACAGACATGGCCGGCCTTTGATAACCCAGTTAGCTGCACTGGGGGGGGGGGATGACAACCTTGTGGAGAGTGGGACTCGAACCCCCAACCTTTGGATCAGCGATCCGGCGCCTTATACCACTAGACCACCACTGCCCCTTTATTTATTTATTTTTATTTATTTTATTTAGAAATATTTCACGGCATTTCACAACACCATGCGGTTCAGTGTCCTCGCTTCATTTGCTGCTTTCGTTCTTTCATCACAAAAAGTTTCTGATTGGAGAATACAACAAGTCTCTGGTCCACATTTTACAAACATTTCTCACAGAATACAAGCTTGAACAACAACAGTTAAACAACAGCAGCTGGAGAGCGCAGACCTCCGCCAAGACCTGCAATCCCCCATATCAACCAAAATGCCAAAATAATTCAGTATGTCAATGTTAAATAATTATTGAAAAAAAAAAATTACTGGATGTTGTCATCATTGTCAGTCATTTGCCGAGACGTTCAATCCTACTACTGGGGTCACAGGGAGGCTGGATACTAGGAGTACGACAGGTCACCAGACCATCACCGGGCTCGAGAACAACCATTTAGACTCAGACCTGGGGGCAATTTGAAACAACCAGTCAGATTATTGTGTATGTCTTTGGTCTGTTGGAGGAAACCGGTGTACTGTACCCGGAGGAAACCCACACAAGCACAGGGAAACGTGTAAACTCCACATAGCATGTCCGCCTCACAGCAAGGTCTTGGGTTCAAGTCCCAGGCTCCAGAATTTCTAACAACAGCACAACCACACTGGATCGAAAATTTGATCTGGAGTCTGATTTCACCTAAAAGTAAAGCTATACCTCTGGTAGAAATTTTATGAAAATCTAATTACAAATATTTATAAAATATAAAATAAAAAATAAACAATGGGTGGGGTGTGTGGAGAATGAGCCCAATGAAAACATCAGTTTAGAAAAATAAACAATAATTGAGCTGCATCTGTGCTAAAGATATATGCTTTCTGAACATTGTTTATCACTGTAAGTTAAAAAGAAATAAACTTTACAACGTTAAACAATTCAAGAAGTCTTGTTGTTGTTATTATTATTATTATTATTATTAATAATATTAATAATAATAATAGAGTACAGTCCTTATTTTGAATTAAAAATAAATAAATATATGAATATTTTGGTAACAAGCTTTCATCAGGAAGTCAAAAACAGATTTTACTGCTAAATATTTTTACTCCACCAATCAGGTTATATTTTACCCTCGGGTCGTGTGTTATCAGGATTATGCTAAAAGCCGTGTGTATTTTTATGAAACCTCCACCAGAGGCGGAGCTTTAGACAAGAAAGACTCCCATTCGTTTCTGAAGAAGATTCCAATCAAATTCTGGATTCAGGAATTTTTAAAAATTCTTTAACATTGTTAGACGTGTTTTACAATCAGCCCAGCGGCTCGTTTGTATAATTTTTTTCCCTTTCTGGGTGGCTTTGTTTCTCTCCTGTTTCCTAAATGTTTAGACCTGATTGCATTTACCTTCGGGATTTTTTTTCGGTATTTTTACTCATTGCAGTTTATCACTTGTGGTCTCGTGTCTCAACAGTGATGTGTATCTATTCCTCCATTCGCTGAACTACTAAATCCTACAAGGGTTGCAGGGAGGCAGGAGCCTATCTCATCACTGGGAAAATTCAGGGAGCAGGGTCCTGAACAGGCCATCACAGGGTCAGCATACGACCAAACTGTTCACACTAATACTTAAATCTAGCGGGAAACTGGAGCAGCCAGTTCGCCTGCTGTGCAGGTCTTTGAACTGTGGAGGAAACGGGGGGTATCTTGAGGAAACCCATACAAACACAGGGAGAACCCGTCACCAAGCCCAACACCCAAACTCAGGACGTGCTAACTACTACGCCGTGGTGCCCTTTCAGTGGTATCTAATTTTATTTTCGTTGTCGTTTGTTGCATGTTTTCTTCTATTTATTATTATTTTCTTCATGTCTTTCATATCTGCTGGCAATTATTTGTTTATTTTGGAGCTGACTTTCGAGGAGAGATGATTGTAAGATATATTGTATGTATATAAACTACAGGTATACGACACGCTGTATATTTGCTTTAGCATTTATTCTTCCATGGAAAGGAGTTTTTAATGTCTTTGTTTGTTGGGGTTTGAGGAAACTCTGAAACGCATTAGCGATGTTGAGCGGGTATTCTGGGAATATTGCTTTTAAGTCTGAAAACAGGAAATGCTGCAGAAAGAGAAGGAGGGAAAGAAGAGGGTTTTTTTTTTTCTTTTCTCGCCGTTATCTACTCTGAAGCCTTATCAGAATTCCCATCAGCAACTTTTACTGCTTTAAATCGGCCTATTTACGAGCTGGTCATGATTTCATGGAGAGTTAAAGTTCCTGTAAAGCCAGACTGTAGTAAACGCTGATGTTTCTGAGCACTGGTGGTCTGCGCTGGGTTCTGCTGACTGGGTGCGGGACTAAAGGAATTCCGGTTGTGAATTCGCAGCATAACAAGAAATACAAATATGTAAAGGAAGTTTAGAATCGACCCTTTGATTAAAGATATGTGTGCACACTGTGTCTTGTCCTAAACAGATTCTAAACACCCATCGATCCATATCCTTCGTAGCTGATATACAGAGCATCAGCCAGATTCCTCCATGTAATCTCACGCCATTATGTCCTGTCACTTCTTCTTCTCTCCCATTAGCTGGACTGCCGTTCCTGGTCATCGAGTCCAGCGCTGTCAGGCCGTACCACCGTGGATTTTACTGCAGTGATGACTCCATCAAATATCCCACCAAAGACGGTGAGACCATCAGCGATGGGGTTTTATCAGCTGTGGGAACGCTCATCGTCATTCTCGCGGTAGGTTTCGTTATTTTGGCCCATCTCTTGGTGGGAAGGTTCTGAGGGAGGGTGTGAAGGTGTGTGCATGTTGTCGAGATGCTTTTATTCAAAACTTTCATCCAAAGTGCTTCGTCGTCTCGGCAGCGTCTTCTTTCGAATTCTTCCTCGGAAGAAGCCTCCCTCGTCTGAGTCGCGTTTCGTTTTCAAAATCAGACGTTTTTATTTCCTAGAAATGAGTGAGTGAGTTGCAGTCAGTGGTGAGTCGAGTCGTCTGAGGAATTTTCAGACATTCAGGCCAGGTGTTTCCGTGTGAGAGGTCTGATGGAGGATCATATTACAACCAACATTAAAATGTGAAACTGGTCCCAGATCAGCGCACATACTCGAAGAGGCCCCAGACTTCAGACTGGAAACCAAACAGCATACCATCAGCGTGAGATTCAGCAGCTAGCTCAGCAAATCTCTTTATTAAAACCAGCCACATCCCCCTATTCTCCCTCACACACACGTTCCTCAGCTTAGCAGGGAGTAGACTGGGGGGAGGAGGAAGGAGGAGCTGAACGGAGACATCTGGCTGGAATTATATGCAGTATGAGTAAAGAAGAAAGAAGAAAATGATGTTTAAATGGGAATGAAATGCTTTAAATTCCATAATATTTGGACATGATTAGTTAATGATGAAGCGTAATGGCAATGAAACAGGTTGATTAGAACTACGTACAACAGATGGTCAAAAATGTATATCCATGCTAGCAGCTTTAGCATTAGCTTTAACTGTTTATACTAAATATACTCCAGTAAGTGAACTGCCACCAGAGTTTTAAATTTTCTCACTTAAGTGTGTATACTTTATACACGACGTACTGTTCTACTTCTCAAGTGAATTTTAACACTAATATCATAACATTAGTCCTCATTTCCGACCTGGAAATGAATGGATGTAGAGATCTATAATGTATTTACTTTTCTGGCGGGTTTAAATTTATGCATTAAAACCTTCACCTCATGTAAAAACCAGATTGTAAAACATGTAAAAGATTTTAAGGGCCTTTCAAAGAAATGCTGCATTTTATTCCATGGCTCATTTATAATATATTACATATACTTGATTCTGATTGGTCATCTAGGATATTTGGTTTGCTATGCAGCATGTTTTTATTACTTAAATCGTTTATAAAATGAATAAAATCATTTTAAAATCAATATTTTGTTAGAAGTCATGTCATAAGCGGGATAAAATATATTGGTATATTCTACACAGGAATGGTGTGATCTAATTGGTCCGGTGTTTAAGGGTAACTGGATATTATTATCCAGAGGGAATAACATCCACTTACCCTTAAACAGCTCACCAGTTAGATCACGCCATTCCTGTGTAGAATATACCAATATATTTTATGCTTAGTCACCTGATCTTAAACCCTTGTCATCTCTTCACTTTGACTTTACACCATGTGCAGATCACGATAGGCGAGAGCTACCGGATCCATTTCCTCCACGAAGGATCCAAAGCGTTTGTACGGAACCCCTATCTGTCAGCACTCTACAAGCAGGTTGGCGTTTTCCTCTTCGGCTGTGCCATCAGCCAGTCCTTCACGGACATCGCCAAGGTGTCGGTGGGCCGCTTGCGTCCCCACTTCCTCGATGTGTGCAGGCCCGATTTCTCCCGGATTAACTGCTCGCTGGGTTACATCACGGAGTACATGTGCACAGGCGATCATAGCAGGGTTCAAGAGGCCAGGTATGAGCTAAGCATCTGCAGCTCTAATACTGTAAGATCTTTAATGTGTACGTGCAGCATATGCCATCATATATTCATACTGGGTATTTAGTTCAGATTTGTTCGTGAACCCAGTAAAGTACGACAGCTGATATGTTAAAGAAAGTGTAATATATTAAAAATCTATGGAGCTCTGCTTTTCTGCTCAATAAAGGGCAGTGTGTTGTTATCCTAGTAACCAGTGTGCGCGTGTGTGTGTGTGTGTGTGTGTGTGTGTGCGTGTGTGTGCGTGTGTGTGTGTGTGTGTGTGTGTGTGTGTGTGTGTGTGTGCATGTGTGTGTGCATGTGTGTGTGTGCATGTGTGTGTGCATGTGTGTGTGTGCATGTGTGTGTGTGTGCATGTGTGTGTGTGTGTGCGTGTGTGTGTGTATGTGTGCGTGCGTGTGTGTGTGCGCGTGTGTGTGTGCGTGTGTGCGCGTGTGTGTGTGTGTGTGTGTGTATGTGTTACATAAGGATATTAGGATGTTCCGCTTACTCAGATAACAGAGCTTGTATTATCTAGGCTGATGCCTTTAAATAAACTGATGGATGTGCAAAACCGCAGCAGTTAGCATTAGATTAATGTAGGTATTATTCTAGGCCTATGAAGATCTGATCCTCTCTAAGGGAAACAGAATAGTTCTTCCTTCCTGTTAAAAAATAAATAATTTTTTTTTAAAAAGCATGTTTCATTCATGACCACTGCTTAGATTTATTAAATTAATATTTTGTGTGAAGTGTTGAAGCCTTTAATTTGCTGTCTCTCTCCACAGGAAGTCCTTTTTCTCAGGCCACGCCTCTTTCTCCATGTACACAATGCTGTATTTGGCTGTAAGTCCCTTCGGTCTTCTGTAAGAATCGAGTCTGATCTGTCATTCGCTTTAATTAAAGGACGGGGAAACAGGACCTGTTGTGCTAACTGCAGTGTGATGTGTGTGTTGTAGTTATACCTGCAGTCCAGGTTTACCTGGGAGGGTGCGAGACTGCTACGGCCACTGGTGCAGTTCACGCTCCTCATGATGGCCTTCTACACCGGTTTATCACGGGTCTCTGATCACAAGCACCACCCCAGTGACGTGCTGGCTGGTTTTGCACAGGGAGCCCTGGTGGCCTACTGCGTTGTAAGGACACATTCTCTTTATTTGACTTTTTTTTTTTTACATTTTTACATTTATCATGATCTTCCATGGGAAGAATGATTCACTCTCTCTCACTCACTACCAAACCGATTAATCCTAATAGGGTTGCAGGAAGGCGGGAGCCTATCTCAGCCAACACTGACCGAAGACAGGTTACATCCTGTACAGCTCATAAGACCATTGCAGAACCAACACGTACAAGCATCCGCAATCACTCATACCTAGGGGCATTTTGGAACAGCCAATGAGATGTCTTTAGACTGTGGGAGAAAAGTGGAGTATATGGAGGAAACCCAGTCAAGTACAGGGGAAAAAAGCAATGCAAACTCCACACAAGAAACGCCTGATCGCATGACTCAAACCCACAACCTTGTTGAGGTGTTGAAATATCTGAACAAGTCTTTCTTTAATAGCTTCTTTCTGGTTCAAAGTATGTTTTAAGGAGTTTTTCGGGGTTAACTCCAGCAATGCCGCTGGTGTCACGTTTTACACGTTTTCCGAGTTGTATTTATACGAGGTGAAACTTTTGTGAGTCGGTGTGTCATGTGAACTCACAGTGTCATCACTGGGAAGTGTATGGGATGAGTTTTTGTGGAGACATGAACATTTGGGATTTGCTGGCAATGTGCAAGACTCTGGAGACCCTTGAGATGCTTTAGCACCACTACAACCATGAAACAGCAGGTTGTTTTGTATGAATTTACATTTATGGCATTTTCCAGACGCCCTTATTCAGAGAGACAGATTTTATTTCATTCATACAATCGAGCAGTCAAGGATTAATGGCTTTGCTTGAGGGCCTAACAGTGGCAGCTTGGTGGTAATTTGGCTCGAACCTGCCAGCTTCTGATCAGCTTTACCCACTCAGCCATCACGCCCACCACTTTTACACTTCAAGACAGCCCATTGGTGGACAACTTTCTGCCATTTTTAATACACAGGACATTGCTTCATTGCCACAGACCTGTTGAAGCATTTCAATGGTCTCCACTCGGATCATGGTAGAACCTTTAACCTGCACTGAGATCTGTATCAGTGTCACCAAATTGCATGTGACATAATTCTTGATGTTGACACATGGTATGAATGAGGAGCCCATCTCCTACCATTACTCATGCATGACCACAAACCACACTCTGGTCTGGTCTGGGTCACTACAATCGCAGCGTGGAACTTTTTGGTCACTATTCATTTTGTATCAAATCAATAGCTTTTGAAGCAATGTGCTTTTTAGCCGATGGCGACGGAGTAGTTAACATGTTCACCCCACAGCGAAGAGGTTCTGGGTTCGATTCCTAGAATTGGGTGTTTCTGTGTGGAGTTTACATGTTCTTCCCATGTGGGTTTCCTCTGGGTGCTCCGGTTTTCTCCTACAGTCCAAAAATATGCACAGTAGACTAACTGGCTGTTTCAAAATTGCTGTGAGAGTGAGTGCGAATGGCTATATGTGTGTTGCCCCCGCAATGGTCTGGAAAGCTGTCCAGTGTATACCCCGCCTGCCTTCACCTTCGCCCAGAGTGGGCTAAAATAGGCACCCACCTCCACATGACCCTAATTAGGATTAAGCAGCTTTGAAAATGAATGATGACCGATTGTTTAGTCATTACAGTTGTCAGGACCTGATAAATACCTGACACAATGTGCACAATGATTTCTTTGAATTATATAAAGAATAAAAACGTTTTTATCATTCATTCAATGAACTGATCTCCCCCCACACACACACACAAGTTTTCCTGTTCCTCAGCAGTAACTCTAATATATATATATATATATATATCTTTCTCCCCCATCGGTCTCCCAGGCATTCTATGTTTCTGACCTCTTTAGGTCAAAGGACAGAGGCTCTTCCCTTCCACTGACTCCTATAAAGAAAGAACTTCTGCCCACTGTGGAACGGACCAATCACCTCACTTTAGCATGACACAATCAGCCAAGGATATGCTGAGGTGTCCGGGGACACACGGCCCGGAGTGGTCACTGGGCTGGCACCGCCTTTGCCAATCAGCAGACTGGCCTACACTGGACAGATGTAACCCACATGTGAATCTTAATGTGTCAGATCGATGGCATGTTCGAACTCAGGCCTACGATGCTAACTGTTCAACCTCAGATGCACTGAGATGAACGAGCCTCTTGTTCCTGTTTTAACCGAATCCAGAATCTCAACAACTCAAACTGGACTTCGAAGCTATTTTTTTATATATAGAGAGAGTTTTTTAACCTGATGTGAAACAAATTCCTAACCTAGAGGAAGGATTTTTAATAGATCGATGGACTGTGAATATTACTGGAGAATGTAGTACAGTATTCAAACTACACTTGAATGTTCGTTAAAATTACTAAAAGCCTCACGTTGTAACCAATGAAAGCCCTTGAAGCACATGGTATGTTGTGGAAAAACATGACGGCGTAGTGGTTAGCATGGCCAACTCGCATCAAAAAGGTCATGGGCTCAAGTCCCAGGCTTGGTGTGGGCATTTCTTAGTGGAGTTTCTCCCTGTGTGTGTGTGTGTGAGGTTTCTTCGGGGTTCATTGGTTTCCTTCAACTGTGCCAAGATATGCATGTTAGGTAATTTGGATTTTCAAATTTGTCGCTCTGTGAGTACAAATGGATGTGGGTGTTTAGGTTGTGTACCCCACCCTCATCCAGTGTTAGCAGAGATAGGCTCCAGCCTACCCACAGCCCTGGTATAGGATTAAAAATGAGTGGGTGATAAGTCCACAAGGAGAAAGTGAAAAGTTATCCATCTGCATTATATTATTTCTCATGTGCATTTTCCCCCATGACCCATAATGGGCTCCATATCATTGGGGCAGGACAGACTGGTTCTTTCCAAAATGACTAAGATTTTATTTCTACCATCGTAGCCCATCTCGGCCGATTATGAGTGAAGCCAAGGTACATCCATCACATGCCAACACGATCAAACATTCACAGACTCACACCAACGGGTGATTTGGAACAACTATTTAGACATATTTTGACATTTGAAATGTTGGAGGAAACTGAAATACCCAGACAAATCCCACGCAATCACAGGAAGAACATGCAAACTTCACAAAGAAATGCTTCCGTGAGGCACAACACCGACTTGCCTCAAGAGAGATGTGGTAACCACTGTACCACCAAGCTACCAGGAAATGTACAGTACCTCAGAGACCACTCTTTACAACAGTAAACAACAGTTTTAGAATAAGGCTCCTATAATTTAATCACTGAATGTATCCTTCTCATGAACCCAATATAGAACAAATATAAAATTTTGAAATATCAAGAATTGAAAAACAACAAAAACCCAAAACGACAACTTGTGCTTCAGTGCTTCCTTAATTGAAGTAATGGTATTAGACTGAGATATCAGACAGATACGATCCAGAATATTGTAGTATCAGATAGGATTTGAGGTGTGTTTTGTATTAGCCTGTGTATGGTCGTTATTGTTCGCATCACTAAAGCACATCGCTGGCTCTCGGCTCATGTACGGTGCTCTAAGACTGAAGAAGCTGTACGAGCAGGAGCTGGTTTTAAGGTTGTTGTTTTTTTCATGTTAGATATACACTACCACCGCTGCCTCTTTTGTAAGTGAATTATTCCTTAAATATTGTTAATTTGTTTTCGAATTGTACAGTATGACCTCTGACAGGGGCGGGTTTTCAGTCTGCTGGTTTAAGATGAATCCCGAAACACAAGAAGGTTCCTGTATTATTTAGCCTGAAGTCCGTATTCTTTTATTCATGGTATGTACTGAGTGAAGTGTATGAGACCACTATACATGTGTCTCAGTGAAACGTTCATAGCTGGGAACATACAAATCTTCAAAAGTAAAAACCAAACTAAAGGGAGTGAATATATTTTTGTGTAATCTGAAAGACTGTGGAAATGATGTTGTGATACCACTTGATAAATAAAGCAGTATTATGACTGAAGTGTTGAATAAAAATGTGATTTTTAAGCTAGCTGTTTAAACTGGTTTAGAACCAGTCTCCTGAGGGACCAGTGGATTTGTGTCAGGAATGAATTTTTGTGATGGAAAAACTGTCAACGAATTGTTGAGTTAATGAAAAAAAACCTAAAACTTATAATTGTGCCCCATATGCGGGCGGATGTGGCCTATTTCACAGAATTTCCTACAAAATCAATAACGTATTGGGATTCTGATTCAAATGGTTAGGGAAGTAGCTTTTGCCATTTTGGTGACTTGTTGAATTCTCAAACCAACAAGTCGTATGTGTGGTGGTGTGAGAAGTGAGCTAAAGCGCCCTTGAGCGAGTCACCTAAACCACCAACTGCTCTCCAGGCATCACAATGTGTGTGGCATCCCACTGCTCTGAAATACACACACACACACACACACACACATATATATATATATATATGGCTTAGAAACAGTGGCGCTGAGGAAAATGCAGGAGGCAGAGCTGGAGGTAGCGGAGATGAAAATGTTGAGGTTCTCCCTGGGAGTAACGAGGATGGATAGGATCAGAAATGAGTATATCAGAGGGACAGCCTACGTAAGATGTTTTGGAGACAAAGCCAGAGAGGCAAGATTGAGATGGTTTGGACATGTACAGAGGAGGGATAGTGAGTATATTGGCAGTAGGATGCTGAGGTTGGAACTACCAGGCAGAAGGCCTCGGGGAAGACCTAATAAGAGATTTATGGATGTGGTGAAGGAGGACATGAAGGTCGTTGGAGTCAGAAAAGAAGATGCGGAGGACAGGGTGAGGTGGAGGCGGATGATTTGCTGTGGCGACCCCTGAAGGGAGCAGCCGAAAGTAAAAGAAGAAGAAGATATATATATATATATATATATATATATATATATGTATATATATATATATATATATATATATATATATATATTGTATGTGTGTGGCTTTTGTTTGTGTTTTTTTTTTTAACTATGGCTGTAATTTACTGTAGTCTTTTATCTGCTCAAACCATTGGACAGGTTCCTCTGAGCTGTCAAGTATTTCCATACACAGAACCAAGTGTGCTACCCCTCCCACAAAACTATGTTTTGGTGGTGGTATTATAATTATAATTATCAGCATTTCTTTGTCTGGTGGTTTGTTAGTTTGTCAAAGAGTCTTTAAACAAAATTCTAACTACATATACCCTTGAATGCCTTTTCATCAAGCTTGCTGGAGATGTTACCCTACCTTAGTTCCAGAGATGATTTGATTTTAAATGCTAAGGTCAAAGGGTAAAATTGTTTGTATCTTAAAAAAAGCACATAAAGTGACATAGATGCAATGCTAAAGAAATAGAAAACTATATGCTATACTTTTAAGTGGAACCATTTCCTTTGAAAATGACCTTGAAAATTCAAAATCAAGGTCAAAGGAACTCGAGTGCTTATAATTTTGAGATGAGTTACAATAGAGATGCCATTACTGTGGAACACTAAGGAAATCAAATACGGACCTTCAGATGAGATGTCCGATTTTAAGAAACCTTGAAAAGTCAAGTCCAAGCCACCTTGGGAATCCTTAAAATGAGAGCGATTTTTCCCGACTTATTTGGTCACGCCCCATACTACAGAATTTTTAAGACAAGTACGTGGGAAATTAAAACCAGTACCCAGAAAGAGCCTGTTTTGTGGTTGGTGGCTGTAGCTTGCAATGCCCATGAGTGCAACGCTGGTTGTTGTTGTTGTTCCTTTGTTTGTTAATCTGTCCACACGAATGTATGTGAAATTCCCAGGAGATCATCAGTTTCAGACATACTCAAACCAGCACATATAGAATTAACAACAAAATCTCTGAGATAATGTTTTTCCTCATTCTGAGGTTTGACATGAGGCTCTCGACTTCTACCTGCTTCTTGTATGATCGTAGAGCTGTTGTGCTGCCACCATGTGATTGGCTGGTTAGATTATCAACTGATGATAATAAGGCTTAATATTTTAATTTGTAGCTATATAAATACAGAGTTCTCTCTATACTGGTAAAGCGCAATAAATTTGATGCAGTAGACAGGAATTGTGAAAGGAAGTCGGTCCGTACGAGTGCTTTTTATTCGTGTGCTATTTAAACCAGCCCCAGACCATGGAATGCCCTTCATGTGGCAAACTAACCTCTCTCTTTCTCATATACCCCACAATGCCCCTCACTCCAAATACGGGGACTTGAGAAGAAAACTCTTTAATCCTGTTTTTTTTCCACGCGCCGCTTCTTTACTTCACACGGACTTTACTTCACACGGACTTTCCCAGAGTTCAAAGACGTAACAAAAATGTTTATCTACTGCATCTATGAATCACTTTCTTCCATTTCCTGTAAGAAATGTAGACTTTTCTTTTAACTCGATCTGTAGTTACCCTGATGGACCCCCCCACCCCCATTAAAAAAAAAAAAAAAAAAAAAAAAAAAAAAAAACTCACCCGCTGTTTTTCATTTGTTAAATTTTTTGCAGATGCTACAGGATGATTTGATTACTGAGGAACAAGCAGACAAAACATTAGCATGAAGCAATATTTACCAAACATGTCTGGGATTCAAGCAGAGCATCGTTACATATATACGTTTCCTTCTAACCACAATAAATGTTTTCAACAGTCCAGAGTTCAAGGCTCACATTGAAGAGAAAGAAAGAGAAAGTCATGATCGAAAGATTATTTAAGATAAAGAAATGGAACTCTTTCTCTATGAAGAACAGTAGAAAGAATATAATGTTTTAATCTTAAGTTCATACACTGCAGAGAGAAATGTCTTGGAATGTCGAGAAAAACATCTCCGACTCTCTCATAACACATGGGCGTACGCAAGGAAAGCGTTTTTCCACACAGACCCACACCCAAAGAAACACTAAATCCCTACTCGACACTCCTCGTTTTCTGTTTTGCTTCTTCTGTTTTTCTTCCATTGAGGAATTTGAGCAAACGACCTCCACATGTTATAGAGAAGCTCCCACGGGAAGGACGCCAAGCGGTGGAGTATTGCTGACTGGACACAAAAACAAACTTCAGCACGGGGCGACCCATCTGCCATGCACCAGCACTCAGGACAATTCGACCTATGTGTCGGGAATGTGGTTTAAGATGAAATGGGCTCCACGGTTCCCGGAGTTTCTGCCTATTTCAGATTAATACAGCTGACAAAGCTTGTGCTTGAACTTGAGCAGTCAGTCGATGGGCCTCACGTCTGAATGTTTTAATAAAGTACATAAATGTTTTTGAAGATCAACCCAGAATAAAAACTACCATTAGAGCTTCCAGGTGTTTCGGTAAAACTGATTTTATTCATCCTCGTATGTATATGTCCATTATGGGGCCGATCGTACAGTGGTGAGAGTGCCGAGCTCATGCTCGTCAGAATGCGAATTCAAATCCCTTCAGCCTTCTATCCACCCTCTGTTTGCTAGATAAGAGTCATGACTCCGAGAATTGGTATACACTTGTTGTTTGTTTGCCAAGAATCACAGGAATATCGTGGGACTCTTTTGGTCTTGTGACAATCATTCCACATTCATATGAACATTGCACGATTTGACTTACAGTCCTCACCTATTTTTCTCACTAAACGTACAGCGTGCATTTTATATGTGGACACAACTCCACAGCTTTCAAATCCACCTCGGCCAAAGCCAAGTCCGTCACTTATTATATAGCATTAAATACTACAATTATATGATTCGTTTCTCAGAGAATATGTTGGAATTTGGAGTTTAGAGTCCCTTTTAGAATCTATTCATGCCTCGAGTTCAGTGGTCTCGGGATAGGCACTGGATTGATAGCTGCTCCAAACTGGAATGAAACAACTGCTGATTCATTCACTCATTCAGCCGCTCATTCATTTTCTAAGCCACCTCATTCAATTTAGTGTTACAGGGAGGGTCTTGCCCATCTCAGCCGACTCTGAGCGAGATCGGGGTACACTCTGAACAGCTCACTAGGCCATCACGGGGCCAACACATACACATAACCATTCACACTTACTCTCACATCTAGAGACTACTGTACATATTGTATCCGACGTAATAAGCATCCTGCTCCAATAAGCTTATCACGTCGAATACGGGACTGTATACATGTTTTTGGATTGCGAGACCCATGAATAATGCCCAAGTCTGGGAATCAAACCCGGCCTTCTCGCTGTGACGTGAATGTGCTAACTACAGGGCAGTGGTGGTTTAATGGATAAGGAGATGTGTTACTGCTGTCACCACTGTTGGGCCCTTGAACAAGGCCCTTAACCTTCAGTTGATCAGTTGCATAAAAAAAAATAAAAAAAAAGATAATAGTAAGTTGCTCTGGATAAGAGTGTCTGCCAATTGGCATAAATGCAAACGTTACTGTGCCACAATTACTGATAATGAATTAATTAAAGTTGAAATGATTTTACAATAAAATTTTACTCAAACAAATTGTTTGTTGCTTCAAGCCCGTACATTTCTGTTTGTGTTCCCAATAACAAGGTGGACAAGTGTGCTGGAGCCACTTCATCTCCACCAATACGCTATCGTTACGAATGATTCATAACACACCACTCGAGTAAAACGCCCCACTTACACTTCGACCTTGTCTGGTGACCAAGAATGTCAGAGTCTGACAGTATTATGAATGAAATGTGGCAGGAGTAAAAGACTGAAGACTTCCAGCCACTCCATGCCAGAAGGCCAAGACGTGAGCATGGCCTGTTCTGTTGTTCCTGGAGCATATGCGTCGCCCCAAAGATGCAGGAGACCATAAGAAGATTCAACGATTTTATTTTGCACTTGAAACTCTAAATCACGGGAATAATTAATCAATGGAAACTGGTCGAGCACGAAGCAGGATACCAGGGGTCAGAGAGAAAGCAGAGAAACAGAATCACTGGGAAGGACAATCTTCTGATGTCAGCGGGAATCGTGCCGCTCCTATGTATAGCTCACTGATTGCTGAATGGAAACAGGTGCGCTCTCTGGACCTCGCCTGCCGGTAACAGCCAATGAATGAAGAGAGAGTTAACGCTGCCAGCCAGCACAAACCATAGCATGTTCATTTCAAAGCTCTCAGGTAAACACAGTTACTATTGCGACTCAGCCTTGACGTTCAGAACAGAAGTCACTGAGATCGCACGCAGCTCTACATGTAGCCCAGGCTGGTCCAATCATATTCTTATATGGAAGCTTTAATTAGTGGACGTCTAAATTTTACACATCGAAATTTGAATAGGTATTACATCAGCAACATCATGCACAGTTGGCATGAGTGTGGGTGCAAATAGTTGAGTGTGTGAAGGACCTCTTATTGGCTGGCCAGCCGTTTATGGTGTAATGTGCCTTTGTCCAGAGTTGGCTGAGATGGGCACCAGCCTCCCTGCAACCCAAATTAATATTAAGCATCTTAGAACATGAAAAAATAAATGATTTAGGACATATTAGGACCTCATTAAAAGAACAGAGTCCAGAAAGGCTGTAGGGCCAGAACTTCTAGCCAACTTGGAGAAGTTTACATGTTCTCCTCACTTGTGTAGGCTTCCTCCAAGAATTCTCCAGTTTCCTCCAGCAGTCCATATACCTGTGTGTTAGGTTGACTCATTATTCTAAATTGAACGAGTGTGAATGGTTGTTTGCATCTGTGTTCATACTGCTTTATGTAGGCGATCTGTTCAGGGTGTAACCTCACTTCTCATATATAATGTCAGCTGGGATTGGATCCAACTTCCCCACAGCCATTTGGATGGATGGATGGATGGATGGATAAGTGCATGCAAAAGCAGGTCAGGTAAAAGTCAATGATGGTTGTATTTTTCAGTTGTTCTTCCCATGTATTTCTTATTTTCATATCCTAATAACAAAAGTCCCCAGCTGTTCTTCATTTGATTCGTGAAAGGCTTAAGGAATGAGTCAGATGGGTCAGTGCAGAGAAACAACTAGAACTAAATGAAACAAACTTAACTTGGTGTGTAATGATAATTAAATCTGAGAAGATCTCGAGCTGTGCGGTGTGTGGTTGACATGAGCTCAGCTCTCTGGGGCCGAGCAGGGGAGAGTCTTGTTTAACGATGACGCTTATTTATTCAGGAACCTGATTACACTCTGAATCAGTTCGTCTTGACCTTCCACCTCCACCAGCTCCATATTTACAAAAGAGAGTAACAGGATCAGATCAGAAAGCAGGTTTAGTGATTTGTCAGGATTGTAAATGTGATTTAGACTGGCAGAAAGGAGCTGGTCCTGGATCGGCCCATGCATTATACCAGACATACTCCATATCACTCCTGAGGGAACCTTCAGCCATTTTCTTGCTCAGGTACAGCCCAACTGACATCATGTTGGCTGTATAATGTTTCATTATGGCATTCTTCCACGGGAAACTATAAAAACTATGAAGGTTGACCAATATATTTGTTCTCAAGGCCTCCACTATGCACAATATTTATGATCAGGGGCATTTTACTTTCTTATCCAAATACAATCTGGGGGGAAAGTCTGATGTTCTGCCTTAAAGTCGAACACTCTAAACAGCTCGCCAGTCCATTGAATGATCAACAGACACACACACACACACAACCAGTCACACTCACTTTCACACATAGGAGCAATTAGCATAATATGTATTCTCTTGGACTGTGGGAGGAACTTGGATTACTCAGAGCGTTTTTGCTGTGACACAAACACCACTAATCATGACCCTGCCCTCAATGTCAGAAATTCAAAGTCTTAATGAGACATGAGGGTGCTGAGATTATCAATATTTTACTTAAATATATAAAATTGTGAAGAAAATTTTAAATGACTAAGGTTACAGCATACCAAGCTTCCACTCCACCAAAATTCACTTTCCTGGCCCCACCATTCCTATAAATACCAAACAGGTTCCTCATCTCATGAAATAAATAGGCATCACCCCAGGGGCATATTATAAGTATACGGACTCTTCTCGTAAATATAGTAAACGTGACCCCATGTGAAGGTACCAGAGGAATAGATTATCTGCCTTGTTTATGTTCATTCCACCTTAAATATATTTGCCATACTTCCTCTCGGTCCATCCTGATTATGGTGATGGGTCACAGATATGGCTTGGGAGGCATGTTTAATACAATTCAGTGTATTTTTCTTAAACTCAGTGGTCGTGTTGTTCTCAATTTCACAAAATTACAAAAATAATCTTTGCTGAAACATTTCACATCTGCCATGTCATTATTCCAGCCTTAACTTTTAGCGCAATGGTTGCTTCTAATAAACTGAGGGCGGGGTTATATATCATTTATTTCCTAAATTTCACACTTTATTTAGAGGTTAATTACAGATGGGATGTATATTATTCTTTTACATTAGTAATGCTGAAGAATTTATAAAATATTGAGGCCATAACTTGGTGGTGCAGTGGCGTACTGTAATGGTTAGCATGTCCGCCTCACAGCAAGAAGGTCCTGGGTTTGATTCCCAACGCGGGTGTTTTTGTGTGGAGTTTGTATATTCTCCCCGCGGTTGCGTGGATTTCCTTCAGGTACTCCAGTTTCCTTCCACAGCTCAAAAACATGCACAGTAGGATAACTGGCTGTTCCAAATCTCTCCCCAGGTGTGAGTATGAATGTTGTACGATTGTCGATCTGGCGAGCAGTCCGCGGTGTACCCTGCCTTCACCCAGAGTTGGCTGAGATGGGCCCCAGCCTCCCCGTGACCCTAATTAGGATTAAGCGATTCAAAAAAATGATAATTCATCATTTAAAACATTCAATCTCTATTGGAAAAACATATTACCTTCAATCTAATGACTTCAACAAAAGATTTGTATGAAGATGTATTTGGAGAAAATGGTCAATGCTGGAGTGGCTAGCATGCCCATCTCACCTCAAGGAGGTCATGGGTTCAGGTCCTGAGCTCAGTGAAGGCATTTCTGCATGAAAGTTGCATGTTCTCCTTTTGCATGCATGGGTTTCCTCCAGATACTTTTTCTTCCTCCTACATTCGAAAGATATGCCCATTAGGCTGCTCCAAATTGCCCCAAGGTGTGTGAGTGTGTGTTGCCTCTGCAATACTGGGATGCTGTACTCCACCTTCGGCTAAGCCTCACTGCAACCAAAATATGTTGTCAGATAGAAAATTCTTACTGAGGTAAACATGAACCATACAGCAACAGCTAAAGGCCGTTAGTCATTGTAACTGGATAATCTCAGTTCATGAATCGAACATACACAAAAACTTAGAACAGGCATGTTCATGGCAAGATGCCATGTAGGAAGCAACTGCTGCGCGCATGAAGTTTGCCAAAAACTACACTGACACTTCACAATGCTACTGAGAAAATGTTTGGTGAACTGATGCAACAAAGGTTGAATTGTTCAGAAGAAGACGCTTTCCTAAACCGTTTATAAAACCGTCCCAGTGTAGCAACACAAAAACAAACATCCCAACCGAGATTAATGGTCAAGGAAGAATCATCAGTCTGGATTGTTTTGCTGCCCCGGGGCCTGGACAGCTTGCCATCACTGAGTGGGATATTCATTACCAAGCTATTCTACAGGATAATCTCTAGGTGGACATGTGTCAAGTATCTGCAACCATTTTTCTAATTAGGGTCGTGGAAAGGTTGGTGCCTATTGCCGCAGACTCTGGGAAAAGGAGGGGTACACCCTGAACAGCTCACAAGGCCATTCCAAGACAGTAAACATACAACCATTCACATTCACTTTCACACCTAGGGGCAATTTGGAAAAGCCAATAAATGTACAGTGCATTGTTTTTGTACTGAGGGAGGAAACCAGAGGAAACCCACATAAGCACAGGGAGAACATGCAAGCTCCACACAGAGACGCCCCAGAAATCGAACCCAGGCCTTCATGCCGTGAGACAGACATGTCAGCCACTAAGCCACTATGCCACCCATTCTGTTGTTTCACTAAAAAAAAATACACACTCATTTTTTAATGATTTCTCCCGCTTCTCAGGTTTACATAAAATTAATCAGTGCACACTGGAGGAGGATGATCATCCTCCCCCTCCTCTAATAAATACAATTCCTATTCAGTCATCAGCTTCACCTTAATAAATCTATGTTTATTACTAATAAATCTACACTTCCTGTGTTTTAGCATAGAGCGAAAAAGTGACTTAAGACTGATGTCATCGGATAGACGTCATGTTTGATTTGTTCTGATTTCCTAAACTTGAGACTCGGGAGCAGAACGCGTAAAAAGCCACGTTTATGATCCTTTCATGATACCTAAACATTCCCGATACACCTTTAATTCATAGCAAGTTAGTGCACACTGGGGTCTCACAAACATGCCTGCAAATGTGCAAAAGACTTGAAATGGTTTATAGCAATCTGAATATGGTTTTAATCGCCAAACTAATCCCCAAGCCGACCCTCCAAGCACACGACGCACTTGGATGTTGGATTGTTGGATTTTATTTTGCTCTTGAGTGAAGAAATGATGGCATCAGCAGAGAGGGCTCAAATAAATAACTTTACATGTATGTATGTTCAGTGCATGAAGGCTTATGGCCCTCCTGAGATCTGCCATTACTGCAGCAGTGAGCCGGTCGGTATATGAGATGATGTCACACATGAAATAAGAAAAAGGTCATACGAGGCAGTTCGTTCAGCTGCTTTTACATGCTGGAGGAAAAGTTAATCACAAAACCACACCCAGTAAGATTCAAATCCACCGCGATCTTTAAAATACATCCACTACTCGTGTTCAGGAACATCAAACACTTGGACCCTCTACTCCTGCATTTATGGCACAAAAATATATCATGAAACATTGGTAACTGTGTGGTGTAGAGGGTTGCACGTCTGCCTCACCGCAAGATGGTCATGGGTTCAAGTTCCAGGCTTGGTGAGGGCTTTTCTTTCAGGAGTTTGCATGGTCTCCTTGTGCTTCTGTGGGTTTTCTCCGGGTACCTGATTTTCTTCCACAGGGCAAAGACATGCACATTAGGTTATTTGACTGTTCCAAATTGCCCCTAGGTGTGAGTGGGAGGTGAATGGTTGACGTCTGCATTGGTCCTGTGATCGTTTGGTGAGTCGGTCAAAGTGTACTCCATCTTCACCTTGATTAGGTCTCCCTGTGGCCCTAATAGAGGGTGAAGTGTTTCACAAAATGAAATAAGTTTATTTTAATTTGCTTTATCAGGGGCAGAGGTGGGCTGGTGGTTCATGTAAAAGAACCATTGCTGACTTTCGTAAAGAGGAGCTGCAAAGCCGTCATTGTGTTTCTGTCCCTTGCTAGAGGGTTGTGTCAGGAAAGGCATCCGACGTAAAAGCCTATGCCAAATCAAACGTGCGAGAATCATTCACTGTGGCGACCCCAGAAAAAAAAAAAAAAGGGGGAAAGCCGAAAGGAAATCTCTCATTTTAATTTGATTTATTAATTTTTAAATTGATCAATTCTGCCACCTACTGTACAGCCTGCAGGACACTCAGTACTTCCTCCTTGAAATAGAGTTTTCCATGTAAAAAAAAAAAAAAAAAAAAAAAAGACACCGCATTAAATAGTCAACTCTTTAAGAAATGTTCACATAATGTCCAATCTTGTTTCAATTTACTTCTGGAAAATAAAGTGATTAACTGTAAATAAACAACAAATAACAGATATCAACAACAATAGTGCACTTTGTTTTGTGTGTGTGTGTGTGTGTGTGTGAGAGAGAGAGAGAGAGAGAGAGAGAGCGAGAGAGAGAGAGAGAGAGAGAGAGAGAACATGCCAGTACCGACCCCTCGCAAGCACAGTTTAAGTCTGTATATGAAATAGATGAAGTAAGTACTTAGGCTCAACAATCCAGAGCAATGGAGAGTGTGGAAAAGAGGTGAAGAAGCGTGTGCAGGCAGGTTGGAATGGATGGAGAAAAGTGTCCGGTGTGATGTGTGATAGGAGAGTATCGGCAAGAATGAAGGGAAAAGTGTACAAGACGGTGATGAGGCCAGCAATGTTGTATGGTTTAGAGACAGTGGCCCTGGGGAAAAGACAGGAGTCAGAGTTGGAGGTAGCAGAGATGAAAATGTTGAGGTTCTCTTTGGGAGTAACGAGGATGGATAGGATCAGAAATGAGTACATCAGAGGGACAGCACATGTTAGATGTTTTGGAGACAAAGTCAGAGAGGCTAGATTGAGATGGTTTGGACATGTACAGAGGAGGGATAGTGAGTATATTGGTCGTAGGATGCTGAGGTTGGAACTACCAGGCAAAAGGCCCAGAGGAAGACCAAAGAGAAGATTTATGGATGCAGTGAAGGCGGACATGAAAGTCGTTGGAGTAGGAGTAGAAGATGCAGAGGATAGGGAGAGATGGAGGCAGATCATTTGCTGTGGCGACCCCTGAAGGGAACAGCCGAAAGGAAAAGAAGAAGAAGAAGAAGATGAAATAGATGAAGGTCGATGAGTTCACAGGTATTTTGGCGTTTGAGGTTTTAATCCCAGATTTCAACAATGAACAGCATGTTATTAAAATATGACTGAAAGTGGGTGGAACACCTGGGGCGGTAGAGGCCTGGTGATAAAGGTGCTGGATCACTGATCTTAAGGTTTAGGGTTCAAGCTCCACGCTCAATGGGTTGTCACTCCCCCCAGTGCACCAACTGGGTTATCAAAGGCCAGCCATGTCTCTCACCGTCTATGACGTGAAGCAGGGGAGTCAAACTCATGCTACAAAGGGCCATGTGGCTGCAGGGTTGGGTTTTTGTTGTTGTTGTTGTTGTTGTTGTTTGCTTGTTTCAACCAAGCAGCAGCACAACTGACCTGGCTCATTTAATCAACGGAGCCGAGTCTTCAGGCAGCTGATTGGTCAATCTGTGTGCTCTGTACAGAAACTGACCAACCACCTGATTGAAGACTCAGCTCAGTTGGTTAGGTGAGCCAGGTCAGGTGTGCTGCTGCTGCTGCTGCTGCTGCTGCCCAGTTGAAACAAAAACCTGCAGCCACATGGCCCTATGTGGTGTGAGTTTGACACCCCTAGTGTGAGGCATATAAAAGAACCATTGCTGACTTTCATAAAGAGGAGCTGCAAAGCCGTCGTCCTGTTTCTGCTCTGCGGGGGCCTGGCGAGCTGCACAGGGTGTACTCTGCATTCGCGTAGAGTCGGCGGAGATGACGAGAGATAATCGTTTAGTCTCCAGGATGGTGGGAGCAGGAATTATGAGAGGTGTGTGACATAATCAGAAACCCACCAATAGAACTGCAGCCTTGTTCCAAAAATCCTCAGAAAATAAAAATACTGTATTTCAAACAGAACTAAACCAACAGAATCACCTTCCTGGTAGTCCGTACGTAGTCTCAGGTGTTTCCTGAGATTTTGAGCATGTTTTTTAAAAATAAATAAATATAGAAACAGATAAATAAATGCAGGTGGTGTAGTGGTCAGCACGTCCACCTCACAGCAAAAAGCAACTGGATTCGATTCCAGACTCCAGCATTTCTATGTGGGGTTTGAATGTTCTCCTTATGCTTGATTGGGTTTCCTACAGGTATTCAGGTTTCCTCCCACAGCCCAAGAACATGCACAGTAGGCTGATTGGATGTTACAACCCGACCATAGGAGTGAGAGTGAGTGTGAATGCTTGTGTGAGAGTATGCCCTGTGATATAGCCTGGTGAGCTACCAGGGTGTACCTCACCCTCACCCAGAGTTGGCTGAGATGGGCATCAGCCTCCCTGAGACCCTAATAAGGAATAAATTGCTCAGAACGTAAATATAGATAGATAGATAGATAGATAGATAGATAGATAGATAGATAGATAGATAGATAGATATAGATAGATAGATAGATTTTATATATTATTTATTATTATTATTTTTTTAAATCTAGCCTAATAAGGAAAAGCCCTGGGCAATGTTCACAGCAGGTTGAAAATCGATTGTGTTTATTGATATTTGAGTGTGGAGATGTGGAACGTTATGCTTTGAAGGATTTGAAGGATGTATTTTTGGCAGTATTTTCCCCCCAAGTAAGACATTTTCTACTTGCCTCGGATCTTACTCAAAACACCACCTTGCGACTTCATCCGGATTATGCTGGAGCAGGTCAAAAATGCAAGTTGCTCTGGATAAGAGCGTCTGCCAAAATGTTACTGAAATGAAATGGAATGAATGGACTGTAGGAAGAAACCAGAGAGCCCCGGATGAAGCACAGGATAGAGAACATAACACCGGAATGCCCTCGCCAAGTCCCGGTTTATTATTGTTTTTAAACATCAGCAGAATTCACCGTGATGGCCAGTCCCGAACACTCACTCACTCATTCGCTGCAGCATTCAATCCTATCCGGGTTGCAGGGCTTTAGCTGACACTCGATGAAACCGGCATACACCCTCAACAGTACACCACAGCATTGCAGGGCCAAAACACCCACGGCTATTTACACTCACACGCAGGGTGTGGGTCATTTTGGAACTGCCAGAAGGCCTAGCATGCATGCCTTTGCACTGTCAGACGAAACCAGTGTGGGGCTGGTAGTAGTAGTTGGCACATGTGCCCTATTAGGCATTAACAGTTGTAACTTTAACAGCTTGCTTCACAAGAAAAACTATAAAAAATTTCACTGCCTGGCTTTCAGAAACAACTTATCCTCAGCAGTGCAAGGTGCTACTGTAAGGAAGAGGACGCTTCGGGAGCTCAAGCGGTACAGGAAAGGACATGCGCAAGTAATGGATAACTTTCCAAAAAAAAATAATAACAGGGGTCCATGAAGATTGGTGAATCGAATAAAATTTAAAAATAGTTGACATTATCATTAAATGAAAAATAAAATACAGGAAATACAAACCGAAACTAAAAATTGATTAGGTTCGTGTTTTTTATCTGTTACACCCGCCCCCACTGAATTTTTAAATTTGAGCATGAACTCCACTGTACACACCAGAAGAAATGTACAAACAACTAGGCAGACTTGGACCACAAAAGCCAGTATCAAGTGTATCCAATCGAGAAGAACTGACATGAGCTGAACCTCCCCGGGAGGCCTTGTACAACCCTTAAGCCACCAAAACATACCATACTGAAGGCTCATGACAGAGTTGAAGATGAAAAGGTGTGTGATGTATCGGGCACATAGTAACAGAACCGGTACATCCTGTATATATAGCAATGTAATTGACAAGTGGATATTCACTGTTACAAATCCAACATTCATTCATTCATTTTCTGAACCACTTACTCATAATTGGGGTCACAGGGAGGGTGATGCCCATCTCAGCCGACTCCGGCAAGGGACCGCTCACCAGGCCATCGCAGGGCCAACACTCACATAACCATTCACACCTACGGGAGATTTGGAACTGCCAATTAACCTACTGTGCATGTTTTTGGGCTGTGGGAGGAAACCGGAGTACCCGGAGGAAATCCACGCAAGCACGGGGAGAACATGCACCCTCCACACAGTAACACTCAGGCCTCAGCCTTCTTGCTGTGAAGCGGATGTGCTAACCACTACATCAGCAAATTGAACATAACAAGCATTTATCTATTATGATGTAGTGATGATGTCATATGTAGCTACTGGTTAAGTAAGAGTGCGGAGACCGGGAACTGCTCGGAAAGCTGGACAACTGAGAATATCCCACCAAGAATACTGCCGTAAGATCCAAGACTCTGCACCCCACCAACCATTTCCTTTGCCTGTCATCTCTGACCTTCACTACAACCAGCCCACAACTGCCTATCTCCCGACCTGGACCTTAGCTTCACTAAGTTACTTCATCTCTATCCATACTTCTTTAATTACATTTACCGGCTCGACTTCAATAAATTGTTAAACCGACTTCCTTTGCCTGAATTCGATCATCTCAAGCTTCTGGAACTCGTGCCAGTTCGTCACATAAACTGGAGGCTCATCCGGGATGGTGTCCTTGACCACATCATAGTTCTTTCTTTGTTGAGCCAATGAACGTAGATTAAGTAACTTGGCTAAGATAGGCCATGACAAATGATTCAGACACTGCAGCAGGTCCTTGTTGGCATGACACAATACTGAGGTCATTTGTTTTCACCGAGTAAATAGTTGTTTACAGTTGTTTACAGTTACTCGACTGCACTCATAAGTAGGTGATAATGCCTCAGTGAGGGGTGCTATTGGTCAGTTGGTACATGACAGGGATTCCTCTGACTGTAATCCAAATGACAGAGCGATACTGGAACCGGATTATGTTACTGGCAGACAAAGAAAACAGGAGATGTTTTTAATCTGGCACTTTTATGTTTTATCGTCACGTTCTATAATACAGTATTGTAGAAATGAAGATTTGGAGGGCGGAACACATATTCAATTATCCCTGGGAGACGGTGATCAAAGCAGCCATGAGAAAGTACCCCAATCCCATGAACCCCAGTGTGATCGGAGTGGATGTCCTGGACAGGAACCTGGACAAACATGGCCATCTCCACAGCCATCGACTGCTAAGCGCCATGTGGGGGCTGCCAGGTGTAGGGAAAGCACTACTGGGGATAAGTCAGATAACTGCTTATGTGAAAGAGCATTCTATTGTGGATCCTACTGAGAAGACAATGGATCTTTGCTCAACAAACATAACCTTCTCAAATTTAATGTCAGTGGATGAGAGACTAACATACAGACCACATCCTGAAAATGCAAACATCACAATCTTAACCCAAGAAGCATTAATCACAGTGAAAGGAGGCAGTTTGAGCAACTACCTTGAGGGACTGATAGCTCTAAGAATGAGTGCAAATGCAAGGAATGGATGGGATGCGATTGAATGGATCATTGAAAACTCTGAACATGTGTGACGTGTTAACAGCAATAACCTCGACAGTCCGGGTAGAAAAATAAATTGGCCAAATGTTAAACATTAAGTGGGTAAGAGTTGAGCGTATGTGTGATGAGCAGCACCAGCACTGGAACCTCAACTGACTCCTCCAAGATCTCACCTCTCAGTAAGTTCAATTCAATTCAGTTTTATTTGTATAGAGATTTTTACCATTGACATTATCGTAAAGCTTCTTTACATCGTAAAAGTAGGAATTTACAAAGTACAACCCTTACACATCAATTAATGAGCAAAACTGTGGTAACAATCGCAAGGGAAAAATCCCTCAGTTGACATGAAGAAGAACCCTTGAGAGGAACCGGGGCCAAAAAGAAACTCATCCTCATTTGGGTCAAATCATAAAAATACAAACGATATATGAGAAACCTCATTCCAGTCCAACATGGAGTCTGGTTGGTTATACAAACACTAAGTCCTAAATAATTGTGAGAAAAAGAGTGCACAGAGATCCCTCACTTCCTGCGGTTAATTGGGACTGAAATCCACGTGACCGTCGAATTCTGCGAAATAAGATCGACCCCCCTGACTGAAGTATACGTACATGATTGTGTGTATATAATATCAATAAATACATATGCAACGCTATAAATGCTTATAACAATTAAACATTCAAAAATAATGCATAAGATGTAAATAAAATATCTCGGAGTAGAATCACTGCTACTCCGCATTGAGAGGATAAGATAAGATGCAGCTTTATTAATCTCACAATGGAGAAATTCACTGTTACAGGCTCTTGAGGTACCATCAATAGGGGGGTGCAAAAATAGATACAAATACAAACATATATATATATATATATATATATATATATATATATATATATATATATATTATATAAGTAAATAAATAAATAGATACATAAGTAGTATAAATTAATAAACAATAAAAGAAAAGAAGGGAACGACTTTGTAGACTGGCCTATATTAAAGTGTAATGTATCTGAGTGCAGAGTAGATGGGTTGAGATGGTTGACAGTCAGTGGGGTAGATGTGGTTGATTAAAGTGCACGGGGTTTTTATTGCACATAACCGGTATTTTCACAGACAGTTACAAAGTGGCGTTGTACAGTCTGACAGCGGTGGGAATGAACGACCTGCGGTAGCGCTCCTTCCTGCACTGAGGATGCCTCAGTCGTACACTGAAGGAGCTACTCAGCTTCTGTACAGTCTGGTGCAGTGGGTGAGAGCTGTTGACCAGGATGGATGTGAGCTTTGCTACCATCCTCCTCTCACTCACCTCCTCCACAGAGTCCAGTGGGCAGCCCAGGACAGAGCTGGCCCTCCTGACCAGCTTGTTCAGTTGCTGCCCGGGGCCCAGCAGATGGCAGCGTAGAGGATTGCAGAGGCTACCACAGAGTCATAAAAAGTCCTGAGCAGAGGTCTGCATACTCCGAAGGACCGGAGTCTCCTCAGAAGGTGGAGGCGACTCTGGCCCTTCTTGTACAGGGCGTTGGTGTTGTGGGACCAGTCCAGTTTATTGTTAAGGTGAACGCCCAGGTATTTGAAACTGTATTTGAAACTGTTCACTATCTCAATGTCCTGTCCCTGGACGTTCACTAGTGAGTGTGTGTGTGTGTGTGTGTGTGTGTGTGTGTGTGAGTGTGCTTCTTCTGAAGTCGACCACCATCTCCTTCGTCTTCCTAGTGTTCAAGCACAAGTGGTTCGCTCACACCAGTCCATGAAGTCAATGATGACCGACCGGTACTCCAGCTCATTCCCCTCTGACACACAGCTCACGATGGCGGAGTCGTCCGAGCGAGAACTTCTGGAGGATCCAGTTGTGGTAGTTCCAGCATCTGATTATAACGCACCGCAAATGCCTCCCTGGTGGGGTGTTTCAGGCAGGCGCAACCGGGAAGAGACCCTGGGGTCGACCTAGAACACTCTGGAGGGATTATGTCTCTTGGCTGGTCTGGGAACGTCCTGGTGTTCCCCTGGAAGAGCTGGAGAAAGTGGATGAGGAGAGGGACGTCTGAAGCTAATTGCTTACCCATGACCGGACCCTGGATTAAGCGTAAGAAGAAGATGATGAAGATAATGATGCTCATCGTTACCGCTATATATTATCAAAGCCAGAGTTGGTAAACTAGAAGGATAGCAAAGTTTGAAAGTAGCATCTATTCTCGGCTCCATGCAGTGAAAACTTCCCCGGCCCTCAGAGGACCTTCCAACCCCCATCTCTCCCCAAAAACACAGACAAACACACACACACACACACACACACACACACACACACACACACACACACACACACATTTGCACTGACTGCTGGTTCATCCACTGTCGAGTCATCATATCAAAATAATGAAGACATGGAACAGTTAGATCGGATATTTCTCGTTTCTCAGAAATGATCGATTGTTGTTGGGTGTAAAGACCATTTTAGCCGATGTAATAGTTTGTGTATACGACTGCCCCCATGCCACACCAATCTCAGGAGCTAAACTGGGTCGGTACCAGGTGCTGTGCAAGGGGCATCGACGCAAAGGCAGCCGTCCTTATGTAATGTGCCTCATCAATGATGTGGGGACTAGACTCTGGTGCTCACTGGCGGCTGAAGCCTGGACCAGTGAAGACGTACACGGCCCAAAATTCACCATCTCCAGCTTTAATATTTACATTCTTGCAGATTTTCCTTTCAATCGTTTTCTCCCATTTGTAGTGAAAATTTTTATTTAAAAACACAGCTTTCTTTTTACTCCTCATATATATTTCACTCCTTCCGCTGCTGCAACGTCAACATTTCCCTAGCCGATGATTATAAAAATCTGATCTTGACCTTATCACATCCATACTGTATATACAGGGATCCCTCACTTTCGGCATTTAATTGGGACCAAGATCCCCACGCGACCATCAAAATTCTTGAAGTAGGATCACCTCCCCACCCCGACTGATGTATACGTATATGTATATGTGTATATGATATCAATAAATACATATCCAATGTGGGCAGTGGTGGCCTAGTGGTATAGGGTGTTGGATCGCTGATCCAAAGGTTCGGGGTTCGAGTCCCATTCTCCACAAGGTTGTCACTGTCCTGCCAATGCAGCTGACTGGGTTATTAAAGGCCATGTCTCTCACTCGCTATGGTGTGAGGTTCATGTAGAAGAACCACTGCTGACTTTCGACAAGAGTAGGCTGCAAAGTTAGCATGTTTCTGCCCTGCGATGGCCTGGCGAGCTATCCAGGGTGTACTCTGCCCTCATCCGGAGTTGGTTGGGATGGGCCTCCCTGCGACCCTAATTAGGATTAAGCGGTTACAGAAAATGATGATGATGAACATATCCAAAGCTATAAATGCTTATAATAACAATTAAACATTGAAAATGTAAATAGAATATAAATATAGACGCTATCCAACTTACCAACATGTTTTGCAAACATTTGGAGATACCAACATGTCCAAGATCAAAAGTGAAAGTGAAAGTGAAATGAAATTGAAGAACAAGTAGAAATAGAAATGGAATAAAATCTACAGAAAGATAGATCATAAATATAAGTATGAAATATGATTAAACATTATCCTGAGGTACACTTAATACCAGGTTCCAGCAGAGGGGGGCGTGGCTGCGCAATGTATCCAGTTTTGATGGGAGATTTTGGGTTGTTTTTTGTTTTGTGTTGGTTTAGGGGTTTTGGGTTGTTTTTTTTTGTTTTTTTTGGTTTTTTTGCATAATTGGCCTTGTTTTTGTGACATTTTCCTGAACTTTCCCAGTTTTATTCTTCCTTAATTTGCTTATTTTTTAATTCGATGAATATTTGGCTGCCCAAGGTTTGTGAACGCTAGTACGTCTGATCAGATCCCACAGAAGAGTACCGCTGGATCTGTTACAGCTGGATATTATAGAAAGGCGTCAGAACACGCCGTGTGCCTCTGATAAACTCTGTCCGGTACACAATACACTGCAGATCCAGTCAGAGTTTCAACACAGGCATCTTCAGAAGATTAAATCCTACGCAGTATAAATAAAAATGAAAGAAACGTGTTTATTATTTGAAGGTAGACTTTTAGTCCCTTAATGTCTTTGATCATAAGAGTCGAGCAGTCGATCCTTTACAAACCACAAACCCGGGATAGAGCGGGCGAGTGAATGTGGCGTGGACCCTGTGGAGGAGCTTCAGGGTGTCCGAGACGCTGTAGAAGGACAGAGTTCCTGCCCTGCGATCCACATACACTCCTATTTTAGAGGAGCTGGGCGTCCCCGGGACTTCCGCTTGATTTTTATTGTGTCTGAACGAGTAGCCGGAAGCAGAACAAAACAATCTCCAGGACTGATCGTTCCATCCAAACAAGCACCGGGTGGCGTTCCCTTTCCTGATGATGTTTTTATACGACACCGCGACCGAGATGCCGTGACGTCCACTCCACTCCACCTCCCAGTAACAGCGTCCGCACACGCCCTCTCGACACAACACCTGCAGGTAATAATCGAACCTGTCTGGATGAACAGGACATGACCGCCCCGTTTCACTGCAGGTCACCGACGTGCCGCAGTCAGACACCCACAGGTGTTTATTGGCCGTGTCGGGATCCAGGGTGAACTGACAGGAATCTGATGGAGACAAAATGGCAGCACATCAAACTGGATATGAGGAAATGTGTTTGTAGATGATATTTAAATAAACTTTAAAACGCCGTGTTCATAATAAATCAATACGAATGTGGTCTGGAGGACCTCAGTGTTCCTGATGTATGTTTCACGTGTTCGTGGTGCGCTGAAGAAACAAACTTACACTGAAGGAAGTCGTCTCTGGTTTGCGGTTCAGGAGGTGAAAGAATCTGGATTTCTTTAACTGCCACAGAAACACAATTCAAGCGAACGCACCGCGGCAAACAGAATAAAGTTTATAGAAACATTCTCGCGATAGAATTCCAGAAGAGTCCAGTCACCTACTTGTATTGGAGAACATCCAGAACTCCTCGGAGCTCAATTCTTCCACTTTATGTCTCAGGTGAGACAGGAATGCTGTTGCATCCTCGAGAGAGAGGAGAGGGCTGCGCACGACGGGGTGGAAGTCTGCAGATCCGAGAGAGTCCGAGAGAGATGGAAAACTCTACAATTAAAAAAAAAAAAAAAAAAAAACAATAATAACATTAAAAGTAATGCGGGCGGCAGGGTGGCATAGTTGTTAGCACGTTTGCCTCACAGCCAGAAGGTCAGCCTGGGTTCGATTCCCAGCTCGGGCGCTTCTATGTGGAGTTTGCATGTTCTCCTTGCGCTTGTGTGAGTTTCCTCCGGGTTCGCCGGTTTCCTCCCACAGTCCAAAAACCTGCACAGTAGATTAATTGGCTGTTCCAAATCTCCCCTAGGTGTAAATGTCTATGTTTGTGTGAGTGATGGTCCTGTGATGGCCTGGCAAGCTGTCCAGGGTGTACCCCGCCCTTGCCTGGATTGGGGTGAGATGGGCACCAGTCTCCCTGTGATCCTAATCAAAAGCTCCAAGAGCTCCAAAGCTCGCCAGAGCAGCATGGCTTCGTTGTCTCTGATGAATGTTTAATTTCTTGACCATTTACGCTCGAAGTGGAACGAGTTTAACAAGGACAAAGCAGTTTAGAAAACTAATTAATTAATTAAAGTCAATAACATGGGCCCTCTGATGGCCTGGTGAGCTGTCCAGGTTGTACCCCGCCCTCACCCAGAGTCAGCTGAGATAGGTGCTGGTCATCAGGTGACCCTAATTAGAATAATTCAGAAAATGAATGAATCAATAACATGGACTTTTTGGTTCTGCAATAACTGCAACAAATTGGCAACCCACTGACGTCACTAACCAGTTTATGACAAATAAAATGTGTTGGTGTTCCAACACTCTTGTGTGGAAGTGCAGTGAAGGTAATAATATTGACAGGTTGGCATGCTGGTGTGATGTGTTACAGTGTGTGTGTGTGTGTGTGTGTGTGTGTGTGTGTGTGTGTGTGTGTGTGTTTGTGTCACCTGTAGGAAATGGATAGGATCTGCATGGAAAAGCTCCTCCATCTCAGTGTCTCTCCTCTTCAGCTCTGCGATCTCCTGCTCCAGTTTCTTCATGACTTCTTTGGCTCGACTCACCGCTGCTTCCTCATGAGCTCTGATCATCTGCATCACCTCACGGCGTCGGTTCTCCATGGATTTGATCAGATCTGTAAAAATCCTCTCACTTTCCTGTACTGCTCTTCCTGCAGAACGCTGTTAGGAGACACGTCGGAGAAGAGAAGAAGGAGATTTAGCACCAGCAGCAATATTTTTTTTTTTTTTTTTTTTTTTTTTTTTTACAGTAAACTAAAAGGGAGGATCAAGAATTATATCTGTATTCTAGAACATGTGAATCATTCCTATTATAACTTAATAATTATCATGATTGAGAAATAGTTTTACTTTGTATTGGAAATAAGACTTCTATCTGAATTACTGGTGATTTCTGACTGCTTCAAGAAAATAATTGATTAAATCTAAACTTGCCTGGTAAAACTCCACAGCTTCTGTTAGCTCCTGATGCTCCTTCTCTCTGTCCATGATTCTCTGTTGGTAGTTTCTCTGTGCCTCCAACAGCTGCTTCTGCGTTTATTTATAATAAAAACAGTCACCACATGCACTTCTCCCATTTGACCACATGAGGGAAACCTTGCACTATTGAACTGCATGTACGGCACTGAACTAAAATCCAAGCGGGAAGAATTGAAGCCGCATCGACGCCATTGTTGTGAGACCTCTTTACTGTTAAATATAATAATCAAACGGCATGAACTTTTTGATAAATGGAAACAATTACACCCGGAGTGTACATTTTGTCACCAAAATATTTTGTCAAATTTTAACATTTTTTATTTCAAGTGGAATTATTAGGTAGGCTTAGGAATTCAATACATTTTCCAACTTTCAGAAGTGACATTGACCAGGTTTTCGAGTCTTGGCTTTCAACAGACCCTCCATGTGAAAGGCTTGTCGTAAGGAGGTCTTATCGCCCTGTGGCTTCACAATTGAAACCCGAATTCGACATTAGGTTTTTTTGGTTTGTTTTGCTTAAATATAGGGGTTTGCGCCTTATTTTGTGTCTCTTCCTGAAGCTAAATCTGTTCATTTTGATACAAAACATTTATTTTTTTGTCAAATTCAGAAAATATCGGCTTGCGGGTCGTTTTGTTTCTAGTCTGTGAGGGGGCTTAAAATAAAGCGGTTAATTCCTGGGTGTGTCCATGACAGGTCATTATATGCCTCTCAGTCTGTGTCACATTTAAAACCTTAAACAGCAGACGAAATTCATGTCTCATTGAAAAATTTTGTTAATGACACTTTTGACATGGAAGTGGCACAAAGTTTAAATAATAAACGCAGCCATGTTCAATAGCGTTAATAGTTTATACTGCACATGTAAGAGGTTTTGGAGACAAAGTCCGAGAGGCTAGATTGAGATGGTTTGGACATGTACAGAGGAGGGATAGTGAATATATTGGTAGTGGGATGCTGAGGTTAGAACTACCAGGCAGAAGACCAAAGAGGAGATTTATGGATGTAGTGAAGGAGAACATGAAGATAGTTGGAGTAAGAGAAGAGGATGCAGAGGACAGGGTGAGATGGAGGCGGATGATTCACTGTGGCGACCCCTGAAGGGAACAGCCGGAAGGAAAAGAAGAAACCATGTTCAATACACAAAATATGCTTTATGTACTCACAGATGTAATGACAAAATCTACAACAGGTTGTATGTCTCCTAGCTTCACCTAGAGTTGGCTGAGATAAGCTTCAACCTCCCTTTGACCCTAGGTGGGTTAAGTGGTTCGGTAAATGTAGGAATGAATAAATTCTTGTTTTTGTGAACTTTTTTTGCTTATGTTTCCATGTAGTGTGGTGTCACTGAATAGAATCGTTCACTCAACGGTCCATCTCAGGGACGATTCAGGCACATTGGCCTCGCAATCGGTGTATAATTGTGAATGATCCTGAGACAGCAAATCGATGAACCGTATATAACCACGTATAACCGTTCCCGTATAGTATTTTGTATACTAATAGGATTCATTAAATAAAGTAATAATATATCATTATAAAGAAATAGAATTAAAGTTGCATGTCTTTGTATTTCATGCCGGGTAGAATTATAAGACTGTTAATGCTTCATCTTCATCATCAATATCATCATCTTCCTCCACTTAATCTAAGGTCAGGTCAGAGGCACAGTAGCTTAAGCTTAAGCAGTGAAGTCCAGACATCCCGTTCTCCCCAGCCACTTCCTCCAGCTCTTCTGGAGGGGACACCATGGCCGAGAGACATACTCCCTCCAGCGTGTTCTGGGTTGATCCAGGGGTCTCTTCCCGGTCAGACATGCCCGAACCACCACACCAGGGAGGCATTCAGAGGAATTCTAACCAGATGCCGGAGCCTCAACTGGCTCCTTTCAATACAGAGGAGCAGCGGTTCTTCTCTGGGCTCCTCTTGGGTGGTGGAGCTTCTCACTCCGCCTGTTAATAACTTCTGAACGTGGTAGTGATGGAAATCCAGATCTGCTTCATATAACTCGAAAACAAATTTTACTGATTGGATCACTGCACTGATAACTGAGACATCCCTTGCTCATCTCACTCAGTCATTTTCTGAAACATTTAATCCTAGTAGAGTTTCAGGAGGTCTGGTGTCTCAACCATCACGGGGCAATACACATACAACCATTCATACACACTCATTCCTAGGGTCGAGCCCTTGAATTGAACCCAGGGCCTTCTTGCTGTGAGGTGATTCCTCTACGCCACTATGCCACCTGGCTTATATTTCCAAGGTTAATAACAGAGATAAATTATCTCCCGAATGGTGCATCAACAAGGTGTGTTGACCATCTAACCTGAGGTCTGCGTCCACTGGTGCTAACTGGCCGAGCTCTCACAGAAGAGAGGAATGCCACAAGCTCCCCCGTCACTCAATGATTACCAGCCAATGCATGAGCATAAAAAAGTCCGGATTTCCCTCCGAGTGTGTTTGACCGCTTCCAGATGTGCATGCGAAGCAGTTTGTAAAGAGGCAGGCGGCAGCGTCACATGTCATGGATGGTATATGTCCATGTTTACGTCCCTCCCCAGTTGGTGGAGGTTGTATGTGACAGGCACTCAACTCTTGACAGCTGGGAATCGGATACAAATAAGATTAGGGGAGGAAAAAAAAAGAAGAAAAAGAGATAACTTATCTGTCTGGCTAAAATCCTACATGTTTTCTCCTATAATGCCATCTCCAATAACGTCCGTGATGCTCTGCAGGTGCAGAAATTGATATGCTCATTAAACCTTATGACACATTATTCCCTTAAAAAGTTTAGTTACCTGTTTCTCAGCTCGTTCTGCTGCTGCTGATACTGTATCGTGTCCTTTATGTTCATCCATGGGACACAACATACAGATACACTGCTGGTCAGTGCGGCAGTAAACCTCCAACAGTCTATCATGCTGAGAGCAGATCTGCTCCTGGAGTCGTCTGGAGGCTTCCACCAGTTTGTGCTTCTTAAAGGCAGGAGATTGAAGGTGAGGCCGGAGGTGAGTTTCACAGAAAGAGGCCAGACACACCAGACACGACTTGATCGCTCTGGATTTTGTCCCAGTGCACGAATCACACTCCACATCTTCAGGTCCAGCTGAACACTGAATGGGATGTGTAGCCTGGACTTCTGTCTTTAGTTGCTCTGTAATTTCATCCAAAATAGTGCTTTTACTCACAGCAGGTCTTGGACTGAAGGTTTCTTTGCACTGAGGACAGCTATAGACTCCTTTCTGATCCTCCTGATCCCAGCAGCCATTAATACACAGCATACAGAAGCTGTGTCCACAGAGAAGAGTCACCGGATCCCTGATCAGATCCAAACAAACTAAACAACTGAAATGATTCTTGGTGACTGAAATATTAATCTCTGCCATTTTCCTTTCTTCAGACAAAAAGAAAAGAGTTTCCTCTTAGTTTACCTAATTTCCCTCTCTCTCTCTCTCTCTCTCTCTCTCTCTCTCTTTCTCTCTCTCTCTTTCTATCTCTCTCTCACTCTCTCACACACACACACACACACACACACACACACACACACACACACACACACACAAGATTGTTTCACTTTCGTTTCAGCCGAAGTGGGTGGGCGTGGCTTAGAGGGAGAGGGAGGAGACTGTGTATCCCAACCAGAAATGGCTGTAGTATCACAACCTGTAATCCCACACACCGTTCATACAGCTGCTGTAATTAATGACAGGACTCTGCTTTACACATTAATCTCCAAGCTAAACTGGGTTAGTTTCGAGGGAGCCAGTGGGCTTAGGAGGAGCAGGGTGGGATAGTTTGGGAGGAGCAGGTGGAAAGTTGAAACAGATATAATATTTGTCAATCTTTTGTTTTGTCTTATATTCATTCATTCATTCATTTTCTGAGCTGCTTAATTCTAATTAGGGTCACGGGGAGGCTGATGCCCAGCTCAACCGAATCTGAGCAAGGGTAGACCACATAAGCCAGGCCAACGGACTGCTATTCAGCTTCTCTTTATGAGAGTCAGCAATAGTTCCTTTACATGAACCTCCCATCACAGAGAGTGAGCGACATGGCCGGCCTTTGATAACCCAGTTAGCTGCACTGGGGTGGGACAGCAGTGAAAATCCTCTGATAGTGGGGCTTCAACCCTCAACCTTGGGATCAGTAATCCAGCACCCTCCCACTGGGCCACCCCTGCCCCTTGTGTTATCAGTAAGCTTTAATTATATGACAAATGAAGAATTATTGATAATAAAGAAACTCCTGTTTAGTGCCATTTAAAAATCACAGCACCAAATGGGCGGAGTCAATTTTAGTACCAGAATGCGGTCTCTGATCTGAAGGAGATGCATTTATGACCCACTCATTTGCCCAGCCGTTTATTCTTCTGATGTCATTCGGGAGGCTGGAGCTTATCTCAGCCAACAATGAGCGAAGGCAGGGCACACCTTAAACAGCTGGTTAGACCATTGGAGGCCAACAGAGGCATAATCATTTGTACTCACGTCCACACCTATGGGCAGCTTGGAAGAGCTAATTAGTCTAATCTGCATGTCTTTTGTCAGTTGGAGGAAACCAGAATAACCAGAGGAACCCACAGAAGCACAGGGAGAAGATTTAAACTCCACACAGAAAAGTCCAGACCTGAGATTCAAATCCAGGACCTTCTTACTATGAGGCAGATGTGCTAACCACTGCACCTCCGCGGTGCCTGAGATACATGTATTGTTTTCTCATGTAGTATTTATATCGGTTGAGTTAAAATATTTATCAAAAATCCCATAAATAGTCCTAACCCTCCTGAGATAATGTTCTGTGGGCTGATGATTTTGAAAGACATGATTCCTGTTGCAATAATAACAAAGTTAATTCATCTTAGGGCAGTAAGAAAATGATACCCACTGTGAAAGATGATGGTGATGGTGAGATGTTGATGGCGGGGAGCTACTTTTGTCCTTCAGGGTCTGGACAGCTTGCTATAATTAGAAAAAAAGATGAATTCAGCTCTGCATATAAAAATACTGAAGGAGAATATTTGACCATCAGTATGTGATCTGGAGCTCAAGCGCAGGAGGGTTATGTAGTAGGACACTAAACAGAAGAATACAACAAGGTCCAGCTTTGTGTGGCTGAAAAAAATAAAAGGGCTTTATGGCTCAAATCATTTATGATCTGTTGTTGTGATGCTCATATGTGATTTGCATTTGAGGTGAGATAAGGGTTTACGACAAGGAGTTGTGTGCTGCTTCAATGAAAAATATGAGTTTGAGGCCTTAGAGTCGTCCTTTTGATCCTCCTGTGATAAAGGTATAGATATTTTGTCTAAACATACAATATGAATAAAGGGTTTAGTGTGATTTAGTGATGTGGGGACTGAAGATACATTTTTAAATACAGTGGTACTTTGACTTACGGGTGTATTTAATAATGAATTTTCCATGACACGAGCTTCAATCCCACAAAAATCTGCCTTATCCAACAAGTAAAATTTTGATTCATGAGCTCTGCTGGTGAAACGGCTTTTCTGGGCCGATTAGCCTTGTATTTTTCCGCGTGTATTTCTCCGCACTCTAAGAACGCCTTGAGCAGTGCTTCTCAATTATTTTCTGTGACACCCCTATAGGAATTAAAAAAAACATTTCATGCCCCCACCCAGCTTCCTGCACTTTCATATCGTTTGCTCGGTGCTTTTTCCCTATACCATAGGGAACACTACTGGACCAACTACTGGAGTGGATGCGCAATTGCACTTAATTCTAGAACAGCATGGCAAAAAAGCATGTCCCCTAGGGTTATACATGCCCCTCCTGGCATCACACCATGCCCCCAAGGGGGGGGCGCCCCACTATTTGAGATGCACTGGCTTTGTGGAAGCTCATCACGAGTCTTTCCTTGTTGGCATTTGTAGCATGCACATGCACAAAATTATCGTCTTCCTCCTCCTCCTCCTCCTCCTCCTCCTCTGTTACACACCACCTCCTGCCTGCCCACATGACATCTTTGCTGCAGTTGATGATCGGAAGGGTTAGTTGACTTCTTGTTTATTCCTGTTTTATTATTAATTATTATTAATAAATATTTATTGTTTTTACATGTTTATCTTTAGAAGGGGCAGTGGTGGTCTAGTGGTATAGGGCGCTGGATCGCTGATCCAAAGGTTGGGGGTTCGAGTCCCACTCTCCACAAGGTTGTCACTGTCCCCCCCAGTGCGGCTAACTGGGTTATCAAAGGCGGGCCATGTCTGTCACTGTCTATGGTGAGAGGTTGATGTAAAAGAACCATTGCTGACTTTCGTAAAGAGGAGCTGCAAAGTCGTCAGCGTGTTTCTGTCCCTTGCTAAAAGGGTTGTGACAGGAAGGGCATCCGACGTAAAAAAAATCTCTGCCAAATCAAACGTGCGAATCAGATGATTCGCTGTGGCGACTCCCAAGTAAAAGGGAAAAAGCCGAAAGGAAGACAGACATGTTTATCTTTAGTATATACGTGTTTGTGTCAAATTATATGAGTTTGGGAGGGGGTTGGAACGGGTTACTGGGAGTCCTCGGTTTACGACGCTGATCCGTTTTTAAGATGCGATGTAACCCGAAATTCAGTGTAAGTCCAAACAGAACAAAATATACTGAAAAGTACTGTACGTACAGTGCTATAATGTAACAGTTAATGACATTAAAAAGTATTAAAAAAAGAAAACAATTCCTTACCGCAAGAATGAAATCCAGTGCGGGAG